>JANSVA010000002.1:4504205-4520000 GCA_025504915.1 Erythroxylum reticulatum | reverse complement strand
TTAAGATATTTTAAAGCCGTAAACAAGTTCAACTTAGTTTCATTGTTAACCTAAACACTCAAACGAAGTAGTTAGCAGCATTAAAAGAAATTACAACAATTAAAATTTTGAAATATCGAAGAACAAAAACAAGATCATATAGTTATAACTAAAACTACAAGTGACTGCACATCTGCGTGGTTTCTTCAGATATAACCGCCATTTGTAGAACTACGACTCCGTTTTCCTTCACTGATCAAAACCTTATCACGAAACCCGAAATGAAGGTTTAAAAATTGAAAAGAAAGTGTAATTCGGAAAAGGAAGTGAAGGAGATTGCTCATTGAGTCGAATTGGCCACATATAGAAATCAATTAAGAGATAGAAATTTATCCATTATCACCTCAAACAATCTAGGCTTGAATTTCAACATTTTTTCTTTTTCTCTTCTCTGTTGCGATTTTGAGAATTCTGATTTATTTTCGAAGACTCGACTAAAGAGAGTTGGAACGAAGACCGGAGGGAAACCAAAGAGAAGGCACACTCCACAAGTAGCGTGGAGAAGATGGCATCGTCGACGTGGACTATGGTCCCATGTGTCATCTATCCGATTTCCGAAGTTAATTGCCGGTTTTAATTCTTCCCTTGGGCTTCTCATGTAACCCTTCTCTCTGGCCAGTTTTAAGGAAACGGAAATGAAAATAAAAATGAAAATTTTTCGAATTGAAAATATAAAAATACGATTTATATAATTATAATATATTATTAATAAACGTTTTTTAATTTTTCACTCATTCATTTTTTTTCATACCAATTAATCAAATACTCCTTTAGTGTTACTTTCCGCAGAATAAATTACTAATTGACTTTTTAAGGATAAATCTTTGATACTACAAAATAAATTATAAAAATATAAATTTTGTAAATAATTTAAGAAATTAATCACTTAAAATTAGATAAACTCAATTCAATTTATTCAATACTAAATTTTAGTATAAAGTACATTTATTAATGAATATAAAATTTATAAATGAATTTTTGAAAAACTTTTCCTCAAAAGTCTTGATTTAAAATTTCTCAAAATTTTATAATATTTTTATTTTAAAGTATGTTTCAACTCATATACCTTTTCATTTTTTGTAATTATAATTTATTTGATAACTCTATTATATTTATGGAATCATATCATATAAATTCATAACTTTTAATAATAGGGATTCCGTAAAAACTCGTTTTACCTTGCACATTGGTACAACTTTAAGTAACTAGGTGATGTAAGTAGGAAATGTAAAACATGTTTATTCTTACCTAATGGGCTGTTTGGTTAAGAAGGAATGGCTATTTCATTCTTCATCCATTTTAGTAACAGGTTGTTACTTTGTTTAGTTGAAAAAATTATACAAAATAGATAATTATAAGGTTTAGTTATTATTGAATTTTCAGAATATCTAAAAACATCCCCTCCTGTATCTTTAGCTACTCCTGGAATGGTAGTAATGAAGAAGAAGAAGAAGAAAGAAGAATAATAACAACAACAACAAAATTAATAATAATAATAAATAATAATAATAATAATAAAATTAGTAGTAGTAGTAGTAGTAATAATAATAATAATAAGATAATGATGATGATGATGATGATGATGATGATGATGAAGAAGAAGAAAAATAATAAGAATAAGAATAAAAATAAGAATAATAAGAAGAAGAAGAAGAATGCAGTTAGTAGGGATTATAATAGATATTTTAGTCTTTTTGTTAGTTATTCTTTTCTCATTCCAAATTTATGTTATCAAACCAAATATTGACATACATCTTTGTTAAAAAAAGTTTTAGGAATAAACCAAACTAAGGAATACTTATACCATTTTATTCCTCATCTATTATATTATTAAGAATAACTATTTTATTTCTTATCTATTTCAGCAGGTGAATCAAACACCCTGTAAGTGATAAAAGTATCTATTTGATATTCTCATTTTTAGCATTTATTGTTATTTGTATTGAAAATTATTGTTTACTTTTCAATAATATGTAATTATTACCTATCTAGGAAATTCAAACATTTAGATAAATACAAAATATTTCAAATCATATATATCATTAAGCAATTAAATCATTTACTTGAATTTGATTTAAAGATATTTGTAATAATTATCCTTGTTATTGTGTTTTTTTAGTCTGATATTCATAAGTATGTTTAATTGTGCATTATCTCATATTTATATATAATGCTAATATATAAATTGTTCTTTAATAGTTAACAATTAAAAGGTCCTACCCCAGAATCATCAGGCATGTCCTTTCATTATCATCTCTCACTCACATATGACAAATTTAGTTATAAGATTTATGTATGTTCTTGTACTTCTCTAATAATCAGTACGACCTTTCATTGTCACCTCTTACTCACATATGATGATTTTAGTTAATAAGATTTTTGCATATTCTTATACTTCTCTAATAACCAATACGATTAGCATATGACGAGAGGCCATGATCATAAGTCCGTTAGAAATATACGACATATCGATTAATAAATCGATCATTGGATAGATTTTATATGCTATGTCTTAGGTCATATCTTGTATTCCAATCTCTTTTGATCTTATTTATTTCAACGTTTCATATATATATTTAATTTTCTTACTAAAATTGATGGTCACTATTGAATACATAAATTTGTATTAATCAAAATGACCTTCCTTTGTTATGAGTTCTCTTGAATTTAATTTAATTTACTTTCATAGAATTGTCACCTAAGATTATATCAAACATAATCTTATAGTGACATTTTAAAGTAATAAACCTTAACTTGAATTCTTAAGAATTAGACAAGAACTCTAAGGGTATATTATGAGTTTACTTAACCACTACGGTCTTACATAATGTATATTGAGATCTTATGAATTACATTAATAATTTTTTATGGACTTTTTGCACATATAGTAAGTATTATGGTCTAATTGTCTCACATCGGTAATAAAAAAAGGCTAATGTGGAATTTACAGGCTTATGGGCTCTCCCATCTTTTAAGCTAGCTTTTGGGGTTAGTTCTCCTATAAGACCTGTAACAATTGGTATCAGAGCCAACACCACTCATTCAAGTCCTCGTGTAACACCCACAAGTGGTGACATCGGTATTACAGTGTTCGCCCGAGGCTAGAAAAAGTCTGGCACACAACTAGTCCGTAGGTGCCTGGGTGGGTGACATCAGTATGACAGTGTTCGCCAAGGGCTAGAAAAGGTCTAAAGCACAGCCAGCCTACAGGTGCCTAGGCTCCAAAGTGTGGTGGAATGTTACGGTCTAATTATCCTACATCGATAATAAAAGAGGCTAATGTGGGGCTTATAGGCTTATGGGCTCTCCTACCCTTTAAGCTAGCTTTTGGAGTTGGTTCTCCCATAAGACCTGTAAGCAATCTTCGTGTTCTTATGCACTTCTTGTGTGTCATGCATCCCTGTCTTTCTTACATGTATCTGGGGTTTCTAATAGGAATGCATTAAGAACTTCTTGTTTTAACAATACTCCTCTCTTTTACTGGAACCTTATCCTCAAGGTCTAAATTCATGAATCGATTTTGCAATTGCTTAGCATTTTCCCAAGTTGCATCCTTTGTAAGAAGATGGTTCCATTTGACTAAGCTTTCTTTGACAAACTGAGCTCTTTGTTTAACCCATCTAGTATCCAATATAGCCTCAGGTTCGAGAATAAGTTCGTCATCATTAGTAATAAGTGGCAAATCAACAGTAGCAATAGTTGTCTCACCTAATTTTTTTAGTAGTGAGACATGGAAGATTGGGCGCACATAAGACTCCTCAGGTAACATGAGTTTATAGGCCACTATGACAATTTTTCCCCAACTTGAAAAGGGCCATAAAATTGACTTGTTGGCTTCTAAAATGTTCTTTTGAAAACTAATTGCTGCAAAAACAGATGGAGTTTCAAATAGACCAAGTCACCTTCCTGAAATTCAACCTCCCTTCGCATTGCGTTTGTTATTTGTTTCATTGATTGTTAGAAACATGTAGATTGGCTTTGAGTTGGAGTAACAACTCATCTCTTAAAGTCAGACTTTGATCTTCTTCATGCACTGGTGAGGAGCACACTCGATAACGAGGAATGGATGGGGGGAGTCGACCATAGAGAGCTTAAAGGGGTGTCATTCCCGTAGAAGCATGGTAAATGGTGTTGTACCAAAACTCAATCCATGGAAGAAGAGAGCTCCACTTGCGGGGTTGTTAGTGAATAAAGCATCTAAGTTACTGCTTATCACATTGATTTACTACCTTCATCTTTCCATCAGTTTAAGGGTGGTAGATGGAGCTCATTTTCAGTTAAGTTCTTGAGAGTTTAAAGAACTCACGCCAAAAATAGCTAATAAATACAGGGTCTCAATCACTAATAATTGTTTGTGGCATTCCATGCAACTTCACTACGCCTTCTACAAATTTTTCAACTCCTGTTTTTGTGGTGAAAGGATGAGCTAACAACAAAAAATGGGTTGATTTGTTGAGGTTATCTACCACCACATGGATGTTGTTTTTGCCATTAGAAGTTGGAAAACCTTCAATGAAGTCCATGGTTATATCATCCTACACTTGACATATAATTGATAAAGGTTATAAGAGACCTATTAGAGAGAGAGAGTTTCTCTTTTGTTCTTTGGCAAATTTCACAAGAAGAAACATATTATTGTACATCTCAATGCATAAAAGGCCAATAAAACTATTGTGATAATCTATTGTATGTGCGCAAGACTCCAAAATGTCCACCAAAGTGAGAATCATGAAACTCCCTTAATAGTTAAGGAATTATTTGGGAGTTTAGTGGCACAACTACCCAATTTTTGTATAAAACTTGTCCATTGCACCAAGAATAAGGAGTTCCTGGATTATACATTGCAAATTTGCCAATTCTATCCATGTAAATATGGCCAGCGGCTACTTTTTTTATTCCTTATCATATATCAACCTATGACTCAAATAAAGCATCAAGACTGGGGCCGCCAACTACTCTTAAGAGTGCATCAGCTGTCAAATTCTCACAGCTTGATTTATAACAAATTTTGCAGTCATAACTAAGCAACTTAGTAGCCTATTTTTGTTGTTTCAGTGTTGAAATACATTGCTCTAACAAGTACTTGAGGCTGCACTGATCAATTTGAATATGAGGTCGCCATGTCCAAATAGCTTGGACAATTGTTAACATTTCTTTAGCGTACGTGGACCATGATTACTTAGACAGTTCCAAATCTCGACTCATAAATGAAATCGATTTGCCTTATTGAGTGAGAACCACTCCTATCCCTTCACCCGAAGCATTTGATTCAATCATAAATGGCTCATTAAAATTTGGCATTCCTAAAGTTGGAGTAGACATCACAACTTGCTTAAGAATTGTGAATGCCTTTGCCACTTCTTCAAGCCATCCAAAATGACCTTTCTTTAAAAAATTGGTGAGTGGTCGAGCCAAGATGTCGTAGTTGCGTACAAATTTCCTGTAGTAACCTGTAAGACCTAAAAATCTATGCAATTATGAAACATTAGTAGGCTTAGGCCAATTATTTATTGCCTCAAATTTTTATTGATCCATCTTTACGTCGTAAGGGGTAATAATATGGCCCAAGTATTATAATTCTTATTGCCCAAAACCACACTTGCTTATATTAATAAAAAATTGTTGATGCCTCAATATTTCAAAAGCTTTTTTAACTTATTCCAGATGCATAGTCCAATTGGGGTTATAAATCAAAATATCATTAAAAAAGACTACTATAAATTTGCGAAGATAAGGACAAAAAATAGAATTCATGATGGCTTGAAATGTAGATGGTGCATTACAAAGACCAAAAGACATGAGTAAATATTTGTATTTACCATTATGAGTACGAAATGCAGTTTTAGGAATATCTTTAGGATTTGCTCAAACTTGATGGTAGCAAGTTCTAAGTTCAAGTTTTGTAAAATAAGTTGCACCACAAAGCTCATATAATATATCACTAAAGGTAGGATTGGGAAGTCGATGTTTAATGGTCACAACATTAAGGGCTTTATAGTCAGTGCAAAAGTGACATATTTCATCTTTCTTTTTAACCAATAAAACAGGGGAGGAACAAGGAATAGTTCTAGATCATATAAACCCCAATTTTAACATGTCATGAACTTGCTTTTCAATTTCAACATTTTGAAAATAGGCATACATGTAAGGTCTCACATTAACAGGCTCGATTCCATCTTTTAGAATAATTCAATGATCCACTTCCCTTATTGGTGGCAATTGTTTTGGTTCTTGGATAAGATCGTCAAAAGCTCCTAGTAATTGTCGCATTTTTAGATGTCAACCTTGTGGTATATTTTCCTCCATTTATTGCAAGAAAACAACAAATATGGAGCTTCCTTGACTTAATTATTTTGAAACAACTCTCAAAGATGCAGCCTAAATGGGTTGTTCATCTGTCCCTTATACTCTTTGGAAGTCATTTTGCCATTGAAACTCTATGGTCATCTTCTTCCAATTACACAATACTACTCCAAGTTGTTCCAACCATTGGATGCCTAAAACCAAGTACAATCCAATTAGTGGTAAAGAATAAAGTGTAAGAGAAAAAGGAATACCCTGGAGTCGAATTTGCACATGCTCAAATCTCAATGGCCTTTAGCTACTCTTACATTAAAGGGTTCAGTGGGAACCACTGGAATTTGTAACAAACTTGCTATCTTTTCACTGATAAAGTTATGTAGAGGCACTATCAATGAGTTACATGAAATCATATTGTCTAACCTTTGCTTTCACTCTCATAGTCTTAGAGGTTGTCCATCCTGCTAAAGCATGTAAAGTGATTTGAAGCTCCTGTTGTAAATCAATTAATGCCTCCTCTATTGCACCATCGTCTTCATAATTATTACCGGTGTGCCCTTCTAGCAATGACAATTGAGGTCCTCGACACTTATGCCCTGTAGTAAATTTTCATCACAATTAAACACACAGCACGACATTTTTACATTTCTTCCCATTAAAGATCATTGGAGGTGAAAATTTGGCTTTTGATGGGGTTGGAAGCTCTAGCAGTGCTCTATTGAATGGTAGATGTATAAATCTCATTTGACGAGCTAGCTGCTCATCTTGCATACGAGCAAGACCGATTGCCTCTTTTAGGACTTAGGCTTGAACATTCGAATATAGTCAGCTAACTCAGGTTTAAGACCACCCATGCATGTAATATCCCATTAATATCCCATTATCCCATTGTGTATCATGCATGTAATATCCCATTATCCCATGTTAGGGGCTAGAACCCCAGAATAGAGAATATGAGAGTATATTGAGAAATTAGAAATGCATTTCATGTTCATGCATAATTGAGTATACACATACTCATGAATAATTATTTTTGATATATTAAAATAATTGTACATGCATTCATTGACATTTTTTAGGTATAATTGATTTATGAATGTAATTATATTGAGAATTTTGGTTTAAATATGTTAAAAACTAATTTGGTGTTAATACTTATTATTTCGAAATTTTTTGTAAATTTTAGAAAATTTTTGAAATTTTGGGATATTTTAGACTAGGAAAAATACAGAAATAAGAGACAAATAGAATTGTGTCATGTGGCATCCTTATATGTTTGACAAATGGCCCACATGCATTGGTCATATGTGTCAATGTGTTATTAACCTCGTAGGTACATGTTGAGCAGAAAATTTTTGCAACTCGATGGTCTTCACTGAAAACACCCACATCAAATCTTCATCATCGAAATATCTATTTTTGATTCTCACATTTATGATATGCTTGACAAAGGAAGCATTTCAGTTCAACCATTGTTTTGCTTCTCCTTGTACTTGTTTTCTTCCCTATCCACCGAAACCTATTCTTCACTTTGGAAATTTGTCTAAATCAAGTAAGTGATGTTTTAAGTTTTACAGAGTATTGTAAATAATTGATTGATGATGGTTTAATGTTTGTAAATGGATTCATGCATGAGTTGTGTAAGAAGAGTAGTTTCGGTAATAGCAATGAATGAGTTTAATGAAAATTTTGTGAAATAGGAATTATGCAGAAAATGTATCTAGAATTGTGAGAATCTAAGTTTAATGAGAATTTGTGATGTAGACCACTGCAGAAAAGTATGAAATAGGTTTTGTTTTGGATGATAGTCAATTATGAAAAAAATGTAGAAAATGACAAAAACTGTAGAAAATGATGAATGCCCGTATATGAGTTTTGTTTTAATGTTAGTTTTTAATCTTGAATTTTGAGTTATTTTTAGAGTAAGATGAATTAAAATGGGAGTAGAAATGCAGAGATTTTAGAAAAGATAATTTATGCATAAGATGTGTTAGCTGTAAAAGGGTAGGAGTGAGAAATCTGGACAAAAATTAAAGGAGAGACGAAAACCTACGCTTTGTGAATCTGGAGAAGAAAAGAGGGATTGCATGATTGTGACAATGAAGGCATAGTTAACAGTCAAACATCCTTTATTCTTTTTGCTATAACTTCTTCTTTCGACCTCCAAATGATATAGGATTTGAACCAACAAACTCATAACACATTGTTCTTTATCTTCACCAAAATTTATAGCCATCTGAATTAATTTGGAAGAGATTGATTGATGGGTTTAGGATCAAAATGTTAAGGTGCGCTGGAATTTGATAATTGGAATGTTTTACTGAACATGCTTTGGTATTTTAGCTAGATTTTGATCTATAGATTTCAAATGAGATGATTCTTGAATTAAATTGAATTATATAAATTTTGATAAAAAATATTAAGAAGAAATTGAATTTGAATTTTGTCCTTAAAGGTCTTGAAATTTAGCTTAAAATTGAGTCTTGGCTTAGGCTGTAGCACTACCCGTGACAGAAATCATATCCTATTATTATAGAATACATTGTATTGATGTAGGACAAATCAGACACAATCATCTTCACAGAATTTGTATCTTATTCTCTTATCTTTCAATTGGTATAAATTTTGTAATTTTTGGATATTGGAAATGAGAGATATGAGTTGTACAACTTTGAGTGCATGATCATACACTAGCCAAAATTTCAAATGTACTCAATCTGTAGTATTTTGAGCATAACTCATTGAATAATAAACCAAATTGTATGATCTTAGTGTCATTAGAAACTTAAGACATAGGAGAATAATTTTCTAGTAGGAAGTGTTACTAAATTACTCCATTTTCCTTGTCAGAATGATCATATAAAGTGGAACCAAAAGTATGTTAAAAAAAACTGGAATGATCAATTGGGATATGAAATTAGTTTCAAATTGTTTTATTGTGGTCCAAACCTTTAGTACAAATTAACTTATGTGAGTTTTGATCTATGAACGATATTGTGACAAGAATAATGATAAGATGCCAGGGATTGTCATTGAACATGCATTGTACATATTTCATATATATAAATGTGCATAAATGAATACTTATAGAATTGTGTAAAATTTTGATATATGTAAATGTGTTTGGCATGTTATAAAAGAGCATTTAGAGCACCGTCATCTTGATATTGTCGGGACTTCAAGGAAATAGCTTTCTGGAGTGATTTGTGAGTAACCTAAGATGGTCTCACTTTGATTTGTTCTGTTTGATATTACATTGAATTGATTTTTGATATATGTGTACTGAATTCTAGACGTGAAAAGTCTGAGAATATTAGAAGTACTACTTGAATGTGAATGTGACTGACTACTTGTTTCTCACTTAAATGTTGAATGTCAAACTAAAAGTTTGATCAAAAATGTGAATGGGAAAGAATGTGAATGTGACTAAATGAGCATAATGATTGAATTTATGGAATGCATTTCATTCCAATGCATGAAATATAAAGGCAGTTGTGATTGATATTGCCAATAAAAAAAAGAGCTTAAAGCTCAGGCATTCGTGGGAAAAGCCTAAGGCTCAATGTGTATAATGAGTCATGTATCTCTAACGGATAAGGGACAGTATAAAAGAGATCGGTATCTACAATGGATATGGGACGGTGAAAAAGACATAGTCACAATAACTTAATAAATGAATTTGAGTCTCATAAACATTACATTCACATATGATATGAATAAATTGAATGATTGCATTGTTTTGAGGACTTTTCTTGCATGAATACGTGATAATTTATCGATGATTGTGTTCTGCAAAATTGTAGCGAAATGATGAATTGCATAGATTTGTGTTTGAAATGTGACATCTATGGACAAAGTACTTCATGATATTACTTGATGATAATCAAGTTGATGTGAGTTTTATGATAACATGAATTGTTGTGTTGTATGACAAGAGTGAACCATTAAGGATGGCTGCTCAATTGAGTTCGCAAAACTTACCAAAATTGCAATGTTAATGATTTCAGGTTTGAGAAAGCATCGACTTAGCTGCTAAGAATGCATAGAAGAAATTTTGTACCACTTTTGGATATAAGTTACGGCTCAAAGGTCGGTCAATGGGGACTGAAAGATTAGTTTTTAGTTTTGGTTAATTCCTTATGTATGTAGCATACTGTGTAAATCGAACAATGAGCATTGATAAGTTGATAATGTATAAATATGAATAATGGATCTAATGCTATGTTGTAAATTATGATTTATAAAATGAAATGAGTACATTTTGGATTTTTGATAATGTGTTATTTCTGATTTTGTTTATGATGCCAAGTGATATAGTGAAAGTGAAATAGTTAACAAGCCAATTCTATCGGGCATATGCACGTGTGACCATATAACGCACATATATGTGTCAGGCGAGATTGGGGTGTTACAATGCATCCCTGTCTTTCTTACACGTATCTTGAGTTTCTAATAGGAATGTGTTGAGAATGCCTTATCATAACAGTAAGAGTCGTGTGTTACAGTATTAACTTCTATTAATTTAAAGTGTATGCCCTTTATAAATGTAGTATCGTACCGATGTTGGTTTGAACATACATAATATTTAACTTGAGTTCACTTGTCCACCCTTAAATTTATATTTTTGAACTCTCGTCTAGAACTTAAGGCAGATATTGTGACCATATGAACGCTCCAACAAATTTTCTTTTAACTTATCATCTAAGCCGACATTTGCAGTTTAAGTTTCTGATATTAGCTCTGAATTTTCATCATGATAATAAACTTAAAACATGTATCATCTTCAGTCATCGTAAATACTGGAAGTGATTGCTCGTGCAAGAAGGTGAATCTTTTATCTGCCCAAAGAACTCTTTAACTCATATAAAAATATGTCATGCAAGTACATATATTTCATAATCAAGTACTAGGTAATGCTTATTACTTAATGAACAATGACAACCTATATTGATATTTATACATGACAATATATTGAATGAGCATACATAGAGAAATAATAATTAATCACATTTTAATATCTACATAATCCTAGTGGCTTCACATACCCAATGTATGAATCTCAAGAAATTAGTTTTTGTAAGGCCCCAAAATATACCATAGTTGAAATGATACATATTCATGAAAGTACATGTGAGATAGGAGTTAAAAATTTTGCTATGATTAAAATATGGAAGGCTTATAACTTGAATTTTTGATCAAGTGGATTATAGTGAGTAAGTTGAAATTAATTTGTACAATTAGAGAATTGAGATATTTAAATGTACATTTAGATTAGGAAAATTTTCAAGTGGCAAGATAAATTGTTATATGAAAATTGCAAGGATTAAGCGTATGAGTTAGTGACATTTGGCATAGTTGATACGTTGACAAATGACATAGTTAATAAAGTGACAAGTGACTTAATTAAATTGTGGCATTTGGTAGCATTCACTAAGTGAAACATGGTTTAACGGAAGTGTGACAAATGGTAGCTTAAGTGCAGGACATATGTGACACAAGCAAGAAGACACATGCCTTATGGAGGGAGTGACACCTAGGTGGTAATGGAGCAAGTTTCTATTGGAAACTTTTCTGTCTTGTTAAAAAGGTAAGGGATTTCTACACTTGATAACATGTATTGTTTGATGTTTGAAATGGAGCAAACATGTACTGAATAAAGAAAGAATTGAGGTTAGGTATGTGCTGGAAACTGGTTGGAAAGAGTAGATACACTAGATAAGTTTCGGTATTTTAGCTATATCATGCCCTGTAGGTATCCAAATTGGATGAATTTTAATTTATATTAAACTTGAGACAGATGCCTGTAACTTTCTTGAAGAAGTAGAATTTTAATTATGTCTCTAAGACTTTCAAAATTTGCATGAAATTTAGTCTTGGCTTAGGTTGTAACACTACCAGGGACAGAAATCATGTCCTGTGGTTATTGAATAAAATGTATTGTTCACCAAAGTTTTAGCTTATTATTTTAACTTTAAATTGGTTTGAAGTTTGTAATTTTTAGAAATTAGAATTGAGAGATATGAGTTGTAAAACTTGAATGCATGATCATTCATTAGCCAAAATTTCAAATGTAGTCATTCTGTAGTATATTGAGCATAACTTCTGGAATAATGAATCAAATTGTATGAACTATAGTTCATTCGAAATTTAAGACCATATAGGAACATTTGTTTAAAAGAATACTTTGCTCAGAAGCCTCAGTTTCTATGTCAAAATAGCCATCTGAATTGATTTGAAAAAGATTGATTGAATGAAAATGAGAGAGTCTGTTGGAATGTTATGAACTAGAGTATTTTTTTATTGAACATACTTCGGTATTTTGATTGTATCTTGAATTTTGGATCTTCAAATGAGTTGGTTCTTAATTCAGATTAAACTAAAGACATAATGCCACAGCTTTCTTGAAGTGATAAATTACAATTCTAGTTTTAAAATTTTCAAATCTGATTTTGAGTTGAGTTAAGAATTATGTTGTAGCTTTAAAAAAGTCTGAAATCTTTTGAGTATAACTTTCAGTATACAAAACCAAATTGTATGATTTTGGTGTCATTAGAAACCTAAGACAAAGATGAACAATTGTCTAGAAGAAAATGTTACTTAAATACTCCATTTTCTTGATCTAAATGATCATGAAAAGTGGACCCGAAAGTCTAATTTAAAAACAAAGCTGGACTATGTCATTGAACATGCATGTTATATGATACATTCATACTAATGTTGATTCAATTACATGAAAAATATGGCAATATGAACTTATGTTTGATTGTATATAGAAAGGCAAGTAGAGCGATCACTTCCAGATATTGCCGAAACTTCAAGGCAATAAGTAAACAGGAGCGATAGTGAGTAATCTTAGATAGTCACAACTTACTTTGTTCTGCTTGTTTAATTTGATTTATGTTAATTGTGTTCTAAATTTCGGACAATGATTGTCCAATGCATTTGATGCATGTTTATATCATTGGAAGTGCTACTTGCTTGTAAATATGATTGACTACTTGCTTTGCACATGAAATGTCTACATGACTTTGTTTTGTTTTTAAACTATTGAGTCCTAGTTGTGGGTAAATAGGCATGCCTAGAAAGGTCTGCAGCTGCTCCTGTGACACTTCGGTGTCGAGACTTTGATCTCTCCTGTGAAACTTCGGTGTTGAGACTTTAGTCTCTCATGTATAAGTCTCATTACCTGCTTCTGTAAATGGATTAACAGTCATTTGATTTTGTATTATGATATATGATTTTTCTGACATAACAAAATTGTGATCTAATTCTGAAGGGTTTATACCCTTTTGTGATATTCAGTTCTGTTAATTATAAAATCTGTTCTAAAATGCATTATGTTTGATTTATTGTTAAAGCAACCTTTTAATGCATGTTTATGTTGTTACATGATTCAGCATGATGAGTTGTCACTTCATGCATAGATTAGTTATTGCTCACTAAGCTATATACTTGGCAAGGTGGATTTGTTCCGTATAGGTTCAGAGTAAGGTTTTTAAAGACTCGGACAAGTCAACCATAATGGTCAAATGAGATTGAGTTTTGTTTGTCAAAAAGTATTTTTGAGTTTGTTTTTGAGCTTGTATCTGATTTATATGACTTTTGGATTTGTTTGAAGGTCTATAATAACCTTATTACATATTGCTTTTCGAATTTACGATATGTAATGTATATTTGTTTAAGATTCTGGAAATACACGTATGAAATGTTTCGTATGTTTTGGAATGTTTTGTATTCTGTATGTTCTGTATATGTGGCACTTACAATATCCTCCCAGGGGGTATATGTGGGTGTCACAGTTTTATCATTGAGTCTGCCACCATATATTGTGTAATTATATACTTCATATTTACTTTATCTCAAGTAACTATATCTTTCATATAATTGTATTTGGTATTTATATATTTAGTTTTACAATGAAAGTTAGGACTTTTAGTATAAGTGATTGTAGATTGGCTATCACAGTTGATTGTTACTAGATCAGTCTCACATTAAGTGACTCCAAAAAAAACCAATAACAATCTCTACATGAAATAGAGACAACTAATTCATGTAATAAAGCTCTTAAAGCTTAATATCTTATGCAACCTTAAAAAGCAACGAATCCTGGTTGAAGCACTAGCAATGGCACTTCTTTCCTAAGTGACAACAGTAATAATGGGTGGCATAACTCTCTTTGGGTGTTGGCATATTTGTTCCCAACCAATGGCAGTATTGGAACTTCAGTGAGATTGTCAACACCACTCACCAGTGCATGGTCTGTTGTTGAGGAGTGCCACTATCACCATACCTCTACCACCAGACCAATACCTCTTCCAGTTCTATCTTCGATTTTCATTTGTGTTTAATAGGTAAATTTTGGACTTGATTAGGTTTTTGATGTTTTATGTCAAACACGAATTTTTTTTAAGTGATCTGTATTTTTCTAATATTTTTCTATTCTTTGGCTATAAATTTCTATTGCATGTGTTACCCTAAAGATGTTTTGCTAAGAAACATAACAAAAGGTTTTAATTTGCCTTTAGTTTTTGTTTTATCTTATCGATGCTCTATATTGTTTATTTTATCTATTATCATATTTTGTGATTTCATGTTTCTCGAGTTCCCATCATGGATTAGAAACTATGTTGTTAATTTTGAAGTTATAATGTGATATGCTTTAACTACAAATATACACCCACACAAAACCAAACACTAGAGTTTGATATCAAATGGAATCCCTTGCATAAGCAAAACACCATTCATCAGATAAGGAAAATAAACAAAGAGACAATTAAAATTGACATTGATTAAATATAATTTGAATTTGATTAAACATAAACACATCACTTTAAAGACTTTAATAAGATAAGAATATTGATAATAATATGAGATTACTTGCAAATAAGACATATGAAGAAGAATTGATACATATAATACATTTTGAATTCTTAACTTTATTTGAAATTAGTTATTATCACAATTTAAAAATAAACACTCAAACAAAAATTCAATTTTCACTACAAGAAAAATGTATATTTGCGACAGAATATTACCGACGGTATGAAAACCATTGAAATTACCGACCGAATATTACCGACGATATTAAAACCGTCGCTGAATGTTGTAGAGGATATTTACCGACACACATTTCGGTCAGTAAAGTGGTCCGTAAAAATGTAAGATTGACGCCCTTCATTAAAACAAAAACGACATCGTTTTGATAAATCATTAAACCCTCCTTCTCTTCTCCTTTCTTCTTCTCCCGTGCGCAGACCTTCTTTCTTCTTCCTTCTCCTTTCCATTGTTCTCCTCCAACGTTCTCCTCCAACGCCGCCGGTCGCCGCCACTTGTTGCCGCGTCATCGTCGTGGTCTCCGACAAGTAAGTCACTTCTCCTTCCTCCCCTCTTTCTCCGATACATGTGGATAGGTTATAGTATTTTTGTTTTTATATGTAAATGTTTTATTGTATTTAT
>JANSVA010000002.1:4438773-4496840 GCA_025504915.1 Erythroxylum reticulatum | reverse complement strand
TGATTGCACTGTTTGTCTCTATAAAACCAGCAATGTACTTTTAGATTATTTATATTGGTAGTAACAATTAAGGTTGTTTTTTGCTTCCTTTTTTAAAATATGAAATGCAATAAACCAGGTAATAAGAAAGTCCCCGCGGTTAGTTCAACTACATTATGCTTATCAAACGGGTGCTTTGGAATTCTTGTTATTATGATGCACGTTTCTAATATTAAATAAACTATTAAATATACACAATATTTATAAATTATATTTTATCATATTATTACGGAGAATCATTGAAAATCATTATCTTTTATGGTAAATTGATCGTTTTGTAGTAATTATTTAAAACACTTAAAGCTTCGAATTTAGTCAAAATATGGCAGTGGTGGTCGTGGTAATTTGACAAAGACGGATCTTTATCTCCACCCCCCCAAACCTTAATTAATACCAATTCGGGTTATTTGGGATACAACCGCCATTCCACAAATACAGGGTCTAAGCTGCGCCTCTTAGCAAATTTTGTTTCCTTTTTTGTCCTTTCTATTTTCAGGAAAAAAATAAACCAGAAATTCCCATAAAAAGGGATTAAGATTTCGTGGTCTCCACGCGTCATCAAGCTACAGGACGAGTGTACGGTCGCTAGTTTAATAAAACAAGGCGACGAAGGAACGATAAAGAAATACAGGAGATTCTCCGATTGGTCCACGTGACATGAAAAGGCACGAAAACCAGCAGCGGGTTTCTATAACTTGGAAAGTGGAAGTGGAAAACGGTTTTAGCTTCCTCAGTAGTATCTCACAAGGGCTTTCCTTGTACAGCTTCTTCGCCTGAGTCCTCATCCATTTGTCTCCATTAGCACCGTCACCGAGTAAGCTTCCTTTTTTCCTTCTTTTTCTTTTTCCTTTTTCCATTTACAAACTATAAAGTTCTCCGATCTCTCTCTCTCTCTCTTTTCTTTCTCTTTCCTTTTTCTGGTTTGAGACTGTGTTTGGAGATTTGAAAAACTGTCAAGAAATTATGAGGACGCTGATTGATAGAATATTACTTGTTGTTTTGCATAATATTATTACGCCAGAAGGATCTAGAAGGAATTTTGGGTGAAAAATGGGGAGAGGAAAGATTGTGATAAGGAGGATAGATAATTCGACGAGCAGGCAAGTGACGTTCTCGAAGAGGAGAAATGGATTGTTGAAGAAGGCGAAAGAACTTGCGATCCTTTGCGACGCCGAAGTCGGAGTCGTCATCTTCTCTAGCACCGGCAAGCTCTATGATTTCTCTAGCACCAGGTCACCTCTCTTCTTCGTTCTTTGTATTTTTCCGCCTTTCTGCTTTTTTGTTTGTTTATACCGCTTCCGTCGATACGTTTGGATTTTGGTTATTATTGAGATCATACAATCTAGGTCATGTGAATTATCTGATTCTCTTGTCATGTGTCGTTCAAGATCATACTCCACTTGATTTTGTCGTAGGCTTAAAGTGTGGAGATTATCTGTTGCTGAAAATTTAGTCTGTTTCGATCATGAAGTCACCAATGACTGTGAAGTAGTGCTGTTTATGGTGTGAGCGAGGCGATTATGTGTTGCTTGTGTAGGTGCTTGACTTTCTATTTTTTTCTTGTTTTTTTTTTTTTTTCCCTAATGAATTTAGGAAAACGTTCAATTAGATGAGGCCTATTTATAAATAGAATATTTTTGAGTGAACTGTAACCTCATCGGTCACACAAGATGGTGTGCATGTGTAATTACATCCATAGCACACTTCTATGTATCTATATACATGTAAGTGTATTAGGAATCAGATAAGGAGTTATATATTGCTCGGGTGGATGATCTAGAGCAATTATAACCATGTAGTAGTTACAGTTATTAGGAGGGTTTAAGGTCGCGGAGAACTAAAATTATTTGGATGCTAGAATTACCTTGGTCCAAGGGTTTTCTGGAATTCGCACTGTCAAGTTGATAGTTCCTTGAAGCTGATCTAGTTTCCGAATTGGTTTCCCATCATAGTTTATAACGTTTATTAGGTATATTTTACAAACGTTATATCTCTTGTGGAACTCCTTCCTTAAGCCAAAATTTGAATTTCCAGGACAAATTGGTTATTAAAATGTGATACGAATTCCTATGTGGATTATCCAATTGGAGCATAGGTGCTGAAGATTGAAAATTACATTTCCACTTCCCAGAGGTCACAAGTTTTCTTTATGTTCGGATAATTTATACCGTGAACCCTTTGGTTCTCTATAATCTGATTTGTAATGTTGAGAATTGGCAGTGCTGGACATATGTAGATTTCTCGAGGATTCAGCGCCTTTTTTGTTTTATTAAGTAAATTGAATGTACAACCAAGATCCCTTGCAAAGCATAAGTACCATCCCAGAAGGGATCATCCAACTTTAGAGCATCCCTTCCACAAGTACACTGAACGAATTATCTAACTATTCTTATTTCGTACTTCTACCGTTTAAGCGTTAAAGGGAAAATATTCAAGCTCTTTCACATTAGGTTGTCCAACAGTGGGCAATTCCTTGGATTATCTGTGCTTTGTTGTCTTCCCTTTGGTTAGATTTTGAACTAGGCTATTCCTTATAATAACTGTAGTGGGGACATAAAAACTATACGCAAAAGAGTGTAGATTCCATACCCTTGAGTTCCATTTATAGAGTGTTATTGAATGATATTAGTCACACATCAAAATTCAGGTGATAAAGGGAGGGAACATGGATTGGCCTTTAGCAATAGTTGGTTTCTAACTCAATCTTTAGAGATGTTGCATATATTCCTATACTGTTGAGTCAGGCCAAAAAGATCGTTAATTACTCAAAGATATTCTAACCATACTTTTTGACCCTGGAATATATATAACCCTATAGAACAACTAACTGTATAAAACTAAGCAATCTCGGACTCTACCTTTTTGGCATTAGTTAATTTTTTTGGGGAATCAAATGGGTCAAAGAATCTGTCGAAGATACTGTAACCATACTGGAATACAGCAACTAATTAAGAACATTTTGACCAGCGACTTTCTTTTTTCTAACGCTACAGATCGAATGGCTTATAAAGCTAGAGCAATTCTAGCTTTTTTATTCAATCTGTAGCACTCTACCTTTGGGCCTCAGATATATATTTGTTTGCGAATCAAATTGTTCAAAGAATTCGCAAATATGTACCATTAACTAAATTTTCTAGACGACTGACTTCTGCTTTGCTGGACCTTGAAAGAAGTATGTACTATGTGCATTGTCACCAATGTGAAACATAATTTTGTGAGGAAAGAAAAACTCAGCTAGGATCTCGCACCTCATCTTAACTACAATTTGATAATTGCTTGTGTGTCTACTAAAATAGTCGCTTGAAATTTCTAATATATGCAACAAGGTTTTTAATAAATCCTCGATTTATAAGGAGAGGGAAATGGTGGAAGGATGAGAAAATAAAAGAACAGTGTTATCAATTCTTTTGAAACTAAAGTTGCAATGCACAAGCGAGTATCTTTGAATGCTCGAAAGAGCAAGAGTTACCAGATACCTAGAGTTAACCAGACTGGATGACATGTTGGGGATGCAGAATTTACACGATTTGGTGTTTATCAATAATGTAGAACCAGATTATGTCGATAGTTGGCCGAAACTATTTGGATTGAAATTTCCCCCTATAAGAAATTAACTACCTAGATTGAGGATAGGGTGACTCAGTTTTCAGAAGCAATCTTGTTGGTAATTTGGATAAGGAAGGGGCTAACATTTGATTCTGGAAGTGCTTACCAGGATTGCACGAAGTATTTTCTGTCGTATGATGCTTTGCCCAAAGGATAAGTACCTGTGGGGATGCTGATTGTTCTTCAAATACGAACTACAAATGGTAGATGACAAGACTTAACAAATTTAATAAGCCACGCAGATTTTGTCTAAAATAATCATCATTAGCATCTATCTAAAGTTTTATCAGACAAAAGAAAAGTAGGTTATAGTTCTCCACCTTATGTCCATTCATTTCTTAATCAAGATTCGGTAACTATATGCCCAGGTGGTAGACATAGAGACAATAACATCTAAAAGTTTAATTACTCACTTCGTAATACAAATTTATGATAACGCTAAATTGCTACTTAGAGATTAGGATTTTAATTGAAAATAAACATTAACAAAAATTAGATGTACAGTGTATGTCTTAGCTAAGCCCACTCGACAGTGGTGGTGCATATTGCCTTACTGCCTCTATTGTTACAAATAACATCAACTGCAGCCTAGAGGGGGTCATTGGTTATCTCCCAATCATGCCCCTTCAGGGCAGCGTCCAAGACTTTTTCTGTCCTCAAAACACGTCCATTTGCATCCCTTCCGACCATGAAGCCCTAGTAGAAGAAGGATAGGGTCATCTTTCAAATGTAGATTACATAAAAATAAAAAAGAAGCTTATCCATTAGTTATTACTAGGACACCAATCCTTGAGCTCCATTAGAGGGTTTGCCTTATTGTAATGGCGCAGGAACCATCCTTTTCTCTTATTTTAATGGCATCAAGTCTTCCTCATATCAAGTATTATAGAAGACACTCGACGAAGTGTTGGAGAAAGCACAAGGCTACCAGCTTATGCAGGTGGCCCCATCAACTAGGAATCTACATGACCTTCTTCACGCAAGGCTGTATACACTTATTATAATCACCTACGTTATCTATAATTAGTTTGATGCCACACTATTACGGTCATTCAATGAACTAATATTGTAGTATTCAACTTGTTTACTTAGCCTATGTCGATTCAATTCCATCCATAAACTCCTCTTCCCATGTATAGAGACTTAGTTCTTCATATTCTTTCTTTTCTTTTGAACCTGCCCTACGATGATAGAATTCATTTGCGAGTTATACATCTTATATCATGATTTCCTTGAATGCAGCACGCAATCTCCATTATGCTACTCATGAGAAGAATTTAGAATGCATGGTTATTGCTGATGGGCACCAAGTGATTCATTAGCTAGGATAATATAGTGTATATATTGTCTTATCTGGTTTCAACCTTTTTACATGGTGCCGAGATTTCAAGTGTCGATGCCGATGCTTAAATTTTCTGTCCTGTTTATTAATGATTTGTCTACACGTGTGAACTAAATTCATTGATTATTTTATATTTTACCTCTTGTTTTCAATTATTTGTCTTATGGAATAATTTGGTGGAAAACTAGACATTTGGAACCCAACCTTAATCGTATCCCGTTTGCAATGGTTAATTCCTTTCTTAGTTTGGCGACATTGACACACCCAGTGCCAAGATGTTGGCAGTAGTTTTTGGCGAAATACAAGTTATTTCACCAAACTCTTTAACTTTAACAAAGAACAAATACAAATAATCCAAGAGGTCTATATAGTTAAATACATAATAAAATAACTTACTTTTTTTAGCATAGAATATTTTTATAAAAATTATGAACATTTTATATTTCCATATAAAATTTAAGTAGTACTAACTTTGATAAAATTAATTGCAAGTCTGATTTAATTAGTATTAGAATATTCGAGAAAATAACAGTGAATTAACAAGTTATAAACCCAAGCAACAAAATTCATATCAAAATGAATTTGAAAAAATGCTAGCACCACAAGGAATAGGTATCAATTTTTAGAATATTAATTTTGTATTGATACCCTAATTAAGTTTCGCTAAATGCTGTAACTTTCTTAAACTTCCAGATTTTGAGCATCTGATGAAGAACAGAATTATTCGAACTTAACTAAAAACATAAAAAACTCACACCTTAATTCTAACACATAGTTATTTTAAACTATATTTCTATGTTTTTCAAACATAGTTTTCATCTTAAGGTCTCAGAAAGATTGATTTTCTCACCAAAATTGGCAGTCATTAGATTGTGAATTCGTTGAGGAGATAGTTCATAATATTGCTTTCTCATGAATAAACACTAGCCATTGGGTGTTAAATAATTCAGTAGTTATGTTACAGACAAAGGACGATCTCATAACTGAGAGAAGATTGTGAATGGGTTAGTAAGGCCTCAAAGTTCATTGGCAGTGTACAAAACCAAATGTGATTATAAGTCAAGTTAGGGGCCATTAGAAATCATTCAAGCCATAGCAAATGATTCTTTTACCGTAAACTAAAACATTGTGTTGGGTATATAGAACTTCCTAAACATCTACAAAGCAAGCCTAGAGCGACTTTAATGGCTATCTCCTGAAGCTTGAAGTTTGTTTTGTAAATTTAACCCTGATATCTTGATAATTATCATTTATCTCATATGTTAGTTATTTCACAATTCTCTTAGTCGTATTCTATTAATTTTGTATATTTATAACTTTATAATAATATCATATTCAAATTTAAAATTTTCACTAATACATTATTTTAGATAAATATTGATTAGTGGATGAAACATGAGAAAGAGAATGTATGAATTCACCTTTTGTCTTATTTAAAAATTAATTCTTGAATTATTTAGTGTAATATAGGATTTTTGAAATTTCATACAAAATAATAATGTAAGATAATCATAAAATATAAGCCATAATAACAAAAGAGGGTAAAGAAAAAGAGACAAATTTGATTTATAATGGCTCAACTAAAAACTCTTAGCCTATTTCTACTTTTCTTACTCACACCAATAAATTAAAGTTCATATATATTGCACACAACCCAAAAATTTTCCAAATTTTCAAAGCTCTTACCCACTCTAGTATGCTTAATATACTTCTCACAACTCTTACATGGCATATTATACTCAAAATAGTTGTTAATAATAAAATTAATCATTATAACAATTAATAACAATAGCATTAATCAATTATATTATCACATTGGTTAATTAATATGATCCCAAACTTACAACGAAAGACATTAGTTGGCTATATTATTTGGTCAATGAACCTCTTTAAAATCATGATAATGATTACCTAAATCTTCACATTGATTGATTAATCTTTTTGAAACAAGTTTTTTAAAATTTTTAAACTCTTTAAAAAATCAAAATGAATTTCTTAGATTCAGACTTGATCTAAATCTATTTTTAAAATTTTCAAAATTTAGCTAAAAATCAAGACATTTTTTTCAAACCTTTCCAAATCTCTTTTTAATTATAATAATATATACAAGGTAGTGCAAAATGTTTATATAATAATTAAACACCCAAATCATTAAGATTACTATAATTTACTTAACATGTTTGATTCCTCCATGTTTTTGATTTTTTACTTAAATTTCCTTCAAACTCTCTTAAATTGCATATACAATCCACTTTACTCATTTTCTTTTTGTTTTGATTGCTAAATTAATTCAATTAACAAATTATTTCAATTTACCTTTTCTCCCATATTACCTTAAGAATATCACTAAAAATAAAAACATTAATATTAACATTTTATCATTATAAAATTATAGATTAGAACTTAAAAAATCAAATAATAAAAAACAAAAAATTACAAAAAATTGTATAAAAAGTAAACAATATTATAATAATAAATAATAATTTTTCAAACTTGAAAATTAAGATGAAAAAAAGAGTTGTCACTTACTAAATTTGATATTTCATACATATCATATCATCTTACATTTTTTACAAAGATTCCAATAACATAAGAAAAGAGAATATATTTTATAAACATTGTTTATATTTGATAGACGTTTGAAATGTTGAGAACAAAATTCATACGTATAAAATGAAATGAAATATAATTTGATCTATGACTTGATAACTAGTTTTGAGTTTTTCTAATAAAGTGAATGCTATAGTAATTACACTTATTTTAAACAGTATCTTTGTTATTAAACATTGTTTCAAAAGAGCTTTATAATGTTAAAATTAGGAATAATAAATTCTTAAGTACCGAACTTTTTTATTTTTTTCATATCCAAACTTTTAAAATTTTATAACTTTAATGTCTCACTTCAAAATATTAACTTTGTTAATATTTTACTGATTTAACTAACAAAATCATTTTTATCTATAGTATGTAAACTTCTACATGAAAAACTAATGACCAACTAAACATTCACGTAGACTGAAACACTAACTCATAACCTATACTGATAACCCATTACTGATAACCAACTTGATTCTAGGCTGAGAGGCAATAAAAGCTTTAGCATATGAACCGGTAAAAAGTGTAATTTTCAACATTAAGAATTCTTAACTTGGGAAACAATTCTAAGAGGAAGCCGCTAAGGTACTCACAATGCATAATGTTGCAAAAATTTTCCTAGTCATCAAACTTATACACGTTGTGTTTACTTTTGTACAATAATTTCATTCAGGTTGTTTAAACAAAACTCAACCTTTCCCATCTGATGTTAAGAGAATTAGACAAACTTGAACAAATGGAAAATACTTAATTAAACAAAAATCATTTTCCAAAATAATTAATGTGAGGTTTGAAACCTTTGAAAGTGAAGCTTCAAACTACCAACATCTTATAACATGCAATCTTTTAAAAGTACTCCGACTACACCTTTTAGCTTGGGAAAACCTACAATCGAGAGCTTTCGAAGAAAAGATGAAGCTCCACTATTATCTAGCAGTGTTTATCTCACTCTTGCAAAAATATTATATAAATAGTAAATAATCAAATGCAATAATAAACACATAAGAACTATTTTAAAAATAAACCTTTATTACTTCCTCAAAAACGTTCACTCTCAATGTATTCCCTTCCTCTCTCTCTCTCCCAACTAACGCAAGCACTTTCGATTTTATAACGCAAAATCTTAACATACGTCTAATTAGAAATCTATCTTTAGATTCTCTCATATAATCTTTATCTTTTAAAGTTGATATATATTTACTATAATCTTATCCACCACATTATTCAAAATCTCCCTTCTTCTTCATTCATTGACGATGAGCCATCTAAATCTAAATACTTTGTAGCACATTAATTTGGTCCAACACTTACTCCTATCAAGTCCATTAGTTATGATTCACATAATTAAGCATACATTAAATCCTTAAAGCTCGTATTTATCTCACACTTATGATTTAACTAACCTTCAATCCAGGATTTATCTTAAGCTATCAATTTTACATCTTGTATTCAACAATGCATACAAACTTATCGACAATGCTTTTTTTTCTTGCTTACTCACAAGTCTTTATCTTGCTCCATCTTTTCAAGTGCCAATTATTAGTTAAAGCTTGCCCACACTTGGCACAATTTTGTAATTTAATCGCCTTAACACTGAAAACACTAATATCTCCTAAGTAGATATACAAGCGATACAAAGTGCCCCATAAATCGTTTAAGAGAATTGGACAAACTTGAACACATGGAAAAGACTAAACTTGATAAAACAAAATTCGTTTTCCAAAATAACTGATGTGAGGTTTGAAACTTTTGATAGTGAAGCTTCAAACTACCACCTTATAACATGCAATCTTTTAAAAGTACTCAGACAATACACCTTTTAGCTTGGGAAAATCTACAATCAAGAGCTTTCAAAGAAAAGAGGAAGCTCCACTATTTGCTAACTTTCCATAGGGAATTCATCCCTACAAATATGGCATTTTTTTCAAACCTTAAAATATCAAGGAGTTGAAATGGTTTCATGAATGAAGTAAAGCTTTCTATTCATACGCCAAAACTCTTGCAATATCTAACCCAGAATCAAGTTTGTTACAAGTACATGAATTATGAGTATGGACCATATGTATTAAGTTCTAAATTCGAGTTATGAGTTTAATGTTTTACTCGATGTAAATAATAAATCAACCATTACTTTTCATAAAAGCTTACATCACAAACAAAAATGAATCTATTAACCAAATCAACAGAATATTAATAAAACTATTAAACTTTCAAAAAAATCAGTCACTTAACAATTTTTAAAATTTAGTCACTAAATTAAAAAAATCTCAAAAATTTATCCCATTTTAAATTATTTAATAAACTTTAAAACATTTGGCAAAATATTTTAATACTAGTGATATAGTTAACTAATACAATGTCTTTATTAACACAACTTAAGCTAAAATAACTGATAAAAAATTAATACCAAATCCTTCTTTTTTTTCTTTAAAGGTTTTCAGAACTGAACAAACATAACTAACTAATTCAAATAAAAAAAAATTAACACGTGCAAATATCTTTTACTCTGGAATACAATCTTTTACTCTAGTACTTTGTTCATAACATTATGACAAATAGAACATATTAACTTTTGACTTCGTAGGGTGAAAGGGATCAAATATCAGTTTTGTATCAAAATTAAGGAATGATTTGAAAATCTCGATTCATATGGTAGTTGGTTGCCATGCAAAATATGAAAGAATCAAGTAGTAAGAGTAATGGACACTGGATAGAATTAAGCACTGAAGGGCAGGGTCAGAAAGTTGTAGGATGCTTGCAACTGATTAAACATAGCTTTTGCCCAAATTAATATTGGGCGATTTGAGACTAGTCTCCCTATAAACAAACAACTTAATGCTTGATGGGAAACCATTTGAATTTCCTGAAATTTTAACCAGAACTGCAAATTTTAGAATTATCACTAATAGGGTCATTAGATTCACTTCCCTTAAACCGAGCCAATATAGAACCTTTTTGGCCCAGCAAATATCTAGTGCGACGTAGATATTTATTGATAGCCCTGCAAAATATTTTCCTCTTGGCAGACCTAAAGGCTTGTGTGCACCAATGATTCACCACAGTTGAAAGATATTACAGCTTGCTGTGAAGCTGCATGTATGATCACCACCAATCAACAAAAAAATGCCTCATGCTGCATGAGGCCTTCCTAGATTATAGTAAAAGAAAAGGAAAATAAACAGAACATGTTCAAGCACGATGCTGTCCTCTGGCAACCGCATCCCCACTCTTTTTGTCAGAAACAAATGCATTATTGGTAACTTGATCACCCCAAATTTGCTATATCTGCAAAATCTAGAGACCTTATATATACAACAAAAATATTTCATGGAATACTTTATCACAGGTGTAACAATTGTCTCGATTTAAGTGCACCATGGGAAGGACATAATGTTCGAGTTCAGCCTTGGATAGAGGAAAACGTAATCAAAGCTTTTTGGAGGGTAACAAAAAATAAAGATTAGATTGTGCTACAAACATCAGAGTGGAAAATAATTGCAGAAAACAGATTAGAAAGAAGTTTGATATTAGAAGCCATCTTATGTTGTGCATCTGTTAATGCCATAGCACTAATGTGCATTTTCCAGCTTCTTAATACGGGTTCCTTCTTGTTCTTTAAATACTGTGCAGAAAAATTTTACATAAGCAAAAACAATTGACCATTTAACCTCCAAAGTATATTTCCAGCTCTCTGGTTCATGAATTTTAACAGTCTGCACACAGCACATCAGCTTTGATGACACAATGTTAATTTTCTCTTACAGCATGAAATCAGTAATTGAACGATACAACAAAGCAAAAGAGGAACATCAGACGGGGAATCCAACCTCTGAAGTAAAGGTATGTTATCTATTCATATTTGATCAGCTCAAGTAGAACTGAATGGTACTAAGTGAAACTGCAAACAAGTTGGGAAAAAGAACACTTTCTAGCTTCTTCATTCATGGTGACCAGTATTACTTCGGTACAACAGAAATAGTCTTTGCCTTGCAGCCACATGGGCGCAATCAAGTATAGGGAGCAGTACCTTCATACAAAAATGTCAAGGCCAAGAGTGTTCTCAAATTCTATTCTAGGATCCTAATTTAGAGGGAGTAACGGGTAACAACCTCTTTATTTGTTAAGAATAAAAAATTTAGAAGCTTTCCCTCTTTAGGAAAGCACAGAATCTCTGGTAAGCCTGGTCCTAAGATCTTTGGCTACTTCATAATCCTCAATGTTAGTTGTTAGAATCGTAAAATAAAACAAATGAACCCCAGCCAATGAGGCTTCTCTTTCAAGAGTAAGCCAAATACCAGATTTAAAACAACAGGTGGCTTTAACCGTGGCATGCTCATGTCAAGGCAAAGCATCCACAGCCCCCAGCCTAGTTACACCTTTCCAACAATATCCCAGAAAACATGATCTTATCACTACCAATTTCATGCTCTGACTAACCATCTAATGTTCCCATCTGATAAAATATAGATGTTATACATCCACTTCACATAGCATCACTCCCTGGGGATGTTTATCCAACACATTTGCAAGAAGCACAAAGCATCCAGGGAAAACGATTTCTCTGAAATGAGCAATTAAGACAAAACTAGAACAAACATCAAATTAAATTAAAACTCTGCCCTCTGTAATGATTTACAGCTGATTTTTATGCACACAACTCTATTATTTATCAGGTATCATTGGATAATCTGTAATCCTAAGTTTCTAAATCTGTGAAACTATCATCAGTAGAAATTGGACAAAAAGAGGCCAGTTAATGTTAGCAACTCCATTCATTCATGAATATTCTTCATGGTTTTGCAATAGTAGTAGTTTGTCTTATCTTAGTCATTTAGAAAATGTTTGTGTTGAGAATTCTGCAATTTACTTCCCAGTTTTGGAAAAGGGAGGCAGCAATGTTGAGGCAACAACTGCAAACTTTGCAAGAAAACCATCGGTATAATTCTGTGCTTTGACTATTGATTTCTTGTACTTTTGAAGTGGAAGATAGTGCTAGAAAACATAGTTATCTGCATAGTGCTAGAAAACATAGTTATCTGCAGAAATTGCTACTGCTAATGGTTTTCAGTACCACGTTAGGCACTCAAAAGGCCAGCCCTCTCACACAAAAGAAAGTATCCTTGGAAACAATTCAGTTGCAGGCCTTCAGTCACTGCAAAGAATAAAACCAGAATCCACAAAGTTGGGGTGGTTGTATAAATTTCTGGGTTTGACATGTGTACCAACCTAACACCCCCAACCTCAAAATTTCCCCAAAATTGCAGACATTTTGACTTTGAGCTTAGCCCAAATTTGAGACGACCATTCTTGACAAGTTACCTGAGCTTGCATGTGTATACAGGAAATTTCTCCCATATGCATGTCAACTTTTGCATTATACAAGCAAAAGGGAAAGAAAAAAAAAGGCAGATTGTGCATGTCTAGCATGATAATGTTCCTTTTACAAGTAAAACAATATCCAGTGATCATATGCGATGTAAAAAGATGAAAGAACTTCACTTGGATTTCAAAATTCGCTGCCTCTTGTGCACACTCTAGATCCCCAAATTTGAATCATCCATCCACACAATAGACTCCTAAACATGTATCTCATTACTTCTATCAAAGAAACTCATAAACATGTGATTTCCATAAGTGCATGAGCAACATAGTTTCATATTTTGAGTTCATGCCGCTGTAATTCCAATGTACCAATTACCTAAAGCATTCAATTCGTGCACATTCCTTGTATGAGTTTAGACGTACAACAACAATCAATAGACAAGTCTGCAGTCACTATTTCATTCAGCCATGGTAAGAGGTTCAGAAGTTGGAACGTCCAAGCCACTAATTCCCCCCAACAAAAATAAGATTCCAGAAAACTAAATAATATACTTTTTTCTCATAATAACTCACCCTGGTGTTTTGAACTTTCGTGAGTTGTATGCACTTTCAATGTTGCTGCCTTGAAAATGAACCCTCCTCATGGACCCTATAAATGACTAAACATATACAAACAATAGAAAAACATATATAGTTTCTTGTTATATACACACTCAACATCCGGATCAGTGATATTATCATCCAAAAGGCAATTTATTTAAATATATTCAGTAAATAGAGACTCCGCTGAAAGGATATAAAGATGCTTCTGTACCATCCTTAGTGTGATTAGCAAACACGAGCATCCCATTGACCATAATTTAAGAATATCTGGCACAGGCGGATAATGGGAGAAGAGCTTTCTGGCTTAAGTGTAAAGGACCTACAAAGCTTGGAGAACCAACTGGAGCACAGTATACACGGCGTACGGGTGAAAAAGGTTTGACAACTTGTCCCATTGTTCAGTCTTTCAAATTCCATACTCATCAATGAGGAAATGCATGTAACAATTGATGTGCTTTGCTTCTTCAGGATCGAATATTAATGGATGAGATTCAAGAGCTAAACCAAAAGGTATAACATAGATACAATGTCTAGAAATTATCTTTTTAGCTTTTCATAAATCTCCTAGTCAAGCACTTAAATGTTGACGTCTTTGTATCAGGGTAACCTCATTCACCAAGAAAATCTGGAGCTTTATAAGCAGGTAACCCTATTTCATAGACAAACCTGAAACTAATGAAAGCACAGGGTTATGCTACTATAGAATCTCTAGTGAAATCAAAGAGTCATATCAGACATCTTGTTCCACACTCATCAGATTATTTTATTTCCCAGGTGTATGGAACAAGAAATGTTAATGGAGCAAACAGAACTTCACTTCTTATAAATGGTCTGAGAATTGGAGAGGACTCGCACGTCCCAATCCACCCCCAGCTTAGCCAGACACAGCAAGAAAACTATAATACAGCAAGAGCAACAAAATTGGGGTACAATTCGTACATACAACTACTGGTTTAATGATAGCTTCCAAGTAACTTGCCATCATTTTGATGTCAAAATTTTCATTCATAATTGCAGCAGACTACAACTTGATTAACAAGTCAGAAGCATCTGCAGCAAAGGGATGTTGCTTGACTTTAATGGCTCTTAATAGATAATGCTTCTATTTGTGCAAAGTGGTGTGTCAGTCTGATCGCTCATCAGACTTTTAGTTCGACAGTACGAAGAAATACTTAAAAGTAAGTGTGTGATTATTGACTAATCCAACCTCATGAAAAATATCGTGTAATAAAGAGAACATGACATTGCACTGCATTGGAGGGTTCCATATGCTTGCGGAAAAATACCAATATTCTGAAAGATTTGAAAAATGTAGAAAAATGCATACTATTCTTGATCACTAAACCATTACAATTGAAGGATGCAAAATAGGGAGAGACAGTAATTACCTTCTTGGTCTCCCATACTCCTTTCATCAACTTTCATCAACAGCTTAGGAAATTGATCACATGATGACTTGCAAAGACGGGTTTCTGATGTACTCCACAAAGACAACTAGCATTCTTCCCAGAATCAGCAACATTATTGGAAAGTAAAAGAAGACATGAAAAGGGTAAATTAAAGGGAAGGCAAAACATATTTCTATTTCAAAAATAATAAATAGCAGTAGTTCCATTTCTCTTTTTGGGTTGCAAGAGTATTACTACATTAATAAATCAGCGATAGATTTAGCAACTTAATTGAAATGTGAAAAAAAAAATTCGACATCAATTTCTAACAGAAAATAGTGTCTATTTTCTAACCAAACTTCAATTTTCATCAATATAACTTGAAAAAGGACTCCATATGCAAGACCCCTGATCACCACATTACCCAGTATGTAATTCAGTTCATTTGCAAATAATGAGGACGTCCTTGAAAAGAGTAAGTCTATTTAAGAACATAACACCATATGCAAATAGGAGCAGCGACAGAGATAAGGAATAACATCTTGAGCATCAAACACAATATCATGTGATCCAGAGTAAGGAGTTTTCTTTTTACTTGCAATAAAAGTAAGATGATTAAAGTAAGATGATTAAAAAACGTTGGCCTAGACTTGAGAACTAAAATAGAAAACGGAAATTAAGAAACAAAATTAGTGATTTTAAATGCTCAAATCATCCAAAAGCAAGCCATGTCTGGTTTGTTCTCATCCCAGACAACACGAATGTAACCAACCAAATTCTTCTTTTTTGTTCAATTAATAAACAGCCTCTCATTTCCCTAGTGAAGATATATTTTTCTGCTAATATTCAAGCATGCTAGTTACAGCAATTGGAACCTGAACACATATTTTACATGACCATGCGATTGTGGGCTGAGAAGGTCATAATGCAAATGATTTAGTTAACCTGACCTTGATAACCAAAATCTGCTGCTCTCAAGGGCTAAGGAATATAAGGCCCATTAGAGAAACACAGAAATACCAAATATGTCAGAAAACCTGAAAATTATTCACAAAAATCACAGGCATTAGAAAGATATGATAACAATCAAATCATAAGCCAAAGCATATATTTAAACAACTAAACTTCTTTTGTTGTCCTAACTTGCGGGTGTAACTGTGTATATACTCCAAGAAAGGAAGTATGATAGAAGCAGTAACTTTCAGCGAAAGCTTAACCAGTAATAGTTTGCTATGAAGCTCTTCATTTTAAGGAGAGGGAATATAGGTTGGGATGCATAATAGATAGCAAATCACCCATAGAAAGGAAAAGGAGGGGGGGAAAAGTACAATTAACGCTTCATTTTGAAGTTCAAGGATGTATAATGCATCATGTCAAATTGGGAACAGGATTCAGTTTTGTAAAGCACAATAATGTGATACAATGTGATACGAACTCAATAAAATAAGGAGCAAAAGATAACTTTTATTATTGAAAAATGCCCACTTCGAGAAGGGCAACTCTCCAAAACAAGATAAACGTAAAAAAAAATTCTCTGAGACTTTCAAACTAGACTACCCTGGACTATTTATAATAAAAGTTCCAGGTATTATTTACTTAATTAAAATATGCTAAAAAGATAGAGATTGTGCTCCTGATGTTATGCTAACCAACTGGATGTAATCTTGGACCTATTCTTCTGTTAACAAACTCATCAACAAATTTGTTCATAACAAACAAGTTTGTAAATTGATCCAATACTAGATTTTCCTCAGTGTCACATGTTTTACGATGTCTTCGGGCATACACTCTCAAAGGCTGTGGAATTGTATCAGTACTTTCGCCCTCGAAATGCGACTTGTCCTCAAGGCGAAAAGATGGAAATTGGCCCGTAAGTAAATCATAATTCTCCAATGAAGCCACCTCTAATGGTCTGCCCTTCCATTCAATCAGCAACTCCAATGTAGGCAGTCCCCCTTCACGTACCCAATGATGTGAAGGAACCTGCGCTAGATATAGAAGGAGCTCACCTTTCCCTAGTCATCGACAATGGAGGAGGAGATGAGGGTAGCTAACCATGTGCTGGTCGCAAAAAAGAAACACGAAAAACCGAATGCACCCGACAATCAAAAGGTAGTTCAACTTCACAAGCTAGTTTCCCAATTTTTCGAATAATTTTGTATGGCCCGAAAAACCTAGGTAAAAGCTTCTCAAATTTTCTTTTTGCCAATGACTTCTAACGATATGGTTGAAGACATAGAAACACATAATCTCCCTCTTGAAAGCTTAAATTGCGACGATGAGAATCTGCTTGAGCCTTCATTCATGCTTGAGCTTTTGCTAAGTTAGCTTTGAGAATTCGCAACATTTCATCACGTTCTAGCAATTGGTGTTCCAAATCAGCTATTAGAGTCTCACATGAGATGTAAGGATAGAGAAGAGGTGGTTCCTTCCATACACCACAGAAAAAGGTGTTGTTTTTGCTAACGTGCGATACCCAGTGTTGTATGAATATTCTGCCCAAGACAAGTATTTACTCCAAGATAATGGTTGTTCATGAGCAAAACACCTGAGATAAGTTTCCAGAAATCTGTTAACCACTTCGGTTTGCCCATCGGTTTGTGGGTGGTAATTCGTACTCATTTTCAATTTTGTCCTGCACAATTTGAACATTTCCGGCCAAAAGTGATTGAGAAACACAACATCGCAATCAGAAATGATGGACTTAGGTATACCATGAAGTTTTACAATCTCTCGACAAAAGTTGTCGGCTATTAGAGGAATAAAGTGTGCATATTTGCTCAATCAGTCTACCACCACAAAGATTTGTATCATAACGATTGGATTTGGGTAGTCCTGTAATGAAGTCAAGCGAAATATCCTCCCATATTTGATCTGGAATGGGTAAAGGTTGGAGTAGACCTGCCGGCGCTAATGCTTGATATTCATTTTGTTGGCATTGCAGACAATTCTGATCATGGTGTTTGACATCCTGTTTAAGACCAAGCCAGAAAAATTGAGTTGAAAGACGTTTAAGTGTTTTTAGAAATCCTCCATGCCCAGCTACGGGAATATCATGAGCCTCGAATAAGAGTTCTTTTCGCAAATTCGCACCAGCTGGAATTACTAACCTGCCTTTATAATAAAGTTTACCACCAGCTATAGAGTAATCTGGATGGGAACCCGGGTCTACCTTTGAATCTACCATTAGTCCCTTGCTATGTGGATCACAATTTAACTCTTTCTGTAGAACAACTAGATCAAGTGAAACTGGCAACAGCAACGTAAGTAACTCAGCATGTTGGGGATACCTAGGTAGAGCATCAACCCCACGATTTTCCTTGCCTGCTGTATAGAGAATTGTGAAATCATACGGCAAAAGCTTCATAAGAAGTTGCTGCTGTTCTGGTGTTGTGAGGCGTTGTTCCAACAATAATTTGAAGGTATAATGATCAGTCTTTAAGACAAAGTACTTACCCATTAAATAATCCTTCCATGTTTGGAGTGCTAGAACCACAGCAAGCAATTCACGTTCGTAGGTTGATTTGAGACGAGTAGAAAGACAAGCCTTTGCTAAAGCGATAGGGTGCCCATGTTGAAGTAAAATAGCACCCACACCTTTTGAAGAGGCGTCGCACTCAACGGTGAAAGGTTGAGTAAAATCTAGTAGTTTAAGCATAGGGACTGTTGTGAGAGCCAATTTGAGCTTTGCAAAAGCTTTATCAGCAACTGATGGCCATACGAAGGATTTTTTCTTTGTCAAATTTGTTAATGGTTGAGCAATAAGACCATAATCCTTTACAAATCTTCTATAGTACCCAGATAAACCTAAAAATCCTCATAATTCCTTGGCATTAGTCGAAGTGGGCCATGACCGAATTGCTACAATTTTATCTTTGTCCATTTGGACCCCCTTGGATGTCATTATGTGGCCAAGAAAATTTATCTGTGGGTGGCCAAACAGACACTTTGAGGATTTGGCAAAGAATTGATGGTCCTGTAATAGTGAAAGAGCTATCCGAAGATGTTGCCCGTGTTGTTCCTCATCTTTGCTATAAATTAGGATGTCATCAAAGAAGACAAGAATAAACTTACAAAGATGGGGTTGAAACAAGTCATTCATGGTTGCCTGGAAGGTTGAAGGTGCATTGGTTAAGCCGAAGGGCATAACCACAAATTCGTAATGTCCGAAGTGGTTGCGAAATGCAGTCTTGGCAATATCATTAAGGTGGACTCGAATCTGGTGGTAACCCGCACGCAAATCTATCTTTCAAAAGACCTTGGCGCCATGGAGTTCATCTAACAATTCATTAATGTTAGGAATGGGATACTTATCTGGTATGGTAAGCTTGTTAAGAGCTCTGTAATCCACACACATGCCATGCTGCACCTTTCTTTTTAACCTGAAGGACTGGGCTAGCGAATAGATTGCTACTGGGTTGGATGAAGCCTTTTGCAAGCAATTCAGTGACTTGGTTCTCAATTTCTTGCTTGTCGTTCTACCTCCCAATTGCGCTACATGACAAGTGGGGTTGATTTGTTTGTTGTTGTGGGTGTAGAGGACTTAGTGGGTTGGCTTTCACCTGGACGGTAAGTAATGTTTGCATTCTTTGTTGATGCACTCCAAGTAGGCCCTTTGGTGTTACTGAGAGTCGTGCTCAATTTAGATTCAAACTCTTGTACTAAACTCATAGCTCTGTAGACAGTGTGTGGCTTGTGGAAGCGAACGTCAACTTTCAAATCATCTTTAAGACAATTTAGGAATACCCCTAATAGACAGCGATCTGGCCAATCCACAACCCGGGCTGATCTCTATGCAAATTCTTGCCTATACTCTTGGACTGCGCCAATTTGCTTGATGTTACAGAGGTATTCATCAGGGTTTTGAAATTTAGCAGGGCCGGAGTTCTCTTGGAAGGCAAGAACGAGTTCATCCCAATAGATCATGGTTTGATCGTTGTTGAGCCAGAAGAACAAATCTAAAGCATCGCCCTCCAAATACATCGTGGCTATGTCGACCTTGTGCTCCTATGGCGTTTGATAATAACGGAAATATTTTTCCGCTTTTAAAATCCAACCTCTCAGGTCTCCTCCGTCATATTTTGGAAACCCGATCTTGTTATAAGGACGTTGTCGTCGCCATGAATGAGATTAGTCTTCCTCTTCTTCATTATCCTGCCAGTTGGTTCGGCGTTGATAACGTGGCTGAGGATTACTTTGATCGTGTTCCCTAGTGGAGTTCACGTGCTCCTTTCCTTGTCTGTGCGTCGATGAAGATGGGATACTGGTGGATTTTTGATTAACTTCTAGTGTAGCTATTTTTGCTGCCAGAGTGTCAATTGTTCCTAATTTGGACGCAATGGCAACAAGTTGAGTGGCTATTTGGTCATTGGAAGAATTGGGTGAGGGGAGACAAGTGTTTTGGGGATCGTTGGGTGCTGAAGTTCGTGTGTTTACCATTGGAATCAACCTGCTTTGATACCAGTGATACGAACTCAATAAAATGGGGAGCAAAAGATAACTTTTATTATTGAAAAATGCCCACTTCGAGAAGGACAACTCTCCAGAACAAGATAAACGTAAAAAAAAATTCTCTAATACTTTCAAACTAGACTACCCTGGACTATTTATAATAAAAGTTCCAATTATTATTTACTTAATTAAAATCTGCTAAAAAGATAGAGATTGTGCTCCTGATATTATGCTAACCAACTGGATGTAATCTTGAACCTATTCTTCAGTTAACAAACTCATCAACAAAGTCATTCATAACAAACAAGTTTGTAAATTGATCCAATACTAGATTTTCCTTAGTGTCACGTGTTTTACGATGTCTTCATGCATACACTCTCAAAGGCTGTGGAATTGTATCATAATACATTCTGCAACTCGAATCCACTAGCGCTTGAGCAGCACATACACAATCAGATGCATTATATTAACATTGTCCTACTCTATTGATCAACTTACTAACCTTTTACAAAATAAAATAAAACTCCTATTCTGTTGGCAGAAAATAGAGTCAGTTCTGATGATTTCCACATCAGATAATTCTACCACCTCCTTTTGTACAAAATTTGTAGTACCAATACTTCATTAATATTCTCCTAATCTTCATTTTTCAACTGCAAAATCTTAATAATATCATTTTCTGTATTGGGCTCCATATGTTCTCCCCAATACTATTCATGTGGAAAATAGGTCTTCATTTCTCATATATTCATAGATATTTTCAAGATATAATCATTATAATTAGAACATTTCTCCAACATATCCATTCTAGACCAACATTATGGCCTCCGCCCATTCTTCCAAAAGAAGAATAAGACTGATGAGTAGCATAAGCAAGATGCTTCTCATTCATGCATCTACAGCCCTAGATTTTTCTAATTGATTCCTCTTAAGGAAAGAAAAAGAAAAGGAATTAATCCTCATAGCTATTACATCTTAGACTCAAGCCTAGTGCTTGCAGCATAACCAATTTTCAAGTGTAATGTTTGGCTAACATGTTTCTAGCTAAGATAGTAGCAAAGACAATAGAAACTTTGTTTAGGAGGTTCTTGTAGGGGAAGCTAAATTCAGGAGAAAGGATAATTAAGGTTAGATGGGATGAGGCTTGCAAGGCTAAGAAGGCGGAAGGGTTAGGAATTGTTTCCATAGCCACCACAAACAAGATATTAATGTTTAAGAAAATCTGGCACATTCTGTGCAATGATGATTCGTTATGGACCAAGTAGATTCACTCTTATATACTAAGAGGGAAGTCATTGTGGCCTATGGCCCTTAAAGAGTCTCAATCCTTTTTCATTAACAAGTTAATGAGTCTCAAGGATATTATGGAGCCGGAGGTTAAATGTAGAGAGGCAAAAGCTAATTTTTGGTTTGATAATTGGACGAGTCATGGTCCACTGAGTCGGATTCCTAATGCAGTCCAACTGTGGAGTCGTATTCCACTTAATGCTAAGGTGTGTGCTGTTATATTTGATAATAGGTGAACTGATGTTCCAGGACAAGTGATTCATCTCATTCCTTCGTATACTCCTAATTGCAGGACTTAGGATAAATTCTCCTAGTTAAACCATCCCCGTAATTCCTTTTCAAATAAGGTATGTAGGGAGTGGTTAGCTCAGGGACAATCCTCTGTTGATTGGTACTCTATTGGATGGCACAAGTCCCTAAGACCCAAGTCTTCCTGCTTATTATGGTTGGCAATTTTGAATAAAATGGCCACCATAGATAGATTACACATTCTAAATTTGGACAACATTTGTGTCTTATGCACGAATAATCATGAAATTAGAGATCATCTTTTTTTTTTCCAATGCCCTTTTGCTATGAGCATTTGGGGGGAAATTAAAGTGAAGTGTTATTGGAGATTGGATGGGTTTCTGCTTACTATCATAGTGGAAAACCTAAGGGCTTTGAACAATGTCCCAAAAGGGGATAGGGCAGTATTCATCATCTCATTGCCTTCTACCCTAGAGGAGATTTGGAAGGAGAGAAATTTGCAAATCTTCATAGGTAAAATGCGATTAGATATAGAGGTATTGAACTCTCTAATCATGAGGATTAGAGAGTTGCTCTTTCTTTCAAAAGAACTGCCTATGTTCTTTGGGAATCAAGGGTGGCCTAAGCATATTACATGTGTTGTTTGTACGCTGTCGTTTCTTCTTTCTGTTATTTTGCTTCTCTACGATGTCGTTGTGGAGTTGTTTCTTATGATGTATTAGTTTCTCCTGTTTTTAGGAGTAGTTGAATGTTTTTATGTACAATTTTCCATCTATTAATTATAAATTTAATTTTTCAAAAAAAAATCAAAATGTTCATCCTAACAAGAACTTTTTTCTTCTTATATTTTTTTCATTTTATCAAGGCATCAATAGAATAACAAATGAAACATAATTTAAAATTGTGCTAAAATTCTAGCATAAAATATGGATTTGAAGTGTCTAGACAGTAAAAACATGTTACTACCTTCTACAGAATGGAGCAAAACAACTAATTTATATAGATATCTAGCTCAAATGGTTTATAGTTAAAGTATTAAAGATAACTGATAAGAAGTAATGCAGTAGTTGACATTTTTGACTGTTATAAAAATGGAACCTGTAAGTTACAGTGCTCTCTCTTTGTTTTGGAAAAACTAGTATCTTGCTTTCTAAAATTAACAGGATTTATCGATCATTTCTATAGCGCCAACAAACAGACATTTCCAAAAACATAACTATTTATAAACTTGTCAAGAGATTAAGTTAGCCACTAATAAAGAGTCTGTGATCAGTATCAGTAACAATTAATTGGAAGAAAAATGCTTGTCAACATGCAATCAGCCTCTTCAACAATCTAATTACTTTCAGTAGTTGGTTTGTCAAGCAACTTCACTAAAAATCTTTTCTGTAATTTGCCAAATCTTTGATTGAATCTCCTTAGCGTCTTAACATATCAATAACAACACCAGCTTTAGCAACAGGCAATTGCCGAAGCACATCCTTTTGCTACCTCGAGAAGTCCCAAAAACAAAGCCCACACTGTGGATCTAAAATGATACCACCCAATTGTAGAAACCTTGAGCTATTAGATAATTTAAGAACAAATAGTAACACTCTTTAGTTGCAGAAATAGGCAATACAATGAAGTATGAAATGGAGGAGCTGAAATTAATTTTCAAATAGATTTTTCAATGTGGAATTATTTTGAACAGATTTGATTCTTAGTCCAAAATATAGTTCTATTATATTTTCCTGTTGGATCATGTCACTAAATTTCAGCCTTCATCTTGTTAAAGTAGCTCCAAACCTTTTCCCTCTATAAAAGAGTGTCCGAGATACAGCTCAAACTTAAGAAATTTATACCCTTTAATATATCTTCCGCTGATGACTTCTTAGTAACTCATCAATCATACTTAAAAACATGACCTAGAATCAGATTGGTAAGTGGGAAACAAGGTGTGTAGTAGGGCGAATTTCTGAGCTTAGAACCATCAACCAAAAATCGACAAGGTAACTAATTGATGCATACATAACCTAATAACCTCATACATTCCTCTAAAATTCACTAACTAAAGGCAATGGCACAACCCAAAGCTCAAATACATACATAGTGTTATTTGCTGCCTTGAATGCCTTTCCATTTGTAATTTTCCTTTGCATACAAATACTATTAATCTCAACTAGGCCACACCCCGTTAAGCTCCTTGATCATAGGGAAGCTCAAATGCACAATCTTGATATATCCCCGCAACTCCTAATTTCTTCCTTGCCTATTAGTATTGCATTGATTTCAAGACCCGGTAAGAGATAAAATTCTAGCAACAACTAAACAGTGACATACTATAACATCAACAATCCATCAGCATACTATCACTGAAGTCACTTGCAACACTCAGAAGCCGAAAAGATCAATATTTACACGAAAAGTCTAACAAAAAGGGCAGACTTTCAACTTGCAAGTAAAGTGTAAAAATATGAAAACGGGGTAGAAAGAATTTAGAGATTTGGAAACAAATATGTTTGTCTGTCACCAGAAGATTATTTCCACTTCCACTCGTAAATGTTCAAGATTATCCCTAGCAAAGAACCCAAAAATGAAGAGTAATAAAAAAATTAGTCATACAAATGCTGTTTAATATTTTATGCGACTTTCAAGGTTCAATTGTTTCATATCAACACGGATGGCATTATGAAACCGAACTTTGGCAAATTCAAGGATTTTCCGACAAACCACACAAACTAACTTCTAAAAACATGTGAGAGTGTAAGCCAATTCCGATTTCAAAAATGTCAATGGACTGCGTTGGCTAAAACACTTAACTATGGCAGAATCACCGTGCTAACTCTTGCTATCTAATAACAGACAATATCAAGCAGTACAATATGGTAAAGATAAACTGCCTTAAATGCGTAATAACATCTGGATAAGAAAAATAGAGAAAAAGATACCTCAAATCGCGTTGAGACGTTAATATCTTCATTTCTAAACATAGTGTGAATAAAATCCAGTTCTCTTCCAAGTTCCGGTCTCTTTATCGTCCAATTATCAGCTCTTCTGCACATAAATGATCTGAAAAATAAGAATCAAATCCAAAATAAAACCACAAAAGTAAAGTGGAAAAAGAAAACAAGTAAATATGTAACCATCTATTAGAATACAACCAAGCAAAATCATACTGCCTCGTTTTGCATCGAAGAAAACTTCGGAAACCAAATCACAAAAATCTGAGTGCTACAATGGACCTAAAATAGGGTTTCTAGTTCAACTTTGCTTCATTTTTTCACACTTTCTCAACAACCAGACTGATGTTAACACGAATATGGAAAGTGAGCATCAAAACAAGAAAACATAACAGTACATTAAGGATCCAAGCGATTACTTACAAGGAATAAACCAGCATTGAAGCCTGAACCGTAAACTCCAGAAAACAAGCAAAAGCATCTTGTTTAAGTTCTCGAAAATTCTTAATCTGCAAAACGAAGTAAAAACTGAAGAATCAGATCCGTCCACAAATCGTGATGGGAACAGGTAGAAAAATCTAGAAGAAAAAATAACAAAAACCTGTACCTTACGGGGGAACAAGTAGAGAAATCGAGAAAGAGCAAGAAAAGAACGGAACGAGTGAGCGTTTTGTGGGGGAAACGGAAATATCTGAAATAGTTAGGGTGTTTATATAGTGTTGAGGGTGTGGGGGAGGAACGATCGTATTGGTATTTGGTATGCCCCCACTTGATCGATTCACGTAATCAAAAATTAAGTCAATTAATCGAAGGTTAATTGTGATTTTTATGGAGTTTGGCCTTTTTCTCAAATATTTTGGTATGTGACAGAGCGGCACACAGGTTTCGAGATATCCTAGATGGCTTTTTCCATTTCGGGGACAGCTACTGCGTCATGGTTGCAAGCGTTATGGTTCCTTCTAGAGTCAGCTTCAGAGTCAGCTTCAAAGAAAAAAATTATTACCAAATATGAATAAGTATATTATTTTTCGGTGTGAACATCAAATTTTCAAATTTGAAGTGAAATGTGAATCTCTTTATTTATATTAAGGCATCAAATATTTTGACATCATTTAATATAATGCATAAGTGAATTTATTTAAGATATTGAATTCAAAAGTTTTTAATTTTTAATTTAATTTTTAATAATTAATTTTTAAATACTTAAAATGTTGTATTTATTAATTTTAATTAATATTAGGCATATATTAAATAATTAAATTTATCAGTCACATTAACAAAAATTAGTAAAAATAATATTTTAATTTAGATATAATTGCAAACAAAAAAACGTTGTTTTTTTATAGAGCCGGGATCTTCGACTACACCGCCGCAGTACTAGAGCCGTCAGTGAAGCCGTGTGGCTAACGGGGTTAGGCAAACCCACCTTTACCAAGCGAAAGGATGAACAGGGACACGTTTCGACTTCCGTGCCCAGTTCCTTCCATCAACTAAAGGACACGTTTCGAAGTCCAAATCAATCACCGATGATCGTACGTGGATTAGCTCTTATAAAGCGCCTGTTTCAAATAAATAAAAAGAGAACACGTAGCAATGCTTCCCCTCTCGTTCACTAATTTCTTATTCCCGAGTTCTGAATTCTATACTCCCACGCTTTTTCGGGAGTATTAAGATATGAACAGTTAAATGTTACGCTTCCTTTTCTTGTAGCTGGTGTTGGCCTGGTTGGGTCTTTTTTATTATTATGTTTAAAAAAATGTGTCCTTTTTATTCTTGCTTTGTTCAAAACTCTTGATTAAGCACAAGATATTTAGGCCAAGTGTTGTGACGTGTACCTTAGATATTTAGCGAAGGGGGTGCTTTGAAGTCTGGTACGTTTCTTTCTTTTTAATTGTTTTTTCTTTTCTTTTGCCACGTGAAAGTTCTATTGGGATTGACATGTTCTAGAGTTAACCATGTCGCATCAATTAGGATGTTGAGGCAATCAACCAATGAGATTGAGAGACACGGGAAATCGGATCTCTCTGTCTACGACTCTAACTAGGTACCTCCCACATAAGTTTGATATAAAATCACGCCTTTACCCAAGTTAATAGAAGCTCCAACTGAACACTTTTAGAATTGAATAGATTGGGCATCCTCTCATTTCAGAATTTCATATTTTGAAATTTCTTATTTAATTCTATATAATATTATATATTTTAGTTTATTATATTTTATTTCCTTTATCTATTTTTATTTAAAATAAGTTAATACTCAAACTTAAATATTTTTAATAAAACAGATCAATTTTATTATTATTAAATAATACAAATTATTTTAAATTTTAACATATTTGTATTGAAGTATTGTATTTATAAGTAATATAAGTATTTATATTATTGATATTGGAAGACCTAAAGGGTTTTTCCTATGTATCATTTGTGAGTCCAATAGAATTTATAGGTATAGGAAAAAATCTTGTTAAATAGAGATTTTTTCTTTCGACCATCTTTTGATTGATGCTTATTCTCCAGATATTGTCATTGCTTCTTCTTCGGAAAAAAAAAAGTTCACGACCTTTAGGCTTTTTACCTCCACGCGACATTGCTCCATCAAGTTTTTACTTGTTGTGAAAAATTTCCCACTGTCTCCTCTCGTAAAAATTTGGGTCGTGTCTCAAATTCAGTGTGACTGATCAACCTCTTAAACCAATTATCACCTTGGTAAGATATTGCCTTACTAAATAAATTTTTGTTCAAGAAAAAAATCTTATCATAATTGTCCATGTTTCCGGAAAAATTGGTATGTTATTAAACATGCTGTCTTCCAGAATTTGGGTTCTTTTAATTGTCAATAAAAGACTTAGCAATATCCAGAAATGGCACCTTTTGAGAGTTAATAAGTGTTATGAAATAGGAGTAAGCAATGATTAATGTTATTTTATTCTTGTTTACATTCATTTTCTGCATACTATATCTGAAGATATTTATAAAGTTTATTCTATAAGACAGACGATAAGCCTTGTAGCGAAGTTCTTCCGCAATAGGGTAATAGGTAGAGTTTCTTCTTCCAGAAATAGTTGAACTATGACTAGGAAATATCTACTAGGTATAGTCAAGCAGATCAAGATATTTTGACACGTTTGTAACCTTGCAATTTTTAATACGCGCACAAAAAACCTAACTTTTCCTCTGTTCCGTAAATAAGTACACATTTCAATCATTCACGTCGTTCAATTTCAAATGATAAGGACCATAAGAATCATCACTTCCAAAACAGTAATATGAAACATGAACTATCAATAATGGAGAATTTATAACCTTTTTTTCGTCAAAAGGATCATAAACTTACAAACGATGAGGCATCGTGTCGGACGCTGATTGGAAACCTGTTTCGATGTAAAGGGCTAAGCGCATCTCTGTCGGCAAGAACGCAGCAACACGAAGCATTTGCTTACGTCCTCCGACTTCTGGAAGCTTACCAAGTATTCTGGACGTGACTAAATTTATGACTAAGCATAGTCGTATTGATCTAAAACACGTCTCCATGTTTACCATTATCAATTACTAGTGTATTAAGATTTGAATCCTACCAAACTAATTACCAAGTGTTCTCGACGTGACTAAATTTATGATTAATCATAATCGTATTGATCTAAAACACGTCTCCATGTTTACAATTATAAACGACTGTATTAAAATTGAATCCTACTAAACTAAGTATGCTAAACTGTTAATGATCAAAATTAGGAAATATCATATCAACATTCATGAATAATAAATCATAATTTATAAATAGAACTATCGAATATAAAAAGTTGAGTATTATTGTATAGTTTTTAGCGAATATGTTGAATTATTTTAGAATAAATATGTTTATAATTTCAAATATAGTTTCCTGTTTATTATATCATTAATATTGTTCACATTGAATAGAATATCATGTAATGAGGTCTCATTCTACATCGCTAGACATGTGGCGGAGGAGAAAGCTACAATGTGTTTGATAATACCTACAAACTAATTGATTTTTCATTAGATTTATTGGTTCTTAATTATTTAATAAAATTTTTTAAAAAAAATCTTTTTTTAATTTTAATATATGTCACTTGTTGTGATGATGTAAAATGGATATAAATATGTGGTATTTTATGCAAGCAATATTAAATTGAAACTTTGTACATTTTATTAATATAATATATAATTTTAGCTAATATTGTAAATTTGGTTAAAATTATTAATTTAAAATATATTTTCCCCTTGACTTTTCAATAAATCTTTTTAAGGATGGTAATGTTTAAGCATAATTAATTAAAATAATATCATTTTAGTTTTTTGTTTTTAAGTTGATTTTGAACTAATCAAATCTTTAAAAAATGTTTTACATCTTCTTAATATTATCACTCTAGTAAATATCTAATATAAATATGTAATCACAAATAAAACGTGACACATTATCAAGTTATTTAACAAAATGGATGAGTATGAGACTAAGTTCGACGTTACAATTATCCACATAATAGAATGAAGGCATTACGGTCATAGTAAAATTAATCTTCTTTCAATTTCTTTATTTTTTGCAAGTTTAAGGCTTCACACATTTAAAAGAAAATTGGTATGTCACATTTGTTTATCCCTGTATGAAACATGATTTGGTAAAATGATACATTTTTGTCAATAATTTTGGCTGTTAAATATAAGTGTAAAAGTATGTCTCAAAGGCATTAAGATAATTGAATTGACCAATCATATACCATATGTTGAAGTCAAATCCTTAAAATAATAAATGAGATATAAAAACAATAAATATTGTATATTATGTGATTTAAAATTAAAACCAACTTATCAATATTCAAATGTTCAATATAATTTTTTATGTAAGTGTAAAAAAAACACAAACTTTTGTTAGGAATTAGTCAAAATTCAGTTAATAAAACTCGGTTCTAATGGGATCCTTAGAAATTTTGAATCTGTCTCCTCATGTAAGGAGCGAACTACATCTTTCATGCATATTGTTTTGCTTTGTACAGCTACAAAGCCATTGAGAGTGTATTGGACAAGGTTATGGCGATAGAGAGCTTCTTTCATGTCATTATGATCATTTTACTATGCTTATGAAAAACTTCTTGATATCAAAGGAGTACTGACGCGTGGTGAAAAAAAGAATTCCTACAGTTGCTGAAAGTGCAGCTTTCACCGATACACAGAAGAAAGGCGATAAAGATCATAAGTTAAAGGGATTTAAAAGCCAGTAGTTATCTATTTCGAGCACTGGATCGTACCATTACTGAGGCAGTCATTAACAAGAACACATCAAAGAACATATGGGGATTTATAAAGCAGAAATATCAAGGCACAACACTAGTTAAGCGTGCTTACTTGCAAACATTACGAAAGAAGTAAGAAGTTCTTCATATGCAGGATGGAGAATATGTTGATGAATATATTTCTTAGACTATTACTATTGTTAATAAGATGGAAGCTAATGCTGAAGATAAAAGGAGATATTGTTATGGAAATGATCTTTGAGGTCAATGACTCGACTATGTTATGTACTCTATCATCGAGTCCAAAGGCAAGACTACTTTAATCATAGTCATTCCTAACGTTTTATTAGGCACGAGCAAGCTAATAAAAAGGACCTTATTAAGTCGACAATATATAAATATAGGGATTGCAATAGTTGGATCATGGATCTAAATTTAGTTGTTTTTAATATGTTGACCCGTGGGCTAAGTTTAGGCTTAGACTGATTTAAGATCTAATTATTCTAAGTAAAACGATACCGTTTCGTTTAAAAAAATTAGGCATTGAGTAGAACTGAACCTGGATAGCTTAGATCCAGCTCCAATTAAAAATATAATGTTATATATTTTAAATTTAAAAAATAATTTTAAAAAATGGCAGGGTGGCCTCATCGTCATTCTTATATAAATATGTAAACTTTAAAAGTTTATATTTATTATTAAAATTTAATATCTATACATAAGTGACTCAATTTATAAATTCATATATTCAAATATAGTTTATTATATTATATTAAAACTTTAAGAAAATTTAATATTATGTTTGTTTATATAAATATAAATAAAATAAAAGGATAAATTTTGTAACACTTAAATAATAATATACAAATAAATAATATTCTTTAAAATACAATAACTAAAATAACAAAGTAAATAACTAATTTATTTAATTATATATTTGTCGAATTGAGTTATTCTTTTAGTGTAATTTATTCAAGGACCTAGAGAGTGCTAAAATGTAAATTAAATAAAGTTCAATTTTATATATAATAAATTTAGAGATTTATTGTACTAGAAAAGGTTGTAATTAGATGAACTACAAGAATTGCAATGAATTATCTCTCATATGTTCAAATATTTACTAACCTAAAAATACATAAAAAAGTTAGAGATTTTACCTTTAAATTATCACTCAAAATTAAGAAATCATAATTATGAAAATCTTTTACTGCTAATTTTTGAATTAAGTATTTTAGATTCATATATTGATAGAAATAAAAAAATTGAGTGTAAGAAATATACTCAAATACTTCAAATGAATTTATAAACACAAGAAATTAGCAGTAATCTTGAAAGTTAATGTTAACTTTGAAAATAAAAGCTGAAGAAAAGTCAGAAATTAAATGAGATTTAAAAAAACATTAAATGAGATTGGTAGAATGTTGAAGAGATCGAGAGTGGACCTATGACAAAAGATGTAAAAAATGTTGAAAAAAGACAAGAAAGATGTAAAAAAATTTGTATGTTATTCAAATAAATGAAATTATGGAACTGCATAAATAATATTGGAAGGGGGTCCCTGTTGAGGATAGGCCTTGGACAGGTGCCTTGCTTACCCCTACTCAGGTTGAGACTAACTTTAAGTGTTGATAAGCTACAAAGTAGCTTGTCGATGCATATATTGTTGGGAAATTGGGTCAAAAATCCCACACATAGCAAAATAATTGTAATATTTTCCTTGTTTGAATTTTTTAAAAAGCCAAGATTACTAAAATTTTATAAAATGATTAACGTTTAAATCATAATAAATTATTAATCTTAATTCGTACTTTATTTCGAAGTTTGATCATATTTTTGTCATATCTCTCAAACCATTTTCAAAATTAACTCATTTCAACCATCATAGCTACTTAAGTATCTGACCTATAAAAATATCTACATAAAATTGAGAAAACTCTGCAATTGTTGCAAAGAGGGTTAAGTAAGAAGTGTTAGATCCATTAAAGCTTGAATTTATTTATAATAAGTTTTGGACATTTAAGTAAGTTAATTGAAATTAAATTATAATTGTAATTAAAATTTAATTAGAATTACAAATAATATAATTAAATACTAGTTATAACCAAATAAATCGGATATCGTATATTGATCTTTATTTATTACACATCTCATAATTAATTATCAAATTTCTTAAACTTTACAATAAAATCTAACTTGATTAAAATATCTTTACTCCTTTCAACTCATTATTTATGTGTGACTCATTAGGTTCTCATATATGTTAGCAATGGATATAAATTATAACCCTAAATTATATTTAGAATTAGATAAATTAAATTCCTTTAATTCATCTTTAATTCTTTAATTAAATAATTTATATTCATAGATCAAGATTAACGCTTAGCAATATATAATAACCACTCAAATATTTAGAAATGTTAAAGTATTTTTTACTAATCTTTCTGTACATGATTTTTTCGTATAATTCAATATTTTAATCATGTAATATTCCAATTAGACATAGAGCATACAAGTAATATCGATTATATTTTGAGTTCAATCATATTAGTTATCTATCATTAGTTATTGACTTATTTAATAACATTTGTAAACTATTTACAAAACGTCATTCTATCTTGGCTAAAAAAATTTTGATTCAATATAATTGAGAATAATGAAATATCACCCCTAATTACTTTAGGGTAATGAAACTTATCTTGATCATTTAAATAATTTCATATATTTCATTTTACATTTAATGATTAGACTGAACTATCCTTGACTAAAACAAGTATCAAAACACCCAATCTCTATACAAGATAATTTAAATCTCACGTGAAATGATCACCATATGATTATCGCAATGAGATATTATATAGACATACAAATAATCTTCTAAATGAATTTCTCATAAAAAATCAATTCAGTGAATTATTCTTTAACAAGCACTTATACGTTTGTTTAAATATTTCTATATTTTAACCTACAAGATTGATGACTTTTTTAATAAGAAAAAACATAATGTCAGCTAGTCTTTTTACAACATAATGTGAGCTAGTCTTTTTATATTCTATTAGTGTTTAATCTTAATAGAACAATAATTTGAAACAATTTAAGTATAACATATAAATGCAATATTAATCTTTGATAAAAGGCCCACAAGCAATAGGTTGGACCATAATGCTCCAGGAGACCTAGTGAACCAGTTTTATTGTTTTAATATCTTACTGTTTTTTTGTCATCTTATGTTTTGTCCTTTTCTTCCCCTTCACCCATACGGTATTGTACAGCTAGCAAATTCACATGTCAGGTAGTTAGAATATTTTCCTTGATTTTAGGAGACTCAACCAATAGCAAGATAGATAGAGTAGTATAAATAGAGCTCTGTACATACATTACATGATGAATAAGATTTATTCCTTCAAACTACACTACCACCTACGCATCATCTACTGTTCTTTCATGGTATCAAAGCCCTCCCCTCTGATTCCTACCTTTTAACCTACAAATGTCTAATACTATTGACAATAGTGGCTTTAGTGCCATAAACTTGCCCACAGTAAATGATTATGAGCCATATTCAGTCACTAATACAGAAAGCCCTGGTGCTATATTTGTCACTACACCCTTTAGTGGCAACAATTACATTACCTGGAGCAAGTTCATGACCATAGCCTTATGTGCCAAGAACACGTTGTCTTTCATCGATGGGACCTGCACCATGCCCATGGAAGATGCAGCATTATTAGCAAAGTGGAAGAGAGTAGATAGCATGGTAAAATTATGGATTATCAATGCTATGATTAAAGAACTAAGTGATGCTTTTTTATATTTCACTACTGTTAGAGAACTTTGGGTAGAATTAGAAGAGAGGTTTGGTGAGGCTAATGGGTCGTTGTTATACCAAATAGTGAGGGAAATAAGCTCTCTTAAACAACAAGGCACTTTGACAGTGTCTGCCTACTACACTAAGTTAAAGAAATTATGGGATGATCTATCTAGCCTAAGTCCCATTCCTTTGTGTACTTGTGATGCCTTAAGGGCCATCACTGCCAAAGAAAATGCTCACAGGCTTGCTCAATTTCCAATGGGTCTTAACGATGAGTATGAACATGTAGTTAATCAGATCATGCTAATGGAGCCAATGCCTATTGTGAATAAAGCTTTCTCTATGTTGCAAACTGTTGAAAGACAAAGAGTGGTAAATGCTACTACAGACAGCAATCCTAACATGGCGATGCTAGCTAAGCAGTCAAATAGCTTGAGAAAAGGCGGTAGAAATAGCAACAATTCTAGCAAAGGGCCCTACCTCAAGAAGGAAGATTAATATTTTGAAAAATGCAAAAGGAGTGGGCATATCTTGGAAACTTGCTTCAAAATTCATGGGATCCCAAACTGGTACAAGGAGCTTACTATACAAAGGGAGAAAGGAAAAGCCAACATGGTACAAATAGTTGAAAGTCTTGCAGAGACAACACAAGAACAGAATGAAGAGAAGCCATGGAATACACAAATATCTCATAGTATTGCTAATTTCATTCAACAAGAAATAGGCGAAGCTATGAAAGGCAAAGTTGCGGCAGAGGTAAAATTTTCAAGATACCAAAACTATGCAGGTAATGTTACACACTTTGTGGGCACAACATAGAACTACACTGATTCTTGGCTTATTGATTCTAATGCCTCTACACATATGACAGCAGAACTCAGTCAATGCACTAGTTATACAATTGATAATGCATATGATCCAGTAACTCTACTGGATGGGACTAAGCAAGAGGTTGCTCATATTGGGCAGTCACATTTTGGGGATAAAATCTCCCTAAATGATGTTCTACATATTCCTAATTTCTTCAAGAACCTATTGTATGTAAATAAACTTACTGCTCAGAATGAAGTTGCTGCAATTTTTATCTCTAAAAAGTTGTTTTTGCAGGACCTTCGGACTAATAATGTTATAGCTATTGTCAAGGTAGTAAATGGATTATATGAGCTGAGCACAGAGACTCTCCTAACCCCAAATAGCCTAAAAGGTCCTTCTCTAGAGTTCTACAAGGCTGAGAATGTTGTTTGTAATGTTTTAGTATCTTTTGATCTGTGGCATTCTAGACTAGGGCTTGTATCCAAAGAAAAATTGCAGCACATTAATGAGATCAATGTTTTTATCCCTACTAAACATGACTGTCAAGTGTGTCCTCTAGCCAAACAATATAGGAAACCTTTCCCTAAATATGAGATACATTCGGTTAGACCCTTTGAGATCATTCATATGGACTTGTGGGGACCTTACAGTGTTTCTACTATAGGGGGTTCAAATTATTTTCTTACAATAGTGGATGATCACTAGAGCTACCTGGACCTTCATACTAAGACACAAGTACCAAACCACTCAAACCATTGTGCGATTTCTTAGAACATTGAGAGATAATTTGACACTAGAGTGTTAAAGATACAAACTGATAATAGGAAGGAGTTCATCAATCAAAAGTGTACCAAAACCTTTACAGAAATGGGAATTCATCACCAAAAGAGCAGCCCCTATACACTACAACAAAATGGTGTGGTGGAAATTAAGCATAAACACTTACTTCAAATCACTAGAGCCCTTCTTTTCAAAGCTAAATTGCCTAAGGGATACTGGGGAGAGGCCCTATTAATAGCTACATACTTGATCAACCGAATCCTAACTAAAATCCTAGGTTGGATAAGCCTATCTGAGAAACTGCACAACAGAAAGCCTGAATATTAACACCTAAAAACCTTCGGCTGCCTTTGTTTTGCCTTAGACAAGACTCCAAATAGAACAAAATTAGATCCTAGGTCAAAAAAGTGTATTTTCCTTGGGTATATGCCAGATTACAAAGGCTATAGAGTTATGGATCTAGCTACCAAAACAGTATTCGTGTCAAGGGATGTAGTGTTCTATGAAAATGTCTTTCCTTTTGAAGAAAAGGTTACAAACACCATACAAAGCCCAGAACCTTTATTCACAAGTTCTCTAACCAACACAGACACAAAATATCCTATATTGCGACCTACCATGACAACCACACAACCCAGTGAGTTATGTGACAACAATTTAGAACAAAGCTCCTACACACCTGAATATGCCTCACCAAACAACCCATCTGACCACAACACGTTACTTACAGTTCCTACACAAAAGAAAAGCAACAGAGTTCACGTACCACCTAAATACTTACGAGATTATGTCCTCCAAACTTCAGCAAATCAATCCATTCACTCCTTTGATAATAACGTAGCATTACAAGTTTGTTGCCCTGCAGGAACAAATGAAGACAGATTAAGAGTGTTGAACATTAAACACAACAATGATTACAGCAATGTCATTGGTAATGTTTCTGGAATTTTTAAGCCTTTATCCTATGAGTCTGCAAGTAAGGATGGAAAATGGGTGGAGTCCATGAATGAGCAACTGTCTGCATTAGAGAAAAATAAAACTTGGATACTGATAAATCTACCTAAAGGAAAGAAGGGCATAACCTTGAAGTGGGTGTATAAAGTTAAGCACAATTCAGATGATAGCCTAGACAAGTTGAAATCTAGACTTGTGGTAAAGGGTTTTAGCCAAAGGGAAGGAGCTGATTATTCAGAAGTTTTTTCTCCAGTAGCAAAAGTTGTGACCATAAGAATGTTCTTGGCCATTGCTGCCTCCAAGCAATGGCCAATACACCAATGCAACATCAATGATGCCTTTTTGCATGGATACCGAGAAGAGGAACTATATATGCTGCCTCCTCAAGGCTGCACTAAGGCTAAGGAAGGACATGTATGTAAGCTGATCAAGTCCATTTATGGTTTAAAACAAGCAAGTAGGCAGTGGAATAAAGAACTATCTTCAAAATTGTATTCAAATGGTTTTACTAAATATGAAGCAGATCATTGCCTATACACTAAGGGGATAGGAGAAGATTTTATGGCAGTATTCATCTATGTCGATGACATTTTAATAACAGTGCTAATAAAGAACAAATGGAATCAGTAAAGAAAACATTGAATGCAGAATTCACAATCAAAGATTTGGGATATGCGAAATTCTTCTTGGGAATAGAAATAGCAAGAGCAGAGCATGGGATGTTTCTTACTCAGAGTAAATACATAAGGGATATCATGCAGGAAACCAAGTTGTTGGATTGTACTCCCTGCATAACACCCATCATTCTTAGAACAAAATTAACCATTGAAAAGGGTGAGCTACTGAAGAAGCCAAAGCTATACAGAAGATTAGTAGGAAGATTACATTATCTGGGTTTTACCAGAACAGATATCACGTATTTAACACAATAGTTAAGCCAGTTCATGAGCAACCCTAGATTGCCACACTGGGAAGCAGCTAAACGGGTATTGAAATACCTTAAATGAAGTCAAAATCTAGAGATTTTTTACGCAACAGACGAAAGCCCTCACCTTGTAGTCTTTTCAGACTCGGATTGGGGAAGTTGTGTCTTCTCCAGATGCTCCTTAACTAGTTTCTGCATATTCCTCGGTGGATCTCCAATTTCCTGGAAAATGAAGAAGCAAATTACTGTTAGTCGATCATCAGCTGAATCGAAGTACAAAAGTTTATCCTCATCAACTTGCGAGCTAAAGTGGATAATAAAATTACTTCAAGCCTTTAGGGTTAATGTTCAAGAAACCATACCTCTGTATTATGACAATCAGGCCGTCATTTACATCTCTAAGAACCCTGTTTTTCATGAGCTTTGAGATAGATCTACATCTAGTTCACGATTGCGTTAGTTTAGGGTTTCTTAAGTTGAGGCATGTGAATACTAAGGAACAGCTCACAGACTTATTCACTAAGGCATTGTCGCACGCGTGTTTTTGGGTCTCCTTAACAAGTTTGGAGTTGTTGACTGAGCCTCCAACTTGAAGGGAGGGTGATAAAAGACCCAAAAGTAATGGGTTGGACCATAATGCTCCAGGAGACCTAGTGGATCAGTTTTATTGTTTTAATATCTTACTGTTTTTTTGCCATTTTATGTTTTGTCCTTTTCTTCCCCTTCACCCATCCGGCACTATACAATTAGCAAATTCACATGTCAGGTAGTTAGAAAAATTTCCATGATTCTAGGAGACTCAACCAATAGCAAGATAGATAGAGTAGTATAAATGGAGCTATGTACATACATTACATGATGAATAAGATTTATTCCTTCAAATTACACTACCACCTATGCATCATCTACTGTTATTTCAATCTTCATAATTATAATCTAATCATAATTTTATTTGTAACGTATTATTATTTCATAGACTTTATTGTATACATTTAAATATATATATGATAAAATCACTAAATTATAACCAACCGATTGACTATAGGGCATAAACTAACATAATCAAGCTATGAGTTCAAAAGTTGAAGAAGAACATGCTTTGAAGTAACTCGTGGAGATCAATTTGGGGGAAGAAGATGTAGACGTGGAAGCTATAGATGTAAAGGATGAGGAAGAGGTTAAATGGGATTCAAGAAAATCATAATAGAGTTTTCAGTTGGAGCCAGAAAAGCTGATAAAGAAGATATTTGGTATTTTTACTCGAGATGGAGTAATCCTGCGTGTGGGAAGCAGTAATACTCCTTAGTTTTTTATGATAAGCTCAATGATTCAATGAAGCTGGGCAACATCTCCACTCTCCAACATGGAAGTCACAAAGATGGGTAATTTAAGGCTAATGATAAATGGAAGCATACAAATTATGACAGGAATTTTCTATGTGCCTGAATTGAAAAACAATCTATTTAAGTATTAGGAGGTTAAAAGTAAAGGGGCTGACCATATTGGTTCAAGATGGAAAGTGTGAGCTGTTTCATCCTGAGAAAGGGATAATTATGAATACAAAGATGACTTCCAATCAGATGTTCATTATGTATGCCATAGCCCAAAGCATCCACCTTTTTTTAAACAACTACAAACGGTAGACCATATTAGTGCTTGAATTTATTTATAATAAGTTTAAGATATTTTAGTAATTTAATTAAAATTAAATTCTAATTAAATACTAACTATGCTCAAATAAAATCAGATATCTTATACTGATTTTTATTTATTAAATATCTCATAATTAATCATCAAGTTTCTTAAACTTTAAAATCAAATCTAACTTGATTAAAATATCTTTGGTCCCTTCAACTCATTCTTTATGTGTGACCCATTAGATTCTCAAATATGTTGGCAATAGACACAAATTATAACCCTAAATTATATTTAAGATTAGATAAATTAAACTCCTTTAACTCATCTTTGATTCTCTAATTAAATAATTTATATTCATAGATCAAGATTAACGTTTAGCAATATATCATAACCACTCAAATATTTAGAAATGTAAAAGTAGTTTTGATTAATCTTTCTATGCATGATTTTTTCGTATAATTCAATATTTTGATCAGGTAATACTCCACTTAGACATAGAGCATAAAAGTAATATCTATTCTATTTCGAGTCCAATCATATTAGTTATCTACCATTAGTTATCGACTCATTTAATAACACTTCTAAACTATTTACAAAACTTCATTCTACCTTGGCTAAAAGCTTTTCGATTTAATATTAATTGAGAATAATAAAATATTCTCTTCAATTACTTTAAGGTAATGAATATTATCTTGATCATTCAAATAATTTCATATGTTTCATGTTACATTTAATGATTAGACTGAACTATCCTTGACTAGAACAAGTATCAAAACACCCAATTCCCATACAAGATAATTTAAATCTCATGTAAAATAATCACCATACAATCATTGCAATGGGATATTTTGTAGACATACAAATAATATTCTAAATGAATTTTTTATAAAAGGTCAGTTCAGTGAACTTGTTATTTGACAAGCACTCATATGTTTGTTTAAATATTTTCATACTTTAGGTTATGAGATCGATGACTTTCTTTATAAGAAAAACATAATGTGAACTTGTCTTTTTACATTATATTAGTGTTTAGTTTTAATAGAACAATGACTAGGAATAATTTAAGTATAATACATAAATATAATATGAATATCATAATTATAATCTAATAATAATTTTATTTGTAATGTAATATTATTTCATGGACTTTATTATATACATTTAAATATTTATGTGATAAAAAATACCTCTAAATATTTTATTATTAAACTATAACCAACCAATTTACTGTAAGGCATAAACCAAGGTGAACAAGGTATGAGTTCAAGAGTTAAAGGAGAACATGCTTTGAAGTAACTCATGGAGATCAATTTAGTGGAAGAAGACGCAGACGTGGAAGCTATAGATGTAAAGGACGAGGAGGAGGTAAAATAGGCTTCGAGAAAATCATAGTAGAGTTTTCAGTGGGAACCAAAAAAGCTAATAAATATTTGGTATTTTTACTCGAGATGGAGTAATCATGCGTGTGGGAGGCAGTAATACTCCTTAGTTTTTTATGATAAGCTCAATGATTCAATGAATCTAGGCAACATCTCGACTCTCTAGCATGGTCATCACAAAGATGGGTAATGTAAGGCTAATGGTAAATGGAAGCATACGAATTATGAAGGGAATTTTCTATGTGCCTGAATTGAAAAACATTCTGTTAAGTATTAGGTGGTTAAAAGTAAAGGAGCTGACCATATTGGTTCAAGATGGAAAGTGTAAGCTGTTTCATCTTGAAAAAGGGATAATTATGAATACAAAGATGACTTCCAATCAGATGTTCATTATGGATGCTATATCTTAGCCCAAAGTATCTACCTTTTTAGAAACAACTACAAATGGTATCACGCAATTATGGCATTGTAGATATGGTTTTCACTTGAGATGTAATGGCTTGCAAACACTTTTGCATAAAAAGATGGTGGAAGGCCTGGCATTAATAAAGCCCTCTTCAAAGCTATATAAGGATTATCTGGTGGGGAAACAATAGAGGGACTCTTTAAAAAGTTGCTGGTGGGCTTCACAAATTATTATACTAATTCATGTTGACATTTACAGACAAACCAAGCCTACCTCTAGCAGCAAGAAGAGGTATTTGATTACTTCCACAAATGGCTATAGCAGAAAAACAAAGGTCTATTTCTTGACTGAAAAATGAACTTTTATCATTTTTAAAAGCTTTAAAGTTCATGTGGAAAAAGAAATAAATATGTTTCTTAAAGACTTGTGCACATATAAAGATATATCACAAGAATTTAGAAGTTTTGTGACAGTCGCATACACATCGTAACAAAAAAATAGAGGCACACAATGGAAAAATCGGATCATTAGGGATCTTGTTCATAGTATGCTAGTCGAGAAGAAAATTCTCAAAACTTTCTACCCCGAACTAGTAAATTAGGTGATGCATGTCTTGAATATCAAAGCCCAATGACGGTGGTGAAAAACAAGAGTCCAAAAAATGCTAAGAGTGGATTCAACCCTTCAGTTTATTATTTTGGAATTTTTGGCTGTGTCCTGTGTTCACGTGCCCTGACAGTATAAGAACAAAAAAAGAAGATAAGATCTTGCAATGTGTCCTACTTAGAATTAGTGATGATTTGAAGATTTACCGACTTTATGACCCTATTTCTTAAAGGATCATAACCAACAGGGATGTAGGGTTTGAAAAAGAAAAAAATTGGGAGTGGGATAAGAAGTATGAAGAAGATGTTTCATTTGATTTAGACTGGGTTGATAATGAGAAAGAAACAAAAGAAAACATAAGAGAAGTTGATTTTAATCCTAATTTAGAAGAATCAGGGGTGATAAATAACAATGATTCTCTACCTGCAAACAGTTCTTCTCAAGGCAGGAGCAGGAGGCCACCAATTTGGATGGAGGACTATGATATAGAAGGACTCTCCGAAGATGACGAAGCTCATTTTGTTTTGCACCACGTGCTTAGTACAACCATATAAGAGCTTACTTCATGAAGGAATGATCCAGTGCGTGTGATAACGAGCATACCCTATTCGTACAGACAATAGAGGATGGAAACATTTTAACTGTAAGTTTATATGTCGATGATCTAGTTTTTTGTACTAGAAATGATGAGCTTAGTGTTGCAGAATTCAAAGTTTCCATGAAACATGGGTTCAGTAATACATGATTACATTAAACATATAGACGTGCATTTTTATTTTCTTCCAGAACTCTCAAAAGCTGGTAATACATGACAACCAAATCTAGGTTCAATGTGACCAGGTAGTCCATGCTAACTTTATACTATCCCTCTGTTCTTAGGCATTCTTTGTATCTTCTTGCAGTAGTCACAGGCTTGAGTGTGCATTCAGGTTTTCTCTTTCCTTTATCTTGCAGTTGATCTTCAGTAACTTCTACCTTATGCTAGGAGCAGGCTAAATTTGGAACATTCTGTAACTTAACCAAAAACTGAAGATCTCTGACAAAAGTATAGGCACGAAATGCTTCCCACTCTCGAAAAGAATGTATTATATACAGGGCTGAAAAGAAGATTAAAAAACTATAGTTGCTGTATTCTAGCCAGACCTAATCAACTAACCTACTTGATCTAATGATGAGGATAGTAACTAAGAACAAGATTAACGCAATTTAAATTAGCTAGCTTGACTACGAAGTGTGCTGAGCTGATCTACTCGATTAATCTCAAGTCATCGAGCTTGAGCTTGAGTTGACTTTGACTCACTTTGAATGCAATAAGTGCGGGCACAACAACGGAACTTGCAAGGTTAAAACATTGTTGATGGCTGCCAAAAGGTTGAAACTGTAGAAGTATGGATGATTGTGACTTTAGTTGATGATTGTGACAACCTATGTTTTTTTTCTACGTTGCCACAAACGGTGCCTAGTGTTATTCTGACCGTCGCGTTGCAAGACCCAGTGGCGACTCTATGACCTCCCTCACTCCAAAGGGGCACTTGGCTAAAAAAGGCAAAACACGCAAACGTGAAGACGATCTCTAGCCACCCAAGTTTTCCTATAGTGCGGCAGTGACAATAACTACTGTTAAGGAAGCAGCAATAATGACTGCCACGTGGCCGGAGGATGAACTGATAGCCATTGAAGATGACGACATCAGGCCAACATTCAGGGAGCTAGGTGGTAGCATACTGCTTTCCCAAAATCCGAAAACTAAGTTAGATCAGCAACGGCATCATATGGTTGTGGTGAAGCTGCTGGGGAGAAGGGTGGGCTACGTGTTTTGAGCAACTGGCTAAGTAGTCTTTAGCAACCGCAACGTCCCTTGAAAATCGTAGACATGGACCACGATTTGTTACTGGTGAAATTCCTCGAGGAAGACGACTATTTGAACGTGCTCACGAACAGCCCATGGGTGATCTTTGGCCAGGCTCTCTCAGTTCAGCGGTGGTCCCCTTCCTTTCGTCCAGCAAATACTTAGCTGACACGCGCAGTGGTCTGGATTTGGATCTTGGACATGCCCATAGCTTGGTATCATCCTAAAATCCTCATGGCTCTTGGAAACCTTGTGGGTAGCACGGTTAAGCTTGACGAGGCAACCTTGTAAGCCCAACGCGGGAAATATGCCCGTCTTGCAGTGGAGATCGATCTCAATGTGCCCCTGAAATCAAGTGTAAACCTGGACGGGGAGACCTTGATGATTGTTTATGAGGGGCTTCCCCCCATATACCCTTCGTATAGGATGGTTTGGCATGATCTTAGCTGCTATCTGAAGAGCCAAAATGCGGCCTGTGCCCATCAATCCCCACCGGACAGTGATAGAGAGGGTGAGACACACAAGAAGAGCATGGATGGCGAGGATAAGGAGGGGCCACATGAGGGGACAGCTAACAACCATGGTGATTGGACATACATCCAACGGAAGAATCCACGTCGACGAGCGACACGACTTGGAAAGGCAGGGAGCGGCAGGAAGCAAACAGTGGAAGGAATAGGAGGCTCATGGTTCCAGGTGTTGTTAAACCATGCGCAGTACAGTGAGCCAGACCTTCAACGTCCAGTCCATCCCAGTCCCTTTGTTTTCACAAGGGTTGGATAGCGCCACAATCTATCACATCTCGTTAATGCAGGTAACAGCAAAGCATAAGGTGAGGCCTCTTCTTCAGCAGGGCATTCCATGAACTTTAGGCCTAGTTCAAAAGGAAAAGATTTAGTTAATACCCAACAATCTCGGCAGGACCGAGTCCCGGACAGTGGGAGTACGGATAATATACCGGCTCCAGTCCAACTAGTTAATCTTAAACCCTCGGATACAGATAAGAATTTAGCTCTTGAATTCACTTCTTATATGGAACTGGTCTGTGATAACCATATTATCACAGATCAAGGGCTGGATACCGATGTCCGACCCCCGGGAGGAGGATCGACCAGGGGACGGGGTACTGGTTATCCCGCCTTCGGAACCTCTCAATATAGTAGAGGGGTCAAATGGGCAGGTCGTGATCCCTATGCCCAGTCAGGACACAAAGATGGTTCTGCAGGGTCAAGAAGGGGAGCAACGAGCGGACACAAACGGAGGTTTCATAACTACTCCGGTGTACGATCGTCTTAATCAATTTCTTTTATGTCGATATTATTTTAGAATTGTCAAGGAGCGGGTGGGGTCAGAATTTCAGACCGTATTGAGGAATTATATCAGTCTCTACAAAGCGGGTATTTTGGTTTTGATGGAAACTAAAATTAGTGGCCCATGGGCTAATGCCGTTATACGTTCTGTAGGCTTTAATTATTCATTCAGAGTCGAAGCAGTAGGATTTTCGGGAGGTCTTTAGCTCCTTTAGAAGGAGGACTTTGACATCTCGATCGCCATCGCGCACCGACAGTTTATTCATACCACAGTTAAGGCAAACCCAGACACTTTTGACGTTACTATTGTCTATGCCAGTCCGCAAGTGTCGTCGTAACAAAGGCTTTGGCCAATCTTAACTTGGATAGGCCGTTCTACTTATAGAACTTGGCTTGTGGGCGGGGACTTTAAGGCTAAACTGGGTTCACGAACAAACAGAGGGGGGGCAGCTAATTCCAATAAAGTTGTGAATACCAGGTTTCGAGAGTGGGTCCAAAGGTGTGGCCTACAGGATTTGGGTTTTATGGGCTCCAAATTTACCTGGCAACGGGGAATGATCCAAGCTCGGTTAGATCGCGTGTTTGGTCGGCTTGGCTGCAAGAGTTTCCTTATACGGAGAACCAGTATCTACCCTTTCTTGGCTCATTGGCCAATGTTGGTTCAATTTTCCAGATCCAAGCAGTGACCAACCAAGGTAGCGCCTTTCCGCTTCCAAAATGCGTGGGTCACACATCCAAGCTTCAATGATGTGGTCATCAAGCACTGGCTTCCAGCAGTGGAGACGATGAGTCATTCATTGGCCCTTTTTTCTACCTAATTGCGAAACTGGAACAACCAAGTGTTTGGCAATATCTTCCTCCGAAAAAACAGCTTTTGACCAGGTTGGCAGGAATCCACCAAACCATGACGGAGGACAACTTGGACTCGCTCTTGACACTAAAGGACCAACTGAGCGGCGAGTTACTGCAAGTCTTATGCGAGGAGGAAACGTATTGGCATAAGAAGGCTCAGTGTGATTAGATATCGAAGGGTGATCGTAATACAAAGTACTATCACACTATTACCCTATTCAAAAGAAAGAAGATAAGGATTATTAGACTAACTGACTCGACTGGGACCATTATTATTGATCCGGAGAGAATGCGCCTATCAGCTAGGGACTTCTTTGTTTAGCTGTACACGAATGATGATGGGCGTACCTCACAGTTTCCAATCTCTGGAGCCTTCCTAGCGCTGACAGTGATACAGGTCCAGGGACTTGCTTTTCCTGTCCCTGCAAATGAAATTAAGCAGGTGGTCTTTGCTATGAATCCCAACAAAGCCCCTAGAGTGGATAGGTTTAATGCGCTCTTCTTCCAACATCAACAGGGGAGAGTTAGGCTAGTAGTGGTAGAATTTATCCAGCAAGTTTTCCGATTAGAGCGTTGGGAAGAGGAGTTGAATCAGACCCTACTGGTCCTAATTCCCAAACTCCCTTTCCCATCTCAGCTTTCTCAATTCCGTCCCATTAGCCTTTGTACTGTCCTGTACAAGATTATCTCTAAAATTATCTTGAACCAGCTGAAAGTACACATAGATCACCTCGTAGGGCCGAAGCAGTGTAGTTTCATTCCTGACTGGCACATCACCAACAATATTATCATCGCACAAGAGGTTATTCACTCTATGCGGAAAAAGACTGGTCAGATTGGCTACATGACCATGAAAGTGGACTTAGACAAAGCTTATGACCGTCTTCGTTGGGATTTTATTCAAGATACTTTAATGGATATCAAGCTTCCTGATAACTTAATTCGACTTACTATGAAGTGTGTCATGACAGTCTCCATGCAAGTTGCCTAGCAAGGAACCGTATCTGAAACCTTCAACCCCTCTAGGGGTATTAGGCAGGGGGATCCCCTCTCGCCTTATCTTTTTGTGCTCTGCATAGAGCGGCTCGGACACCTTATTACGAAGGAGGTGGAGGAAGAGAGTTGGAAACCTATCACATTGAGTCATACGGAGCCTCCGCTCTCTCACATTTTCTTTGCAAATGATCTTGTACTTTTTGCTGAAGCAACGGAGATGCAGACGTAGGTGATGGCTCGTACTTTGGAATCCTTTTGTGCAGTCTCTGGTCAACAAATTAGTCAGGCCAAAACTCGGATCTATTTTTCTAAGAACGTTACTAGAGACACTGCTAGACGTTTGAGTCAAGTCTTATAAGTGACTTATACAAATAACCTTGGCAGGTATTTAGGTGTTCCTTTGATTCACGAGCGCACGACCAGAGATACATATAAGCACATTCTTGTCAAGGCTCAACAGAAACTTGCTGGGTTGCTCGCAAGGTTGCTGTCTCTAGCAGGGCTAGTCACCTTAACCCAATCGGTTATTTCCTCGCTTCCAATCTTTACGATGCAAACGGTTCATCTTCCACATCAGTTGTGTGATGATTTGGAGAAGATTATGCGGGATTTTATCTGGGGATCCTCAGTCGACCAACGAAAAATGCATCTTGTTAATTGGGACTCCGTCTGCTAGCCCAAAGCTGCAGGGGTCTGGGTATTAGATGCATCCGCTCCACGAATGATGCCTTGCTGGCTAAGTTAGGTTGGGAGCTGCTTACTAAGCCCACAATCCTCTGGGTACAAATTTTACGCACTAAGTATCGCCTTGACACACATCCAATACCCCGTATGATCGATAGGGCAGGGGCATCCGTAAATTTAGAGGGTGATATCCGTAACCTGGCAGGTTGTGTGATAAGGGTGCAAATGGAATCTGGGCAATGGTAGGCGTATCTTCTTTTGGTTGGATAATTGGGTTCCAGGTTGGGGGCCATTAATTCTAGTGGCAACTTCTCAAATTCTTGACTAGCTTCTTCATACTACGATCGCGGATTTTACCAATGAAGGGGGTCAATGGCTCTGACATGTGTTCCAAACCTACCTTCCTTCTACGGTTTGTGTGGAGTTGGCGACTATCCAACCTACTACTAAGGATAGAGGGGACGACAGGCTTACGTGGGGGTTGACTACACATGAGAGGTTCACCGTGGTGTCTGTGTATGACTTAATTGAAGGTCGACCCACAGACCCCAATCACCGGCTCTAGGAGACTATATAGAAGTGGGTAGGACCTTAGAGGATCCAGTCGTTCTTTGGCTTCTAGTTAAAGGGAAACTATTGACAAATCAGCAGCGAGTGTCTCGCCATATTGCCATGGATAATGGTTATCCAGCCTGTGGTCAAGCAGAGTCTTCGATTCACGCGGTAAAGGATTGTCCACGAGCGAGAGCTCTGTGGAGTAAGTTTGCTCCCAAGGTGGTCAATACAGGCTTCTTCCTTCAAGACGGGGCGACATGGATGCTGTCTAACCTTCAATCTTTGGAGTTGCTTGGTGGTTCCTTTGGAAATGGGGGAACTGCAACATTTTTTAGAATGGTTTTGAATGGTCGAAAGAGGGGCCCAGGATCATTATGGATTATGTTGACTGGATATCACGTGCTAGAGCTATAGAAAACTGCGTCTTTCCGACTCAGGGATTACCTGTAGGCTGTCGGAGCAAGGTTGGGTGAAAGTCAATTCGGATAGAACAGTACAGCAAGGGTGCAACAAGGCTACTGCCGAGGTATTGATTAGAGACTACCAGGGCAAGTGGTGTGGTGGGTTCCAGCAAAATATAGGATGGGGTTCACCTTTAACTGCAGAACTTTGGGGCGTTTACTCAGACCTTTAGATGGCTTGGGATATGGGCTATCGACGAGTTGTTGTTGAAACTGACTCACTCGAGGTTATTAATATCCTATTGGCTTCCCCTATTATTCTGATTGAGGACTCTTTTTTGGTGGCAGGTATTAGAAGTCTTCTCAACCAGCCATGGGAGATCCACCTTCAGCATACCTATTGTGAAGGGAACCAGTGCGCTAACAGGCTGACGGCTATAGCTATTCTTCTGGGTCTAGATCTCCATATCCTACAGGAGCCTCCGATGGGCGTCCTGGAGTTACTGCAATAAGATGCGCAAGGGGCGCTGTATTCTAGAGCTTTTAGTTAATCTCGTATATTTTGTTTCCTTTATAACCCAAAAAAAGAAAAGTCACGAGTTGTCATTTCAAAAAGTATAATGAATTGAGAGGCAGTTCTTAACATTCAAAGTTTAAATTTTTAAAAAAGGACCGAATACAAATTTAAAGGCAACTAATTAGCTGAATATCCGAATTTGAATTGGAATTGATTTTTAACTAGGTTAATTATTTTTAAAACTATAAAATATAAATATAAATATAAAATATATGATTATCTTGAATTTTAATTCAGTTAAATTAAATTAAATTTAAATCAAGCTGATAAATCTTTTTAATATTTTTTAAAAAAGAAATTTTATGCATGTATTTCAATGTACTAGAGTCTGTTAAAAGAAAAATAAAAAAGAAGCAAGAATAAGTCGTCCATCACAAATCCCGAAAACAAGCCCACGGTTGTCAATGGTTGGAAGAGTACCAAGTCAGAAGATATGCTCTCCGTTAGCTTCCAGGAGTCCTCATGCGTCTATCTTATTCGTGGCTTGCGAACATGTTCTCGGCGAGACAGGATCCTCTATTCAATTTTTATGGTGTCTTATTTTGTCCCATAAATTTCAGCTATTTATTTATACAAGATCTACGTGGGACCCACATAAATAAATGACTGAGATTAAGAGGACATAATAAAATACCATAAAATTAGACAAAAGATTCGGATTCGTTCTCAGCATCTCAGAAAGGCGACTGAAGAGCACAAGATGAACACCAAAATACATACGAGGTGCTGAAATAATTTTTCTCCTCTCCTTCTGAAGCTGCTGCGAACTTTTGTTAGGAGTAGCTCAAGACTTGCGGCTTTTGTATTCAGGAATTCCAAAGCTTGTCAAATACACAAGGACTTGGGCACTTAGCCTTCTTTCCAGTTTCCAAGTATTAGATGCTCATTCTCTAGCATCATGCACATTGTAAACTCACACTTGAGAATACATAACTAAGTTACCTAGCATGAAAAAAAAAAATCCACGTAGGACATGAAGCAGGCAAATTCGATCCAGAAATTGTAATCAGTTCCAGATGTGCGTAGAAGTCGGGTTTAGATACCGCCATTTCTATGCATTTTAGTGGTTTTTTAGGATAACAACACATTTATTGATAACGGAAAAATTCTACTAACAGAAAACGAGAAGGAATAAGCCTTGTTTTATCGGAGTTTTTCCTGCCACACACCTAAATTCTCCTCGAGAAAAGAGAGACCCCACAACCATTTACAAATAATGATAGTTCATCGTCATCGTTTCTAAGCAACTAATGTCTCTATTGTGTGATCTCAATCTCATACATGGAGCGAGCTTCACCTCCAAGAAACCGAGACGAAAGATGACTTTTCTCATGCTGGGTTTTCTCAAATTCAAACTTCCTTGGATAAGAAGACGAATAGGAGCCAATAACACCGCAAGAACCAGACACCCAAGTGCGAGTTGCAGTAACATAGCAGCTACACTTTTGAGAAGCAACAAGCCAGCGAAACCAGCTGGTGGCTTTAAGTATGATAGTTTAAGTTACGCTAAAAATGTTGACGAAGGTTGTTGGGACGATGATAATGAGGATATCATGAACCGCTCTTTCTCTTCACGATTCGCTTCGCCTACTCGAATGAAGGTAAGTGACATGAATGGCTGAGACAGGCGGTTGATGAAATTGTTGTCCGAGATTCTTACATGAGGTATTGTCGGAACGGGAATGTTTATGAATAGGCATATTCTGCTCGACGGTGTCTGAAGCATTCATAGATGGTTTTGCCAATTCTCTTGATCAGTACAAAGGTACATATATAATGAATATCCTTTTATGGTGTTAGAAATGAATCTTGTGTTGCTATTTTGCAATATCAAATCTGAATTGCCTTACAAACTATGATATTAGAACATTTTTGAAAATGAATACGGAAGCAATCAAGTGTGGGAAAGCTAAACTAATAAACAGGGCAACCGTCAACGACAATTCCTTTGGCAGTTGGGCATTTGGCTAGGGGACAGTGCTCTTCAACACCCCACCAAGCTATGGACTTTTCCTCCATTGTCAAAGAGAAGTAAAGAAGAACACCCATGAAGGCCAATCCAGCATCCAAAGCTGCAGAAAGAACATAATTGTATCTCTGCCACCAACCTTTGTGGTACCTAAATACGAAGTAGTTGAAGATTACTCCGACCACAATCCAGCAGTTGAAGTTCACAGTTGTAGCCGGTGGCATTGCGGCTGTTGCTCCCAGAAGTACGGGAAGGTTGATCATTGGAATCCATTTCTGCTTAGGAAAGGCTTTGTGCAGTAGCCATACCAAAAGAGGTCCTAGTAGACCTCCAAGGAAGAACCAGTTAAGGGCAGCGTAGTTGCCAAGACTACCGAATATTCGTTTAGGTCCAACCAAACCCCAGATGACAGATGCATCAAAGAAGACGTTATCACCAGGACATGTCCAAGGACTGTTAGGAGGGAGTAGTTGATCATTGCATATATGCTCAATGGAAGTCAACAACCACCATGCTACCGCAGTGTTCAGTGATGAAGCTAATACAGTTCCGATGCACTTTCGGGGGAAAAAGAATATGTTAGGAAGATTGAACCAGTATAGATATTTAAACAGAGAAATTGGAATTAAAATAAGCTCTACCCAGTTTACTACTTGATTACATAAACAAAACAGTGAACACTTGGGGTGAAGCCAATTTAATCACTGGAAGTGTCTCAATGCCATAAACTTCAATTTCCTTCCTGTTTACCTTATTTTATCCCTATATAGGGTGAGAAGAAATATGCGAGTAGACATGACTTACTTCAATCTCCTTTCTGTTTACCTTATTTTATCCCTATATAGGGTCAGAAGAAATATGCGAGTAGACCTACCTGGACTATAAACATAGATCTCGGTGGAATTTTCATATAATGGCCTAGCTTGAAATCGCTGAGGAAGGTTACCGCTTGAACCATGCTTATGTACCCATAGGTCTTGAAGCAGACGTTAGCTATTGGTCTACCAGGGTAAATAATACCCATAATATACTCTGTGATAATATTGAGTCCTGGTGACTGCGGAAAACCAACAGGAAAGTACGTCAAGGTAGTGTATGTAAAGAACTCCAGAATCAATAAACAAACTTATCACACAGTTCTTTACGAGCTTGTATCATTTCTTCAAGTTCTTACCACATTGGTCGTTGCGGTTATAATGCTAATTGGAAGGGTAAATATCAGCGCCAGGCTAGCAGCAAAAAGTAGTCCCCACCATGGCATTTGGACCTCGGTTCTCATGAGAATGCATAGTAACAGAGAAAGGACTAATGCCGCTACAAGAATCGAGTGGAACCACCAGCCAGGTATTGGCTCATACTTCTTCATTAGTCTAGTGTGAATATCTTGTTTTGCACCTTTGCTTGCCCGGTACTGCTCATATATCTCCCTGTTGGAATAATGGCATATTAGTTCATAAACATACATAATCGACTCTGTTGAGAGACCTCGATAAAAATCGAAACAGAGAGTATTATCCCCTTCACTTACTTGCCATGAAACAAAGCCACGTGAGTTAAGGTGGCAACAATGGCTGCAAAACCAATCCCATAAGTAAGTGCGAAGAACACGCTTAGATGAATTGGACCCTGCTTCAGATACGCCGGCATGTCAATCTCGAAACGGTCATTAACAATGGAGTTAACGTCGTAAATTTCTCCTTTGTAGTTGAACAAGTGCGAGGAGAAGATCGGGAACTTCCTTGCCCCGTACAGGTTGAAACCCCAGTAAGCTAGTGGAATAATAACGTAGATGAGTGCAATATAGCCGACGACGACATTGGCGATGGCGAAGAATGGGGTGATCAGAGGACTGCCAAGGAATGAGGCAATGACGGACCAGTCAAGCGCAAAAGCTCCAAGGCCTAGTCCTCGCATGCCCGACCCGATCTGATGGGCCGTAACTGACTTGGGAAATGCCCAGCAGACCCATGAGAATGCCGAAAGAGTCGGGACGAGGTAGCCCGGAAACACATACCAAGAGAAGCTACATACGAGAGCGATCAAGAAGAACTTGCCTCGTGACATTCGTTGGCTGTCCTTCTCGTGCAAAGCGCTGTAGAATTTGTCAAAGTATTAATTTAAATTACATTTTAAATTTTAAACTTTAAATTTAAATAATTTATTAAAATTTTAAAAATGTTGACACTTTTTTAATTTGTTATACCAAACTTATGTGTAACAAATTTGTAACTTTCTTAGTTTATAATAAACATATTTTAAAAACTAAAATAAGGTTAAATAATTATAACAGACTCAATTAGGGATGATAATGGGTAAGGTTCCGTTCGAGCATTACTCTACCCATATCCATATCCATTTTTTATGACTCAATTCATTATCCATTTAAAATCTATCAGTTTTATAATGTACTACCTATATCCAAATTCATTAGATTATTCCAGGTTTTAGATATCCATCGAATTATAAAGCACATAAAAATATAACTTCTAAATAGAAAATATAAAGAGCGGATTTTTGCGAACACTCCAAATTAAAATTACTTTAATAATAATAAGTCAAAATTTTGATTTATATGTCTTAAAAAATCATAAAATTGGAATAATAAAAATCATAATGTCTAATGCAAAGATAATATATATTTTTCATAATAAAAAACTAGAACCAAGACATAAATATTCAAAGCTTTAAATTGTCTTTGTGTGAACTCCACAACATTCAAAACCTCATTTTCATATCATTTACATTATTATCATTTTATAAGAAAATAAAATATGACGAAAAAGTTGAGCACTAAAAAGTGAAGTGATGATTTTAAAATTGTTTCTTTTAAAAATTATTAATATTTTATTATATTTAATAATAAATATTCAAGAAAAACAGAAAAGCAAAGTTAATAAAAAACAGATAAAATATAGACATTCATCAATTTAAGTTATTACTAGATCCGTATTTAAGTCTATATTTACATTCATTTTTTTCATCCGTTTAAAATTATTTTTTAACCTCTACATTCACTTGAGTCACTATTCTCAACGTTATCTAAACAAAATTTACGAAACACAGCATTCAATATAAATCCCTCTTTACGCGAGTATCAACACAAAATAGAAACTTCAACGTAGAAATTATGTGAGAAGAATTGACTTGAATAGAACCGCCGTCGGCGGTTAAAATGGAGGGAGTATTGTTTTCTCAGAAGTGAGAACAACCAATGCCGCCATCTTTAATTAGTAATTGTTTTGTTTTTTATTTCCTCTAGATATTATTGTTGTTGTAATGCAAAGAGTCAGGAGACGGCATCAACTAGTATTATCACAGTATCCAAGAGCTTGCGGAATATGAATAAGACAAACATCAGGACAATGACTCCGTTTTATATGAACAACTAGTTGGTACCTGAAAAGAGAAACCTGAACCAAGCTGCTCGGCCACCACATCTGCGCGGGCTCCACCACGTATTTCCTCATAATGCCGGCCCATCCGTATCCCAGAACCTGTGAAAGGGGGGGAAAAAAAGTAAGTTTCATTAGCAGATTATGACTTATATAAGAAATAGAAACAGTGCATCGGAAACGACAACGGAGTCGTGACCTGGGTAGTGTTAACGAGAAGCCAACTAGCTAAGAAAGAGATCTTCCGGTGGTAGAAGGCCTTAATTATGTCAATGATACTAATAGCATACGCGGTGTTACCACCCACATTAGCGAATATAGATATCAGAACGTGTTCCTTCACGTTGAAAGGACCCGGATTGAGTGAGAACTCTCTGTCCCCGAAACCCGGAATCTGAAACTTGGTTTTCGGGAGAACCTTGGCCATGAACCGACCGATGGGTAGGGTCGCAACTTGCACAGAGATCATGGAGATTGTGAGCGGCTCAGTTCGGTAGGAGAAGAAAGTGTTGAGGAAAGCGAGGACAAGACAAGACAGGATGCCCAGAAACCACATGCGAAAAGTCCAGACCGGGAGGCTCGGGTCGTCGTGGGTTGGCACCGTAAGCCGGACCTGTTCGATGGGAGAAACGTCGTCGTCGTTGGTCGGGTCGAATTCGGGTTTCAGTTTCACTGACTCTTTGCTTTCAACCTCCAAATAAGCCATTGTAACTGAAGTGTTTCAGTAGACTCCTTGCGGATAAGCGCCGGCAGTAACCAAGCCAGTGGGTATGTCACCACTGTTTTTGTACCGAGAGACAACAAGAGGCGAGGCAGTAGTGGTTATAAATTGACAGATTCCATTACTAATCATACATCCTTAATATAGTTTAACTAGATTCTAATAACGTTGAACACGAAGACCTTTTTTTACATGGGACATCACCTGATTATACTACTGTACACCCCTTTCTTTGAAGTTTGTTTTAGTTTATGTAATATTAATATCAGATATATATATCATTAATCTAGCTACTGTGGTTGCTTCGCCCTTTTTGTTTGGTACGTAGTTTTTTCCAAATGCACAAAAGAAGATAATGCAACCGATTTATATAATTAACCATTAATGAAAATATGCTATTTCATAAAAGAAAAAAAAAAAAGGTTGAGCGTTAGCTTGTTAACGTTCGTGAATGCTCCTTTTGAAGTCAACCTTCATGATAAATGTCCAAAATTAGGGTTGCAAAATGCAAATAAATCTAAGTTTCATGAAAAAATGAGGAGTCTTTCTCAACTCGACAATAAATAAATCAAATACAAATCTTATTCTAAATTTCATTTAATAAGATTCCAAGTGAATAAAGTTAAACTTGTCTCATTAGAGCTTGAAGTGTAAACAAATTAATTATAAAGTTACTAAAAGTTGTTGTATTTAGTTAAATAATTTTCTATAAATTTATTTTATTCTTTTTAAATAATAAACTATTAAAATGAACTTTTTATATTTAATGTATAATGTATTTTTATCATTTTATAAATTCAAGTTCAGGCTCAAATTTAAAATTTTTCTAATTTGAAAATTCTTATATTGATATATTTAATTAAAAATGTGTAACTCTGATAATTATTTACCAAACCTTTCATGAAACAAGGCAATGTGAGTAAAAGTAGCAATCCCAATCCACAGGCATTGACAAAGAAACCAATCAAATGAACCTTCGCAGCTCATATTGCGTCCAACTCGAACTTGCCGCTGTAATGGCTGTGAAACCGCGACCGTTACCTAAAATCACTCATTGTAAGTTATAATTTACTAATTAATTATTTTAAATGCATCACTTGAAGAGTTAATTAAGTTTGAAACTTTTTTCCGTTTGATAATTAGCAAATTATATTAACTATTAGTTGATTTTATTAATAATTAGTTGACAGCAAATTATATTAGTTGATTTAACCAGCGAATAACATTAGTTGTTTATTTAAAGATATTTTGTAAAATTAGTTATTTAGTTATAGTTATTTATATATAAAATGAATTAGCAAATTATATTAACTATTAGTTGATTTTATTAATAATTAGTTGACAGCAAATTATATTAGTTGATTTAACCAGCGAATAACATTAGTTGTTTATTTAAAGATATTTTGTAAAATTAGTTATTTAGTTATAGTTATTTATATATAAAATGAATTAAGAGGACATGACTTAAAAAAGAATTGCAAAAACATGAGTATGAATATTCTCATTAGAATTTAGAATATAGATATTTAATTTCACAAAAATTAAGTTTATAATTCTAATAAAAACTATATAATAATAATGATAATAATAATAATAGTCCAACATTAAATTCTCTATTAATATGAATAATGCAGCGAGCTATATCATATTAGTTTTTTATATAATATGTATAAATTTTATTATTTAATAAATTAAAATATCTATAATTATATTATGATACAAATACAATATATGTTAATTATATATTAGAAATATTAATTTGATGTGATTCTTTATGTTTAAAATTTTAATATAGATATTTTTAAATATAAACTAATATTATAAAATTAAATAAAGATTAAAAAGTTTAATTAACTTCTTTATTATATTGTTCAAATTAACTTTAAAAATACACAAAACAAAAATAGAGATTAAAATGGAAAATAATATTGTCAGACAAACAGTTAATTCCAAAAAACTAAAATTTTAAAAAACTTAAATAAATTAATCAATAAGTCTAAGATATTCAAAATAATTAACTTTTATTCAATAAACTAAAAACAGCTAATAAGCTTTTGTCCGTAAGCTCCAAAAAAAAATGCAGCTCAGGCTTCAGAGCCGGGACCATGTACCTAAGGAAGCTGCAACAAGTCAGTCGCATGACAAACAACTTTCACGCGAGAGACTCAGCGATGCCAATTGTCACTGCTACTGTTCCAGATAAGATGATGTTCTGCCATTTTCAGCTAACAATGAATAAGTGAGCCTCATTTTTGTATCGATTTTCTCGTATATCCTCACGTGCTAATTGATTTTAAAGTACATATTCATACATACAATAATTGTTTTTATTCACATATAACAATTTTTAGAACGAGATAATATTTTCCATTTGAAGTCAGTATACTTTTCAAATTACCTGTTAAGGTACGTTTTTAATCTCTTAGAATTGACTACGCAATAATGCAATCTTGCGGATTAGTAATTAGACGGTGGTTCCAGAAATATGCAAAGAGGAGTTAAACTCAAAGTGCAATTATTGTTGAATTCTTATTAATTTTAAAATTAAAACAAAAATTAAATTTTAAATTTTAAATTTTGATTCGCTTGAACAATTTAATAAATACTTTAATTAAGTTAGTTGAAATGTACTAAAAAAATATCATATTAATATGAGACCATTATTTATTAAATTTGTGATGAAACCATCTAATAAAATTATTATAAATAGTTATTATAACTTCACATATATTTGAGTAAAAAATAAATATTAAAATTCTCATTCATAAGAAAGTATTAAGAGATTTTATGGACTTGATTAAAATTATTTTAAACAATTTTTATGAATGAAAATAAAAATATAAATTACCATCAAAGGAATACTGGTAAATGGTCATGCGTCAGGACAAACGAAACCGCTAAGAATCACATGCTCTACGTATTACTAGTCATATTTATGATAACTTCGGTATAATAAAATTTCTTCAAGGCATTGAGACGTTAACTGAAAATAGAAAGTAGGCAAATTTTAGGATATGTTCCATTGAACTTTAGTTAGCGATGAGTGAGAGTTTTTATGGATTTTGGCGTCGAATGAGATGTCTTTAAAAAGGATGTAATGTAGTTTGATTGCTATATGCTTATAAATGTCGATTACGTAAGTTTTTATATTGTTATCCACTACGTACGTATGTCGTTATCTATAAGAGGTAGAACGTCTCTAAATCAACATATATGTTAATGAATATATGTAATTAATAATCATCCAATATAAATATAACCTATCCTTTTCACTTCGAAAATATCAACTTTCATAGTGATGTTCTTAAAGGATCCAATTATATACTATTATTTTTATAATTCTTGTTTGCCGTAAATGCTGTGCCACCGATGAGAATCAA
>JANSVA010000002.1:4424721-4438673 GCA_025504915.1 Erythroxylum reticulatum | reverse complement strand
AGCTGAATTAAATGATGTCTAAGAACAATCCTTTTGAGATCCATATATGCTTTTTACTACAAGATGGGAGTTTATTGGGATCCCTTGTATTCATTGCATTCCACCACTATATAGAGAGGGGGTAGATCCTGCAACCAAAGTGAATGCTTACTACCACAAGGATACTTATATGAAGGTGTACAGTCATATTATTCAGCTAGTGAGAGGACAGAATTTTTGGGAGCCAAGTGGTAAGCCAACACCTCTACCACCTGTTATTGAGAGGAAGCCTGGAAGACAAAAGCAAAATAGAAGGAAGGACAAAGATGAACCAAAGAAGAGTGGTAGGATATCTAGAAAAGGTAGGATGAAGAGTTGCAAGAACTGTGGTGAAATTGGCCATAACTCAAGGACTTGCAAAAAACCAAAGAAGGTTGCTTCTGAACAGGTTGTGTGTTTACACATATTGTGTGTATTTTTTTTCTAAAGTTTGCTTAACTCCATTCAACTTGATAATATTTTGTTTGTTTGTTATGCAAATTCAAGGAAAGAAGAATTCTATAGCCCAAATAAATCTACTCCAAGAATTGTTATTAATGAAGGCAGATCAGCTACAAATCCTAGCAGTGACACCATGGTTGGTGAAACAAGTACTCAGAGCAAAGACAATGGAAAACAGATTGTTGGGGAAACATCAAAGCCTAAAACACCATCCAAAAAAGGTATTCTAGCTATAATAAAAGACATTCATGGAGAAAGACCTTCAACAAAAAAGAAATAAAAAATAACTTATGTGAATAGGCCATCAATGAAAGATGGTCATGGGGTCTGTTATGCAGACAGTGGTGCTGTCATTATGAGGGTAAGTTATTTCTCAACATATTTAATAATATGTTTTGGCATGGAAATGGTTAGTTGCTGGACAGTCTCATATTTTCAATCGTTACTATTGCAAAGTGGCCTTCACGAGACATTGGTACCTATAGCAAAGAAGAGTAATCCATCTGCAATAAACTATGATCCTGGTTTCGGTACTCATCCAGCACTGAATAAATGGGGTTTAAAGTGGCAAGACAACCCAGCTATCACATTAGCAGCTCTTCAACAGCAAAAGGTTGTTAGGCTTCATCAAAGGAAAATGTCCTCAAACCAAGCAAGTGAAACCCCTTCAACACAAGCTAGTGCCACACATGGATCCAATTGACGTAGAATTTTTAATAGTAGTCATTGATGTTTAAGTTATCATTTTTGCGAACATATTGGGAGATTACTATTATTATTATTATTATTTTTGATAAATATGTTGGGAGATGATTTATACTTAAGCTATGGCAAGGTTTGACATTATTTAAGCTCGTTATACCTTAACTGCAGACCTTGTCCTTGTCCTTTTTTTCTTTTTTTTTCCATTTTTTGTAGAACTCCGTTTTTGCAAATTCTATTTTTGCATGCTGCAGATTTTATTTTTGCATTTTCTACTGCATATTATGTTTTTGCATTTTTTGCTAACAGATTATGACCATAACACACCATATCCAAGTTCTAATACATGAAGAGACCACAACGTGAAAATGGTATATATATATATGGTCCCATACAACATAAGTGGAGACATAAAGTAGGAAGAACGTTATTAGTAGCATACAAATAGGAAAAGATGAAATTGCGTCCCCTAAAATTGAATTTCTTAGGCATAGGTATTTTTTAAATGCTTGAGTGGGGCACATGTGCATTTGTATGGCAATTGTATACGTATTTTTTAAAAAAAATTTGTATTTCAATAATCCAGGGGCAAATTTGTCCGAAAACACCCAATTGGGTACCTTGAACGAGAATAAAAAACACAGGGGCTAAGGTGAACAAATAAAAAACATAGGAGCTAAGGTGAATAATCGAGTATATCACAGGGGCTCTCTTATGCGATTTGCCCTTTATATTGGTACTTTTATATAGTCTAGTGGATTTAAGAAGGATTGTCAGGATACTTATATTAATAATGCATGTGACATTTTAGTTCACTTTCTTGATCCAAGTCATGATTAATGTGACACGTGTTTTATTGACAGAACACACAGATTACCTGTCAGCAAGTGCAAAGACAAGTTTTTTTTGGGAGTGTCACCATGCTCTCGACTTTGGGAGATGGCAAGATAGTCATTTTTGAGCAACGCTGATAAAATCCTAATTTTAAGTAGTTTTTAAAGCAGCAGTCATAAAATTAAATTAAAACAAAACAAGAAATTCACTATACTTAAGTCTTTATAAATATATATCTAATTAAGGTAGTGATTGACGGATGTTCTTTCTTGCATTTAGACTTTCCAGGGCAATCCACCCCACCCTCAGGTTAGTGAAGAAAATAAGGAAGCATATTCTAAACCACATGTCAAATCTTTACTTTTTTTTTAATCAGAAAAGGATAGATATAGTCCTTAAGTTATTAGTTTAGGAAACGAAACTCCTGATATATTCTCTAGAAGGATGGACAAACAACTCATAGGCAGGTTTTGAAATAGATGAATGCCAAGTTCAAGTGAACTGGCATAGTTGGCTAGCTAATCCGCAACCCTATTAATCTGACGGTAAATATGTCTCGCTTTCACTAACTAATCTTAAGCTATTATGTGTCGGATCCCCATTAGTAGGTAATTAAATGGAGTTTATTGAGCCTCTGAGGAGGATAAGATATTGATAATTATCATTTAATCTATATCTAATTCCACACGTCGATACTCGAGATCCCATGCAAGTTGTAACCCTGTAAAGACCCCCCATAGTTCTGCGGCAACGACTATGCAGTGACCTATGTTGTGTGCAAATCCACCGATCCATGATCCCATACTGTCTCTGATTAGTCCCCTTGATGAAGCCCATGAGGACGACACTTTATAAGCACCATCCGTATTAAGCCAAACCCAGTCAGGTGGAGGATGTTGCCATCTCACAAGGGTCTCTACCTGCGGTCGTGTTGATGACAATGCTCTCCCTACTAATTCCTTGGCCTGTTTTGTCGATTGTACGTAATTGAACACAATCTGATGAGGGTTTGTAGGCCAAGAGAATTGTACGTCGAATACGGTTTTGTTTCTCTAGTACCATAAGAACAAACAAGCCGTACAAAATACAATAGGCCATTTAAGCCCATGTATCAGCATGTTTTGTTTCAAATTGTCAGAGATCCAGGTGTTGGTATTAGCTCTGAAGAACTCGTTTGTGATGGCAACGGTGGGGAAATGTCTCCAGAAGGTGCTAGCTTTACGTCCATTCTTGAGGACATGCAGTAATGTTTCAGTTTCACCACAAACCTGACATGAGGGGTTTGTTGTGATTTTGCTAAGGTGTCGTTGTTGATTAGTGAGGAGTCTACCACGGGCCATAAGCCATAGGAATGCTTTGATTCTTTGTGGTCCGTCCCATTTCCATATTCAGGTCCAGTCTCTATTATTGCTAGTGTTCAACTGATTATCGATTATATTGTAAGCGGAGCTGGTGGAAAAGATGTCATTTTTGGATGCTTCCCATATCAACTGATCAGGTCCCAAAAGAGGGCTTGGAGGTAAAGTACCTGCTATCGCCATGCAAACGAAGTTAGGCATGACTGACTGAAAGAGAATCCAATTCCATCCTCCCTTATTATTAATAAAGGATTTAAATGTGAGATTGAGCATATTGCTCAGAATAGATTGTAGTACTCGTTGTCGAAGTGGATCAAGATCTTGTACCCAGGCATCCTCCTAGAATTTAGTAGTTTTACCGTTGCCTACCACCCATTTGATTCCTTGAAGTACATGTAACCATATCGAAGCAATCCCTCGCCATACTATGGAGCTTCCAGGAATTGAAATGGATTGTGGTAAGTTGTTTCTATCAAACTTGTATTTGGCACTAAGTACTCGGATCCATAACGTATTAGGCTTATGGATTAGGGACTAACCAAGTTTCGTCAGTAGAGCGTCATTAGTGACTCAGATTTTCCTTAATCCCAATCTGGTGGACTCTTTAGGCTTGCACAACTATTCCCAGTTAACCAACCTCGTCTTGTTCTGTTCTTCTGTAGCTCCCCATAAGAACATATGAATAATCTTCTCCAATTCATCACATAATTGTCGAGGGAGACATACTGTTTGCATAGTGTAGATGGGGAGAGTTGAAAGCACGGATTGTATCAAAGTAATCTTCCCGGCAAGCGAAAGGTGTTTGGCACTCCATCCGTTAAGTCTCCACTGTACAATATTGATTATATATTGGTATGTTCGTTTAGAACAACGTTTGTGAATGATCGATACACCGAGATACTTGCCCAAATCAGTTGTACGCTGAAATCCCAACTTTCGACTGATCACATTAGCCAAGGAGCGTGATATATTTTTAGAATAAAAACACCTTGTCTTGACTTGACTAACTTTTTGGCCAAACATCAAGCATAATTGCTGTAGGATATCTTGAATGTACAATACCTGATCATCTTGGATTTTGGCGAATAAGATGAGGTCGTTCATAAAAAAGAGGCGTGATAAGGCTAGTCCACTTCTGCTCGATGTTATTGGTTTCCATTGACCTTCATCAACTGCATGAGTGATCATATGCCCAAGTCTCTCAAGGTACAGTACGAAGATGTATGGCGAAAGTGGGTCTCCTTGGCAAATTCCCCAAGTAGGATTAAACGCTTCAGATGGTTCTCCTTCCCAAAGTACTTGCATGGAAACTGTAGTAATGCATTTTAAAATGATACATATGAGGGAGTCAGGTGTGCCCGCAATTTCCATGGTATCCTGTATAAACTGCCAGTTAAGACGATCATAAGCTTTTTCAAGATCAACTTTAATGGCGAGATATCCAGATGTTCCTTTCTTTTTCCTCATATAATGTATCACCTTTTGAGCTATGACAATGTTATCTGTGATCTGTCGATTGGGTACGAAACTACTCTAGTTGGGGGCAACAAGTTCAGATAAATATGGTTTTAGTCTACTTACCACGATCTTCGCAATAGTTTTGTAAAGAATCATGCAAAGACTGATGGGCCGGAATTGTGAAATGGATGAAGGCAATAGAAGTTTGGGCATTAAAACTAGTATAGTTTTGTTTATCTCTGCGTCTTATACTTCCATCCTAAAGACCCACTAAATAAAGTCAGTCACCGATGGGCCAACTATATCCCATTGTTTATGGAAAAAGATTCCATGAAATCCATCAATTCTCGACGCTTTATTTGCCTCTATATCAAATATTGCTTGTTTCACTTCTATATCCTGGATCGGATACCTCATACGTGCTTTTGTTATAGGATAGAGGGCTGGAAACGATCCTTTGATTAGCCATCATACCTCTCGACTCCCCTCATCCGTGTATAATTGCTCCATATATTCTTTAGCCACAGTTCGTAACATTGTAGGATCCGAGTGCTTTTGTCCCTCCTTGTCCCTTAGAGCATGGATTTTAGTTTGTCTCCTTTTGACCTTAGTAAAGGCATGATAAAATTGCGTATTTCTATCTCCATATGACAGCCATTTAGATCGAGATTGTTGATACCAATATAATTCTTCGTCGCACAAGACTTGTTCTAACTCTCGTCGGAGTAAGACTTCCAACTGTGTCAGGAAAGTCGACTGTCTTTCTTCTAGTGCTTGTTGTATTCCTACGAGCCGTGATAATAAGTGCTTTTTTTCACAAGAATATGTTTCCAAATTCTTCCCTATTCCATTTTTGTAGCTGCCTTGCAAGTCTGTTTAGAGAGCCACTGATATCTCTAGGGTCCAAAGCCCAGTAATTTTGTGTGACTGAACTAAAATTTTCATTAGTTAACCAGGCGACCTGAAATTTGAAAGGTTGCAAGAGATTGGGACGGTGGTGCTGCTTTGTAAATATAATCAAGATAGGTCTGTGGTCCGATTTTAGGAATGGGAGGTGGTGTACTACTATGTTATGAAATAACGCCTGCTAAGCAGCTGAGCAAAACGCGCGATCCAGATGTGCATATAGTTGTCCCCATCTCTAGTTGAATCTGGATCCAGAAAAGCCAAGATCTTGTAATTGACATATGTAAATGTAGTCCTGAAAGCCTTTACTAATAATATTTCTCATGCTCAATCCTCCCTGCTTATCGGCCGCTTCTAGTTTGGCGTTAAAATCACCTCCAAGTAATCATGCCCCAGTAGTTACCTGCTTAATTTTCTTCAGTCCCTGCCATAGGTATTTATGGTTTGCAGGTCTTGGGCTTCTATACACTGCGGTGAACATAAATGAATAACCACTGGGAAATAGAAATGTGTATAAGTTCTCTAGTTGCGACCTGGATTTCAACCTTGACTGTCTCCTTCCATAATACCCATATTCTGCTCGAGTACCCTTTCGCCTCAACTTGGAATGATTTTTTGAAGCTTAGTTTGCAAATGACGCTATCTGCTCTACCGCCACTAATATGTGTTTCCATCAGTACCACCATGAATCGGTTGTAGGTTCTAACAAAGAGCAATAAAATTGGCTTAAGTGCCTTCCCGCCCGCACCTTGACAGTTCTAGGTCATAATCGACATAAAATGGAAAGTAGGAAAGGAGGCCACCTAGATTAGACGGTGGTGGACCTCACTTCTTCGACTATGGTTCCTGTTTCGATCATCTTTGTGTTTTGTTGGGAGGAAACGTGTTAAGATTCGAATGCCATCTCGACGTCTCCCACTGCTTCAGTACCACTTCTGGGGTTTGGCGGTTTAGACTAGGGGTGGGATTTGGGTTGGGAGGATCTTTATCTGCCTCCATCACTAGTGCAGGAAGTTCGCATTCCATAACATCTTCTGTAGGGAAATGGAACGAGGGGCTTTGGTAAACAACTGCAGTATGAGAAGGAATGTGTATTGCAATATGGTTGAGTTCTTTATGTGGGATACTGTTTTCTGCATGCATGGTCTCCTTTGGAAGTCCGCTGACGTCAGGCTCGTCCTGTTTATTTTGCATGGCTTTATAGTGGTAGTCCGAATGGATTACCTCTTTACCTTTAGACAGCGAGCTATTTTTGGATTTAGTTAAGATCTATTTTTGCATCATGCGAGGTTGTCTCTGTCACCCGAGTTCGGTGGGTTCACCTTGTACTGTGCTGGCTGCGGTAACTGTTCTCTGTTGGTCATTTTCAGTAGATTTTTCATGAGTGGTTTCAATACACTCTTTGACCAATAGCATGGAAAATCGTGAGTTTGTTTATCCTAGTTGCGTGGTTGGAGTTTTGTTTTGTTGTTCAGGGTGTTGTGTTTACAATGGAGTCCGTCTACCCCTTCTCTGGACTTAGACCCATGGCCTATACTCTACCTGTAGGTCGTCCCCTTCGTTTGATGGTTTGCTTGTAGCTGCTGTATCGGCGTTCTGCTGGTCGCCGGATGTATTTGTTGGTGCGTTAGTTGCCAGTGGTCTGTTAGGACAGGCGTCAGCACCATGCCCTACTTTCCCACAGGCAAAGCATATCTGTGGTAAACCCTCATATACCACTTTAATTGTTTCACCCTCTGATTCCACTCTGGGTACGATTGGCTGTGTTAAATCTATTTCCACTGCCACTCTTGCAAATTTCTCCCTTTGATACTGTTGAGTAGTTTCATCAATCTTAATCGTTTGCCCAAGTAAATTTCCCAGCGCTTGTAGAATCATAGGGTGATACCTGGATACTAAGAGTTCCGAGAATCTCATCCACACCACTACCTTGTCCACTTTACCCTACGAAGGTCTGAATTTGAGGTTCCATGGCTGAATCGCTAACGCATGCCCAAAGATTACCCAGGGTCCTTTTGTAAGAGCAGTGAGGTAATCTTCAGTTTCCACTAGATTTACTAGGAAAAAATCGTTATGAAGGTCTATAATCTTCATTGGTCCCAACAGATTCCACATGAGGTGCAAGTGTTGCTTCAATATTCAGTACCTAATTTTTCACCTAAGCAACTTTACTTACACCGCTTTCTCCCAGATCTTGTCTAGACGGTGTTTGAATGTTTCAGAAAGTTCTAGCGCGTTTCCATATTTTCCTGTAACTAAGGTAACATCCCATTCTTCCACCTCTAGTGGAATTTCTTCTGGCCAGTCAAGTTCAGTTGTCTCTGCTGCTGAGTATTGACCTGTGACAGCAGCACTGTAGCTCAGCTGCTGATGGATGGGCGATGGATTTTCATCTCGATCTCATGTGCGCACCTTCTTAGCTGTGTGACTGTCGTTGGCTAAGTGTGGGGAATCACCTCTCGCAGCTTTCGATCGCTTCGAACTGTCCATTGTTTGAGGAGGGTGGAAACAAGAAAACACTTTATCAATACCATCCAAATCTTTACTCTTTATTGAAAACATAGGTAACACATAATAATTAAGGAACTTAATTTGAAGACCAATCCTTCTGTTACTTTTATCCAAGACTAATCCTATGTTATTTATACACAGTTACAAATTTTAGTAGATCCCAACAAAATTTGTGGTAAGGTAATAATGAAATAAGGTTGGTCTTAGATAATAGAAACAATTTTAGTTCCTAAATTTGCTCAAGGTGGTTATAATAGATTCGTAACAGTTGTTTAGGTTAATTAAAAGATTTATTTCCTTTTTAAGTTTTGCAGAATGTCCATGGGCTGGCAGAATTGGGTCAATGTTGGTTCGTCGAATTTTAAGATTGACATTTTGGGCCAGTGCGTTAGAAATAGACTCTTCATTAAAATTTAACAAACGATGTCATTTTATCCACACGAGTCGCTGACAAACCCATATGAGTGTTAGATTATAATGACACTGATAGGGATGTTTGTATTTATTTTATACCTCTGGTCTTCCCACTTACATCAACATTGCTGGGTTGTGGCGTGTGGATCATTTTTCAGGAATCTGTAACCGCTGGCCATGTACAAGTGTTATCTTTTGTTTTCTTCGGTGAACGATGAAAGAAATAAACTGAAAATAAAGAAAATTAGCCTAGTTTAAAATGCAATTCCAAGACTAAGTTGTTGGTGGCGTTCATAAAATTTTGTAATTCACCTCCAAGTCATATCTCGTCTTAGATAATACACTTGCACAAAAATTGCCTTCACGTAATTTATAATAGAAACTGCGTTTCCAATTTTAACCAAAATCTGCGATCAAAGCTCCTAAAAGGTGGAAAGTGATGTTTGCATAATTGATTAACTCCAAAACAAACTTTGCATCAATGTCACAAATTACCAAAAACTCTTTCTAAGCTAGAACCAAACCCATCCGTAAAACATGTTGTTTCGCTATTATATTGAAACAAAATTCAAGATATGCAGTGAAGGCCACTATCCATCTACCAGAAGCATTGTTAGAAGAATTTATTTAAGTCAAGGACTGTTGAATAAAGACCTATTCTTTTGGGTTGTTAGAGTTTTTAGCTATCGTTTTTATTCCTGTTATCTAAACCACTTTACGTTATTTTAGGTCTGGTTTTTCTCTTTCTTGTTAAATGTAAGGCTATATAAGCTAAGAGTAGCTTTAATAAGATGATAACTTAAAAACCCAATTGTTTATGTTTCTATTTTAGCTATTTTGCTGTCTAAAACTTTACAATTGGTATTAGAGCCCCCACTGGGCTTGTGGAAAAAGAAGTAGCAGACTTCGGGTGATCAAACACTGAGAGGATGAGTGAAGACAAGACTTTGGTGAAGATTCCTCACTTCGACGGTCATTATGATCACTGAAGTGGACTGATGGAAAATCTTCTCAGGGCAAAAGGTCTTTGGAGCTTGGTGGAGAATGACTTTGAAGAACTATGGGCAGGGATAAGGCTGATTGATGCACAACAGGGACAGCTTGATGAAACCAGAACTAAGGATCATCAAGTCAAGCATTATTTATTCCAGGCAATTGATCGAACTGTCTTTGAACAAATCTTGGATCGTCGCACAGCCAAGACTGTTTGGGATTCAATGAAGCGAAAGTTTGGAGGAAATTTAAAGGTGAAGAAATCTCTGCTTAACTCATTAAGAAGAGAGTTTGAGGTTCTCATAATAAAGAAAGATGAAATCATTAATGAGTATTTTGCAAGAGTAATGATGGTCTCTAATAAGATGAGGAGCAATGGAGAAGAGATGTCTGACACAAAGATTGTTGAAAAAATCCTGCGTATCTTCACTGAGAAATTCACATATGTTGTCGTATCCATTGAAGAATCTAAAGATATTGACAACATGTGCATCGATGAATTACAGAGTTCCTTGGTGGCGTATGAACAAAAATTTCGACAGACAAGCAATGATGATGAGGATCAAGTTCTGAAGGTTGAAGGCTGATCTGGAACGAACAACAGAGGGAGAGCACCTTATAGAGGAAGGGGACGAGGATGAGGAAGAACAACGTTCAACAAAGCAACTATTGAATGTTATAGGTGTCATGACTTGGGACATTTTCAATATGAATGTCCAAAGTTAAACAAGGAAGCAAATTATGCAGAGTTAGAAGAAGAAGATGAGCTACTACTAATGGCCTATGTAGAACTACATGAAGCAAAGAGGAGTGATGCATGGTTCTTAGATTCTGGATGTTCAAACTACATGTGTGGGAACCAAGATATGTTTTCAAGTTTGGACACAACTTTTTCTCACACTTTCAAGCTTGGAAATAATACTAGAATGAAGGTTACTGGAAAGGGAGTTGTGAAACTATTCTTGTAGGGAGTTTGCTATATCGTTGGTGATGTGCTTTGTGTACCTGAACTAAAAAATAATCTCTTGAGCATTGGGCAGCTTCAAGAAAAGGAAGCATCAGTGCTATTTAAAGATGGTGTGTGCAGTATTTATCATCCACAAAGATGAAAGATGGTGGAATCCATTATGAGTGTAAACCGAATGTTTATTTTGCTTGCTTAACCACCTACCACAACGAATGAAGAAAGATGTCTCCAAGTCAACAATACAAATCAGTCAGCACTTTGGCACTACCTTTATGGCCATCTCAGCTACAAAGGCTTGCATACTTTGAAATACAAAAACATGGTGATAGGTTTGTCGCAAATTGTAGCGTCAAGTGTCACTTGCGAGGCATGCATGAAAGGCAAGCAACATCGAACCCTAATTCTTAAAAGAAGTCAGTGGAGAGCAACTGAAAAATTAGGTCTTCTCCTTGCAGATCTTCGTGGTCCGATTACACCAGCTTCAAGCAGTCAGAAGAGGTACTTATTGTGTTTCATGGATGATTTTTCTAGGAAAGTATGGTCTTATTTTCTTTTAGAAAAATCAGAAACATTTTATCACTTTAAATGTTTCAAAATACTTGTGGAAAAGGAAATTGGAATGCCCATTAAATGCTTAAGAACAGATAGAGGAGGAGAATTTAACTTTGCAGGGTTCAATGATTTCTGCAAACAACATGGAGTAAAGAGATAATTGACCACAACTTATACTCCACAACAAAATGGAGTGGTCGAATGCAAGAATCGTACTATGATAAGCTTGGTGAGAGCTATGTTGATAAAGAAGAAAGTATCCAAGACATTCTGGCCAGAGGCAGTTGGGTGGACGATTCATGTCTTGAATCGGTCACCTACCCTAGCTGTAAAGGATATGACCCCAGAAGAGGCATGGAGCGGAGAGAAGCCATCAGTCGATTATTTCTAAGTTTTCGGATGTTTGGGACATGTTCATACTCCAGATGCTAGGAGAAACAAGCTTGAAGACAAAAGTGTGAGTTGTGTACTATTTGGGGTTAGTGGAGAATCCAAAGGGTACATAATGTTTGATCTGGTTGCCAAAAGAATTATAGTAAGCCACAATGTAGTTTTCGAAGAAGATCGTGAGTGGGATTGGAATACAAATTTTGAAGGAGAACAACTAATGGAATTAGAATGGGGGGACAATACTAAAAGGAATGAAATTGAAGAAGAGAACATAGTTGAAGAATGAGAAGTCACAGAGGAAGCCGAAATTAATTTGCTGACCGAAATTAATTCACCAGTTGTCGTAATAGACTTAGCAGCAAGGGAGGAAGAAATCGACTTCTACTTGTATGGTTGAAAGATTATACTTCCGGTGAAGGTTTGTCTGAAGAAGATGAAGCAAACATGGCATTTTTGATGATATCAAATCCTGCAGACTTAGAAGAAGCTGTCAAAATCCTAAAATGGAGACTGGCCATGGATGAAGAAATCAAATCTGTTGAAAAAAATCAAACCTGGAGCTTAGTGGAACTACCAGTTGATGTAAAGAAAATAGAAGTAAAATGGATTTATAAAACCAAGCTAAATGAGCTTGGAGAAGTTGACAAATACAAAGCAAGATTGGTGGTGAAAGGCTACACTCAGCGACATGGAATTGATTATACGGAAGTTTTTGCACCTATGGCCAGATGGATACATTGAGAATGATCATACCCTTTACGGCTCAAAGACGCTAGAAACTCTATCAATTAGATGTCAAATCGGCTTTCCTATATGGGGATTTGAAGGAACACATTTTTATTGAACAACCGAAAGGTTTTGAGAAGAAAGGAAGCGAACAAATGGTGTACAAGTTGTACAAGACCCTTTAAGGACTAAAACAGGCACCTAGGGTTTGGTTTAGTTGAATAGAGTCTTACCTCATCGAGGAAGGATTTGAAAGTAGTTCCAATGAGCAGACACTTTTTTTTAAGAGAAAGGGAGTAAAAATTCTCATTATGAGCATTTATGTTAATGATCTTTTATTCACTGGTGATGATAAAGAATTGTTGGGTGAATTTAATGTTATATGAAAAAGGAGTTTGATATGACAGACTTAGGTAAAATGAGATTCTTTCTTGGAATTGAGGCGATACAAAGATCTGATGGTGTATTTATATGCCAAAGGAAGTATGCAGCTAAGGTCTTGAGCTGATTTGGAATAGAGAATGCAATTTAGTTTGTAAACCTATTGTTCCAGGAAAAAAGATTGGTAAAGATGAAAATGACATAAAGGTGGATGCAACTCAGTACAAGCAGATAGTAGGAAGCTTGATGTCTTATTAGTCAATTCATGGCATGTCCTACGCAACAACACTTTACAGCAACAAAAAGGGTCTTAAGGTACTTAAAAGGAACTGTGAATTATAGTGTGTTCTACAAAAAGGGAGGAGCTAGTGATTTGATTGGGTTTACTTATACCGGCGATATGGAGGACAACAAAAGTACTTCAAGCTGCGTGTTTATGATGAGTGGAGGAGCAGTAGCTTGGTCATCTCGAAAGCAACCTATAGTCACCTTGTCAACCACAGAAGCTGAGTTTGTTGCAGTCGCTGCATGTGCCTGTCAAGCCATTTAGATGAGGAGGATACTAAAAGAAATTGATCATTTGCAAATAGAAGGTACAAAGTTAAGGTGTGATAGTCCTTCGACTATAAAGCTGTCCAAAAATCCAATTTGACATGGTCGTTCCAAGTACATAAGGGTAAGATTTCATTTTCTTAGGGATCATACTAAAGAAGGTATTGTTAGTTTACCGTTTTTCGGTATTCGAGATCAACTAGCAGATCTGATGACAAAGCCCCTTAAGTTAGAAGCATTTCAGCAATTGCGTAAAGAACTAGGCATGTGCATTGATTCGGGTTTTAACTAATTCTTTACAAAAATATTAAGTTCAAGGGAGGGATTGTTAGAAGAATTTATTTAAGTCAAGGATTGTTGAATAAAGACCTATTCTTTTGGGTTGTTAGAGTTTTTAGCTATCGTTTTTATTCCTGCTATCTAAACCACTTTACATTATTTGTGGTCTGGTTTTTCTCTTTCTTGTTAAAGTGTAAGGCTATATAAAGCCAAGAGTAGCTTCAATAAGATGATTACTTAAAAACCCAATTGTTTATATTTTTGTTTTAGCTATTTTGCTATCTAAAACTTTAAAAGTATCATATAGCAGCCCATAGGCACTTGCAATACCCGGATTATCACGTGATGCCCCATTCATGTCAAGCTTGACCACATCGACTGCAGGGGGTAGCCATCAAATTTGTTTGTTACGTAGTGAGACCTTGGCTATATGGGACCTTGTACGAAAG
>JANSVA010000002.1:4379749-4424621 GCA_025504915.1 Erythroxylum reticulatum | reverse complement strand
TATCTGAGGTTGTGCACATGTTCTAAGTGATAAACACCCTGGGTTAGCTTCTATTTTCCAGGCTTAGTTTTCTGGGTTTGTGTGTGAAATATACATGGTGTGTGGAGTATCCCGTATGGTTTAATTAGAATTGTTAAAGCTGGGATGAATCAGTTTAATTGGTGGATATATTTTTAGATGTATTTCGAGAAGATGAAACAATAGGGAAGTCTTTCTTTTATCTCAAGTATATTGTTGTTCTATTCTTAGTTGATCGAGTACTTGAGTTATTTTTATTAATTATTGTTTAAGCAAAAACAGTTTAGAAAAATCGTCTAACAAGGTTAAAACGAATCGGTCCTGTTATTGGGTGTGAAAATCTTTCACGGGAACTAAGGTTGAGATATAGTTACAAGGATTGAGTGGTGTTGCTTCAGTGTGATCTTGTGTAAATCTATTGCATTTTCTTGAAAGTATTAATCTGAGTGAGGATCTCACAGACGTAGGCAAGGTGTATCGAACTTCATTACCAAATTTCTGGTATTTTTATTATTTCGTTTTGATTATTTTATTTTTCACTTGTGTTAGAGACGTCTATGAAAAATTAAAAAGTTTGCGAAACAATTGTCACCTTCATTTTTCAATTGCTATCAGAGCGAGTCACCGATTCAGAACTTGGTAGCAAGTTGGTGCAAATCCTAGTTTCACAAACATGGCTACAAGAGAGAGTGCTTCAATCACTAGACCACCACTACTGGATGGATCTAACTATCTTGTATGGAAATCATAGATGAAAGTCTTCATTCAAGCTTATAGCACGAAAGCTTGGCATTCAGTAGTACATAGTTGGACACATCCGAGGATCACTGATGATAAAAGAAAGGTAGTTCAGAAAGATCCATCTGAATAGACAAGAGCCAAAGAAGAAAGTGCACTTAGAAATTCACAAGCATTGCATACGATATTCAGTGTTGTTGATGAGAGATGCTTCTCAATGATATCAGCCTGTGAATCAGCTAAAGAAGTATGGGATGCCTTGCAAACTATTCATGAAGGGTCCAAATATGTGATAGTGTCATGACTACAGATGTTAGTTGTGAGGTTTGAAGAACTGAAGATGGATGAAAATGAGACTATTAGAAACCTTCATGAAAGATTGCGAGATATAGCAAATCAGGCACATCAACTGGGCAAGAAATATTCCAATCTAAAACCAGTTAAGAAAACGTTGAGATCACTACCTCTGAGATTTATTCCAAAAATTGTAGCAATAGAGGAGGCCCATGATATTAATGATCTATTATTGGAAAAAGTAATTGGAATTCTTACAAATTTTGAAATGAATATTTTAAGGGATAAGCAAGAAAGAAGGAAAGGATTGGTACTACAGGTGGAAACTGGAAAAAGTGTGATTAATGTGGAAGATGAATCGGATGAAAATGAAGACTTGATACTACTCACACAAAATTTTGGTAAATGGCTGAAAAGAATGAAAAAGGACAAATCCGACTTTAGACAATATAGTAGGAGTTCATCAAGTAACAATTTAAAACAACAAGTCAAAACACAAAAGGGTGAAAGGAAGGTAAGGAGAATCCAATGTCATGAATGTCAAGGTTTCAGACACATTCAAGTCGAATGTGCTAATACTTTGAAGAAGAGAAAAGGAAAATCCTTTACGAGTACCTGGAGTGAGAATGATTCCGAGAGTGAATACGGTAGTGAAGAAGAAATTGCTAATGGTGTTGCGTTAGTTGCTTTATATAGCAAAAATTCAGTTACTTGCTTAACAGTAACTAAGAAGGAAGTAATTGAAATAAAAAAAGGGAGGAAATCAGAAAATTTCGAAAACAACTCAGCTCAAGACCCAATATCAGATTATGACAGCGATGGAAGTGGCCTAAATGATAAAAGGGGGAATATTTACAAGGATTACAAAGCAATGTATGGAAAATGGGTGAAAACGTGTAGAAAGAATGAAAGATTGAAGGAAGAGAATCTCTCTATGAAGAACACCATACAAGAGTTAGAAAAGAAATTGATGTTGATGTCAGATGAGCTTGGTGAAGCTAGAATTAAATTGGTAAGTGCTAAAATGGGATTGAGAATGTTAAATGGAGGCATAAAAAACTAGAAAAGTTGATAGAAATTAGTAAGGTTAAAGGAGATCTTGAAAGCATCAACTATAAGGGTAAGTGCTCTAAAGTGAATGAGGAGAAAAATGATACACCCAGATCTGTCCAAGAGGTAGAAACATTGAAAAAGAATAGAAGATTTGTACTCACATGTCATTTTGTAGAGTTATTAGGCATATAAGGCCAAGATGTTATCAGTTGCTATAGATGTTGCTTCAAAGAAGCCAAAGCCAAAAAATTATACGTCCTTTATAAAAATTTCAACATCATCTTGCAGTACCGAAATCTACTTAGGTAAAAAAGAGTGAATTGTAAGCTCTCATAGTTCTTACATCAATGAAGGCAACTTTGCAACATGGTTGGTACTTTGATGGTGGATGTTCACGCCACATGACAGGAGAAAAGAATTACTTAACTGATTATTAGAATTGTATGGATGGTCATGTGACCTTCGGAGATGGAAAGAAGGCTTCAGTGATCGGTAGAGGAATATTATGTGTGGATGGTCTACCTCCTCTCAAGAATGTACTCTATGTCGATGGATTAAAAGCAAATTTGGTAAGTATAAGTCAACATGGTTTGTTAATTAAATTTACAAGTGATGAATGGAGGGTACTAACTGAACAAAGAGAATGTCATGTGAGCGGTAAGCGATCAGTCGATAATTGCTACATGTTGGAGGTCATAACTACTTGTAAATCAGCTACTTATGATAATGACATTGATTTATGTCGTCAAAGGATTGGACACGTAAATTTCGTCTCATCAGTAAATTGACAAAATTAGAAGTTATGAAGGTTTAGCCAAAATGAATAAAGAAGGAAAATCAATTTACAGTGCGTGCCAAATAGGAAAACAGATAAGAGTGCTACATAAAAAGGTTAGACATGTTACCTCACCTCATATACTTGATTTAATTTGGTTGGTCCAACATGACATGACAGCATTGGTGGAATGAGATATTTTCTAACTTGTGTTGATGATTATTTGAGATATACTTAGGTATCATTTTTGAAAGAAAATCATATGCTTTCAAGGCTTTTAGAAGCCTATGTGTACAGGTCATGAATATGAAAAATATGACTATATTGAGAATTCGATCGGGTAACAGAAGAGAATTTGAGAATACAAGCTTTAATGACTTTTGTGATGAGTATGACATCATATAAGAATTTTCAGCACCCAAAACTCGACAACAAAATGGAGGTGCCGAAAGGAAAAACACAACACTTCTAGAAATGGCCAGATCTATATTGAATGGAAGTATATTATCTATGCAATTTTAGGTCGAAGCAGTTAATACAACATGGTACATATGTAACAGAGTGTATTTTTGAAGCATCTTGAACAAGACATCCTATGAACTTTGGAAGGGAAAGAAACCAGATGCAAGTTACTTTAATATTTTTGGAAGTAAGTGATATATTCTTAAAGATCGGGAGCAACTTGAAAATTCGAGAGCAAAAGTGATGAAAGAATTTTCATTGGCTATTTAACTTATAGTAAAGCTTACCGAGTATATAATCAAAGAACCAAGAAAGTGCTAGAGTTTATAAATGTTGTGATAGATGATGTATCTTTGTTAAATGGTCAACTGGTAGAAGAAAATCAACATAACCAATCCTCTGAACCATCTCAAACAAGCAACGAGACAAGATTGAAGAATTGCCCAGATCTGCAGTTAGTTGCTGCTGAGGAAGTAACTGCGCGAACTGAAGAACTTTCAGTTACTTCAGACGATGAATTAACCAAAACACTATAAGTATAAATTATTCCTTTAAATGCTTAAAACTCGAGAGAAGATGATTTGAACCGAGATTCTCCATCTCGAATATGAAGAAATCATCCAGTAAAGAATGTCATTGGAGATGTTAGCAAAAGAAGAAAAACAAGAGAAAGAAAAACGGTTAATTATCGAGAACTTATAGGATACTTGTGCTACACATCTTCATTCGAGCCAAAGAATGTTAAAAAAGCTCTACAAGATGAGTTTTGGACAACAGTTATGCACAGATGAATTGATTCAATTTGCACAGAATGATGTATAGGAATTAGTGCCAAGACCATCGGATATTAATGTAATTGGAACAAAATGGGTGTGTTTCGAAATAAAACAGATCAATATGGTGATGCCACCATAAATGAAGCAAGATTAGTAGCTCAGGGATACTCTCAGGTAGAAGGAATAGACTTTGATGAACTTTTGCACCGGTTGCACGACTTGAATTTATCAGACTATTATTAGGCATAGCATATATGAAGGGGTTTAAGCTTTATCAGATGGATGTAAGGAGTGCTTTTTTAAATGGGTTTATACAGGAAGAAGTGTACGTCGAGCAACCGAAAGAATTCATTGATTCAGCCCATGCAAATCGTGTCTATAAGCTAAAGAAAGCACTTTACGGTCTCAAATAAGCATCAAAGGCTTGGTACGAAAGGCTCACACAGTATCTTATTAAGCAAGGATATAAACGAGGTAGTGTTGACAAAACTTTGTTTATTGAAAAGTTCAAATATGATTTTGTGATGGCTCAAATCTACGTTGATGATATTGTGTTTGGTGCTACACGTCCAAAGATGGTAGATGAATTTGTCAAGTTAATGACATCCAAACTTGAAATGAGTATGGTAGGTGAGTTTAATTTCTTTTTGGGTTTGTAAATTAAACAAGTGAAGGATGAAATTTTTATATCGCAAACCAAATATGCCAATAGCATAATAAAAAAGTTTGGTCTTGATAATGCCAGACATGCAAAAACACTTATGAGTATCTTAACAAAACTAAATAGAGATGAGAATGGTAAAAATATTGATGACAGTTTATATCATAGTATGATTGGAAGTTTATTATACTTGACTACAAGTAGGCTAGATATTAGTTACAGTGTTGGTGTATGTGCTCGCTATTAAGCCAACCCGAAAGAAACACATCTGATAGCAATCAAGAGGATTATCAGGTATTTAAGCGGAACATCTGATTTTGGGATATGGTATACATCAGACTCGACATCTTATCTAACTGGATATAGTGATACGGATTGGGCTGGAAACTTAGACAATTGCAAAAGCACTTCAAGAGCTTGTTTCTTCTTAGGAATCAATTTGATCTCCTAGTATAGCAAGAAGCATAATTCAATTTAACTATTGACCATTAAGGCAGAATACATAGCTACAAGTAGTTGTTGTTCACAACTTCTTTGGATGAAATAGAAGTTAGAAGATTATGGGATTGATTTGAATATGTTGACTATCTTATGCGATAACAAGAGTGCCATAGGCATCTCTAAAAATCCAGTTCAGCATTTAAGAACGAAACATAATGATCTTAGGTATCACTTTATTCGAGAGCTTGTGGAAAGCAAAACCGTCATCTTGTCACATGTATCTACAAAAAAGCAATTGGCGGATGTCTTTACGAAACCTCTTAATGTAGTAAGGTTTAAACTTCTTATAGAGGCTTTGGGACTTTATACTCTACATTATTGATGAATTTTTATTTTAAAAAAGGAAAAAGGAAAAGTATTATTATTCAAAAAAACAAAAAAGAGGCGTCTTTCATCCGACGGATTGAAAAATCCTTAAAATGTTTTATCAACTCCTCTTTACACATACCGCCATCGCACCTGCTTTTGCTCTTTCAACCCACAATCTTTGTAGCTGCTCCAAGCACCAAGACGTCGTCGCACGTGCTTTTGTTTCCTTTAGCCCACCATTCCATGACTACAGCTGCTTCACACTAGAAGAACATATCGACGATTTTCCAGAATCTGGCGACAATCCAGTCCTCTCCATCTTTGGTTTTATCTACCAAGACATATCCTACAACTTCGATTGGAGACATACATTTCATAGTTGTGTTGACATCTTTATCTTCGTGGACGTCGGTTTATGGTGGATTTCAATAAACATTATCACTGCAGTGTCGTCTTCTACTTTTTGGGGTTGTTTCTCAAGATCTAGACCCGAAAATAGGTTCATGCTTTCTCCACCGTGAACTAAGATCCATATCAGTATTGTCTCCTTTCCCCTCCATATTGATTTAACTTGATTGATTGTGGTTGGAATTTGATTGATTAATTGTGGTTGGAATTTGGTTGATTGTGGTCGGTAAATATGGAAAAAAAAAACAAAGAGAAGATATTATCTTCAATTTCTGACAAAAAGACAGCTGCTTTAACACAACGTTCAAGTCGATTAATGTTGAATCCAACACCCGGTAGGAGTTTCACTGGGGTTAGGTCATCTTCTGCAGCTCTTATTGATATTCCCGACACTACCTCCAGTCGGGATACAACACTAGATCCGGATTATGATGTTATACAAGTTATATTATCTATAGTTGAAGATTCTGCTTCGGATTCCGATGAAACTCCCACAGCATCTGTTCTACCAATTGCAACTCCTACAACCCCTCCAAAATATATAAAGATGTGATGTCAAAAAACAATTTGGCCACCTTGACATCATTCTTCTGTCCGCCTAACAGTGGATGAAGCAATTTTCTTCAAGTTTTACTCTTTTGTAGCTGAACAGAAATTCATGACTCTTGATACTGTTAGATTTGTCTTTGATCATCCAATCAGCTTAGAGGAGTTTCAACAACATGGTTTACACACTTACTATCGGAACATTCTGTATTGCAAGCTTCATTGCTTCCGAAGCACTATGACTTTAATCTGGTAAAAGAATTTTACTGCAACTTATCTTGTGACATTCTGAATTAGGATGCCATGACTTATGGAGTAGTATATGTGTGGGTCAAGTAGTTCGTTTTGATACTGCTCGTTTAAATATGTTTTTGGGATTTGATAATTTGATTGCTGATCTTCTTTATGATAATTATTAGACTGTGTCAAATGATTTAATTGCTACAGTACTAATTGGTAGAAAATGGACTGCATGTCATCTAGCTCTGTCCTTCACTCTTCTATACTTACTCAAAAAATTTCATGCTCTTTAAATTGGTTGTGGTCAAATGGATGCTGAGCACACTTTTGTCTACTTGACACAGGCCAAATTGATTTATGCGATCAGTATTGGGGTGAGATTCAATCTTGGACGTCTCATCATTGAAGCTATGTTGGCTATTAAGAGTAAGCCACATTCTTTGCTATATTTTTCATGTTTAATCTCATAATTTTTATATGTAAATGAAATTCCCAGGATAGAGTCGAGCATACTTGAGTTGGTGGCTTTGATGAATATCTCTCAAAGGATTTTTCGACAACCACAGGTAATGGATTTGCCATATACCACTTTGAGTCCCTCGGATGCCATGGGGACAACTTCTGTTAATCCTCATGCAGCTCTCTTTACTAAAATTGAGAGGATTGAAGGCGTAGTTCAAGTCACTGCTGATGCTCTTTGCAATTTAAAGCAACGAGTTCTTCATTTCCCCAACGCTTCTTGAATTCGTATTTTTGGCATATATTGTCTCAAAGGGGGAGAATAATTAAGATAAGACTTGTCTACTGCCGTTGTATTTTTTTCTTCTCTTTGTGCTTTGTTGACTTATGCTTGTGTAATTAACTCTTACATTGAGGGGGAGCATTGTAGATTTCATCTTTATATGTCCAATTATGTTATTTAGGGGGAGTTTAAGAGTTGTGACAAAAATGTCAAAAAGGGGAAGATTGTTAAGATATAGTATATATATATATATCTTTTTAATTAATTTTGGCATCTTAGTTGGACATATAAAATATTAATTATAGTGGGATTAAAAAAGAAGTGATTGTTACACTTGCAGTTATGAAAGAATCCTACACTATATTGAAGTCTATTATCATTCTGCAAATTGAATTGTTTTACTGCTGGACATGTTAGTAATTAAATGGTGTTACTGTTGGATTGTGTGGATTTTACGAATAGAAGAAAATAAAGGGAAGTGGTTGTTGCATATTTCAACTAGGACGTTATTATTGCGTAGTTGAAGTGGGATTCTTCTTGCTTGAATGCATCGTGCACGTCTCAAAACATAGCTGAAGTTAATCTCATGCTAGGGTGGAACAACGACGGTCACAAGTGTTAATTGTTATTGGAAAAATACAGCTACACGTGCATGACTTCGAGGATTGCAATACACCGTTGGTTATTGTGTTGATTTTTCCATATTTGTTTATCTAAGGTTGTGCACATGTTCTAAGTGATAAACACCGTGGGTTAGCTTTTATTTTCCAGACGTGGTCTTCTAGGTTTGTGCGTGAAATATACATGGTGTGTGGAGTATTCCGTATGGTTTAATTGGAATTGTTGAAGCTGGGATGAATCCATTCAACGAGTGGACATATTTTCAGATGTATTTCGAGAAGATGAAACCATAAGGCAGTCTTTCTTTTATCTCAAGTATATCGTTGTTCTGTTCTTAGTTGATTAAGTTCTTGATTTATTTTTATTAATTGTCGTTTAAGTAAAAGTAGTTTAGAAAAATCCTCTGACGAGGTTAACTCAAGTCGGTCGTGTTATTGAATGTGAAAATCTTTCACAAAAGTGAGGTTGAAAGATAGTTACAAGGATTTAGCGATGTTGCTTCAATGTGATCTTGTGTAAATCTTTGCACTTTCTTGAAAGTATTAATCTGAGTAAGGGTATCGTAGACGTAGGCAAGGTTTGCCGAACTGCGTTACCAAATTTCTAGTGTTTTTATTATTTTATTTTAATTTTTTTATTTATGCTAAAGATGTCTACGAAAAATTAGAAAGTTTGCGAAATAATTATTACATTCGGTTTTTCAAATATCAACATAAGAAGGAATGGAGGAAGGCAAATACTCCATTATAGGCTTATCTAACCAACAATTAGTTCAAAAGGTAACACTGTGGCCATTGCCTATCCATTTAGCCAAACCACCCATGAGGAGTTTCAAAGCATCAATTAACTATCTTGAAGAAGATGGCAAGGCAGTAGAAGTACCAATTAAAGCAAGAAAGTACAAAATATCCCCATTGACATGGTACTTTGCCCTCAAAACTTTTACCCATAGACTCTCCGGTTAGAAAAGAAATCTCCAAGCATTTTTCTGAAACAACAAATCATTATGAAATTTCATTTTCCGGAGACACAAACCCCCATCCTGCTTCGGCTTATAGACTTCTTCCTAGTTAATTAAGTGCATAGATCATTTACTCTCATTGCCACCCCACAGAAAATTACGATTCAATTTATCAACTATTTCATTAACATTTTTTGGTAGCCTGGTAGTCAACATAGAGTAGGTAGGGATAACCGAGGTGACTGCACTTACAAGAGTGGATAGTCCTGCGAGGCTTAAGGCCTTAAAATTTTGTTCATTAAGTCTGATAGTCACCTTATTAACAACCTCACGAAAAGTGGCTTTAGTGACCCGACTATAAATTAAGGGTACACCCAAATACTTCCCGGGATCCATAGTTAGAGACATACCAAGGATCCTATAGACCTTTTTAGCATTTCTTTTAGAGGCCGACTTTTCAAGGTTAAGCTTGGCACCCGAGGCCACACAAAAGGAATTAAGAGTAGCCTTTATCTTTTTGACCTGAGTTTCAGTCACTCATCCAAATAGGAACAAATCATCAGCAAAGAGAAGATGGGAGATTACTGGTCCACCTCTAGCAAGTGAAACCAGCTTCCAATCTCCAAGATTAACTTCATGGAAAATCATATGTCCAAGGCGCTCCACACAGAGAAAAATATATATAAAGAGCGAGTCTCCTTGACAAAGACCTCTTTTGGGTGCAAAGAATTTCGTCATTTTACCATTCCGTAACACAACCATCTTTGAGTCTTCCACACAAAACATAATCAGATTTATCCAGCTTTGTGGGAACTCAAAGTAGATTAACGTATTATGAAGTTAGTCCCAACAGACACGGTAATAGGCTTTCTCCAAATCTATTTTAATTGCCATCAAACCAGTTTTACTCTTGGATTTTTTCATGGAGTGAATAATCTCTTGGGCTATCATGATATTATCTACCACCTGTCGTCCAGGGATGAAGCTAGTTTGGACTGGGGCAATCAAATCATTCAAGAAAGGCCGCAATCTTTTCACCAGGACTTTGGTAATAAGCTTATACGACACTATGCACAAACTGATTGGTCTAAATCGCATAAGATACTCTGGAATGGCAACTTTTGGAATGAGAACAAGGAGGACACGATTCAAGTTACTATTAAAAGTACCAGTGCGTAATGCTGCATTGACAAGCTCCACTAAAGACGATTGAACAGTAGCCCAAAACTCTTGGTAAAAACCTATATGGTAGCCATCAATTCCTGGAGCTTTCCACGGTTTCATCTAAAAGAGAGCATTCTAAACTTCACACTCTAGCCACTCTGCCGCTAAAGACACTCTATCCACTGCCGACAAAGTTAGGTGGATCAAAGGAGATAGCATATTGTGAACCAAATCATTTAAACTAAATAGCTGTTTTATAATAACGTAACACCATACTACAAAGGGCATCTAGTTTTGTGACCCAGCTGTTGTCCTCATCCCTGAGCATAGTAATTTTATTCCTGCTTTGTCGACAGATGGTAGACAAGTGAAAAAACCTTGTGATCTGTTCTTAATATTGAATCCATTGAACTCCCAAAAAGTCTCCTCCTGTGTATGGACTACATTATATTCCTTCACCAACTTTCCCTCCAGTAGTTCCAACTGGAAAGAGCGGTGAGTCGATAAGGCTCTTTGTCACCAATACTGTTGAGAATTAATTCAAAATTTTAGAATTGTTTAAATTCCTTTAGAATAGGTCTTAGTTTATCTTTAATATTATCTTATAAGCCAGATTTGTTGGCTGAAATATCTATTTTATTTTTTTGTATTTTGTCTATATAAGGCGACCAAGTTTAATAATAAAAATATGGGAGTGTTACGTATTTTTTAATATTTATCTTATCCCATCTTATTCATCTTCTTTTCTTCAAAAACCTAACAGTGGTATCAGAGCTTTAGATCCTTGAGGGACCATGAAATTAAGTGAGAAAATACAAAAATAAAGTTCCCATAGCTGCCATCAATTCAACAATTATCTCACCTCCAAGTTTCAATGGTGAAAATTATCTAGTATGGGCTGTTAAGATGAAAGCTCATTAAAAAGATCTTAGCTTGCGGCAGTTGGTAAAAAATGAAAGGGAATTACCACCTCTGAGAAATAATCCAACGCTCAATCAGATAAGAGCTCATGAAGAAAAATAAGCAAAAGCTCCAAAAGCTTTATCTATAATTCATTCTGTTGTCTCAGAAATAATTTTCACAAGAATAATGACTTGTGAAATAGCTAAAGAAGCTTGAAATATGCTGAAAGAATTATATCAAGTGAATGAAAGAACAAGAAGGATGCAAATCTTAAATCTTAAAAAAGATTTTGGGACTTTGAACATGAAAGAAATGGAGACCATACAAGAATATTCTAATCGGCTGATAAATGTGGTAAACAAAATTCGACTGCTGGGAGAAGATTTACCTGATAGCAATATTGTAGAAAAAATGCTTATAAGTTTTCCTGAAAGATTTGAGTCTAAAATTTCATCTCTTAAAGATTCAAGAGACATCAGTCAAATAACATTACCAGAATTGATTAACGCTTTGCAGGCCAGGAGCAAAGAAGAGCTATGAGAAAAGAGGGAATTAAATAGATAATTGAAGGAGCTTATTTAGCTAAAATTGTAAAGGGAAAAGGAAAAATTCCTCAGTGTAACCATTACAAGAAGCTTAGTCATGAAGAGGAAGATTGTTTGCACAAAGGAAAGCCTCAATGCTATAACTATAAAAGATTTGGTCATCTGCAAAAGAATTGCAGATTTAAAAAAGAAGAACATGCAAATTTGGTTGAAGTGGCTGAAGAAGAAACTCTTTTTTAGATTTATTGGTAAGCAGTGCACCATAGAGAGATGTGCTCCAATATCTATAAGTTGATGATAATGTGCATTAACAAATTTGAAGACGGTGATGAAAAGTGCATTACATTAGGAGAGAACTGCTCCATCCTTGAAATTTTGAATTAAGAGGAAATATTGAGAATTAATTCAAAATTTTAGAGTTGTTTAAATTCCTTTAGATTTAATCTTATCTTATAAGTCAGATTTGTTGGCTGAAATATCTACTTTAGTTTTCTGTATTTTGTCTATATAAGGTAACTAAGTTTAATAATAAAAGTATAGGAGTGTTACGTATTCTTTAATCTTTATCTTATCTCATCTTATTCATCTTCTTTTCTTAAAAAACCTAACAAATACGTGCCTTTAGCATCCTTTTTTCTCAAATAAATTACCAAAGGATTCTTTATTTCATTTTTTAAGGTTTGTCGCCATGACCTCACCCTTAACAACAACATCACCATCAATCGCAACCTAGGTTGTGTTCACCAGTTCTCTAAACTCATCATGAGATAACCACATTTCTTGAAATCGAAATGATCACTTGGAAACATCCATAACCTTCCTACTAACACACTGAAGCAAGATAGGGTGATGATCCGAATGAGTACGTGGCAAGTGTTTGACCAAAGCCTTCCGATGTCGCAACCTCCACTCAGAATTGGCTAGTACTCGATCCAACCTTTCTTGCACTCTTGCTACTCCTTCTGTTTTGTTACACCATGTAAAAGCGAGCCTTTGGAACCCAAGATCCATAAGACCACAAACTGTCATCGTAACATGAAAATGGTTACAATGAGTAAGTGTCGATATTGTGCCACCAAACTTCTCAGAGTAGTTAGACACATCATTAAAATTGCCAGCTACAACCCAAGGCATGGAAAAAGTTGTGGCGAAATCCTCCAAATATTACCAAAGGTTCTGTCTAACTTTAAGCATGGGACTAGCATACACCACAGTTAACAAACAGTCTATTACACCATCAATCTTAACAATTGCATGAACAATCTGTGGAGAGGAATAGAGCACATCTAAATCCACCAATTGATCATCACAACACAACCAAATATCACCAGCAAAACCAACTGGGTCAATAATATAATACTTTGGTAACTTGAGCCTTCGAATCATCCTTTGTGCCCAAGATCTGGAGATACGAGGTTCAACCACAGCCAAACTCAAAGGCTTCTAAGTACTCAATAAGTCCTTGGCATTAAGTAGGAAGGACTTGTTTCCTACTCCTCTGCTATTCCATTGGACTAAATCTATTAGACTCAACTATAAGAGTACTTGGTGTCAACTGCTCTCCAGAATAAACAACCATTACTTCACTTGTCACTACTATATACTAGTCATTATTAGGAAACTATGTTTCCAAAACCATAGTATTTAGAGGTCTTCATCAGGAGGTCAACCATGATGCATGTCGAAGCCCTGATTATGTGGTGGTGAGGAGTGGGGATTGACGAAAGGAGCCACATCCTCTTCTATAACGTCCGTTAGATTAACAACATCACCATAATTAACTAAACTGAGTCTTAGTTCCTGATCCCCAGCAACCTGACACTGCAAACCTTGCGAAAACCTAAAAAAGGTAGCTTCAGGAATATGAGTAGTAGATTTAACCTGTGGGCCTGCCCGTGTAGATTGTAAAACGGGTTTACCACAGGTCCTAGGCTTTAAAGTAACCGGGGGCGTTGTTGGGCTGGACTTGTTTACTAACCACACCTTAGATTTGAAAACTAGTGTTGACCTTTTCCCTTTCAGTGGATCTTGGAATCCCCTCATTTTGCACCATTCCCGCCTCATTTAGATTCACTCCATCTTTCTCTTACAGGAGGTGTTTGACAAACAGTTTATCAGTTGTTTTTTAACTTATTGACTAAAAGTTAGCTTTTTGCCCATTTTAGAAAGCTATTGATATGATTGGTGAATGACTTATTGGTTAGCTTATTTAACTCTAATAAGCTGATTTCTAAAAGCTCAATAAGAGGAAGTTTTGGAGTTAGCCGTTTGTCTAATGACAGTATTGCCCTCCATTTTACTCTTTACTTTTGTTCTATGTGTTTTCAAAGTTAGTTTTTTTGTTGTTGTACAATTACGTCATGAAGTTTGGAAGAATATAACAAAAAAGGTTAATTAAACTTTTAATCTTTATTTAATTTTATAATATTAGTTCACATTTAAAAATATCATATATTAAGTTTTTGAACATAAAGAGTCACCTCAAATTAATATTTTTAGTATATAACTACTATATCGTATTTGTGTCATACTATAATTATAGACATTTTTAATTAAATAAATAATAAATTTCATAAATATTATATGAAAAATATTAATATGATGTAGCTCGCTGCATCATTCATATTAATAGAGAATTTAACATTATATTATTATTATTATTATTATTATTATTATTATTATTATTATTATTATTATATTTTTTATTAAAGTTATAAACTTAATTTTTAAAAAATTAAATATTTAAATCTAAATTCTTATAAGAATATTCAACGAAATACTAAAAAATATAACAATCATGCCCTTATAATTTTTTCAAAATCATGCCCCTATAAGTCATTTTACACATAACAACTAATACTAAATAGTTAATTTTACCAAACATCTTTAATAAACAATTGATAGAATCAGTTATCAGCTAGAATTAGCTATCAGCTAATCGCTGATAGAATCATCTAACAACTAATGCAATCCGTTATTTACCAAACAAGGCCAAAGTCGTAAATCTGGACCCCTTATTATACCCATTATTGTTATCATCGTTTCAAAGCTCACTTCCTTGATTTGTGGGTTTTGCTCATAGGTTCCTATGTCCCCTTGTTCCATCATCCACAGACTAAAATCCTGTGCACACTCCTCCAACTCCTTACTATGATCTCCATGAGCCTCTTTCCCTGACATCGATGTAGTAGTTTTCAGCTAGTCAGCCATCAGAACTTCAGTACTCGAGTCATCATCTAGTGGGGAGAAATGGTAGAAACCTTTGTGTCCAGAATGACCACATCGAAAGCATATTAGTGTCAAACCTTCATACTTAACTGGTTGCCACCTTTCTTCAAAATGAATCTTAGGCACTCAGGGTTTCTCGAAATCAATTTAATGCAAACTCTTGCGAATTGTCCCTTATTAGCAAACTTAGTGCTTGGATCAACCTTGATAGTTTTCCCAATAACGATTCCAAGAGCAGTCAAAATATGTTCATGGTAATATTATACTAGTAAATAGGGTAAACGAACCTAGACAACCGTTAAGTCAATGGTAGCACATTGTGGTTGAAATCCGGTTGCCATTGTCACATAGTCAAGTAATGGCGAAAGATTGTCCAAGGACCTGCATCAACAACAAATTGCAAATCCTTTATCGTGGAAAATCTTACCAGGAAGAACCCTCCCCTAACTCAATGAGATCATCACCCCTCGGATGCCACTTCTTCTGTAGTTTCTCCACCAAAACCTCGTACAATATCGACCGCCTTAATAATTTCACAATGAAACCCTTTTCCCATGGTTGCCGAATATGATTCTGGAGCCTATATGAGAAGGTAATATTAGGCCAACTATCTAAAGTAGAGATAGAGATCAGACCCTCATTAGATTCTAAAGATCTGAGTTCATCATGATTAAAGGTTGCTGCAGCTGCTCTCCCTACCATTACATCTCTAAATGATGGCTGCTGTGGCGCCACCCCATTCATTGCCACATCCTGTGACATTGGTGGGATCCCACTCTCAGCAGCAACGTTCGCTTTAATCTTCTTTGTGCTTCGAACCAAGAGGTCATTGTCTTCACCTGATCTACTCCCTGCTTCTTGCTCGACATCCATGCATTCACTATTTAACATCGTATAAGTCTTATCTTGTTTCGCTTGATCATTATACAATACCCCTATGTATGTATGTCAAAATAACATAATAAGGTTCAACATAATTTTTTTTTGAATGAGAGAATAGCTATTATCTTGAAGAATAATGATCCAAGACACAGTCAGGCATATTAACCCAAACTTGAAAGCGACCATAAAGAATAGAAGCCTTAGCAAGAGAGTGGACTCTCCCATTCCCCAAGCGCCTAATCCAAAAAAAAGAGATATTGTCCCTAGTGCATAAAATATCCTTACAGTCTGAAATTATAAGACCAAAATAGGAAAAAGCCAAAGAACTGGAGTTTAAAGGATGGATAAGGAGCTGACTATTAGTAAAAATAGAACCAGCTTGTAGCATACCATCACGAGCAAACAGTAAACACTGTCGAAGAGCAAGCGCCTCTGCTATTGCGGGACCTCTATTTCTTTCATTATAGTCAAAAAGTGCCAACAAAAAATAGCCTTCTCTATCCTCAAACAAAATGCCAAAGCTAAGAAAGCCAGCATCTGCAAATATCGAGCCATCAATAAAATCCAACCAACTAGATGACGGCGTCGTTACTGTTATTTTCCGAAAATGCAACAACAAACTAGGAACAATATTCTGAGAAGTTCCAGCGGACAGCAGCTCCTTGAAGTCCGAATAGTAAGAATTAGCTTGGGTATGAATCTGTTGTGGGTAACTCGTTTATGATGCCATAGTTTTTCATTCCTTGTGGGTCATAGCTTCCATGCCTAAATACCAACTCTAGTAGTACGATCTCTTCCTGCTGTCTCAATAACATAGACAAAAAGGTCCTGAAAAGATGATAAAAAGGATATTAGATACAAACCCGCTAACCTGTATAACTCTATAGCCATAGGACATTCAAGAAACACATGCTTCATGGATTCATTTTCATGGCAAAACAAGCATTTCAAGTCAACATCCACTCCTCATTGGTGCAAATTATCTTTAGTTGGTAACACTTCATGACAACACCGCCATAAGAAGTCACGAACTTTTGGAGCTACATCAAGAGACCAGATTTTCTTCCATACAATTCTAGGCAATCGTTTCCCTCTAGCTCCTAAATTCGCAAGCGCCTCATAATAAGCAGTTTTAACCGAGTAAATCCCTTTTCTGTCACAAGTCTAAATGATTTTATCCAGTTTGGGGCTAATGCTCAGGGGGATGCCTGGGATAGCATTCACATCATTAGTACTGAAATATGACAGCAACTTCTCAGAGTCCCATCTCCTCTCCCTGTTGATGAATAAGACACATACCCTCATAGCATCATGAATAGCCATGGGACCGTCTTCTGGATGGAAGCTACCATCCTTTGGAATCTAGGGATCCCTATTAACATAGATACTTTGGTCATCCCTGACCCTCCACCTTACCCCCTTAACAACACTTTTTGAGCAAACAATACACTTTTCCAGACTAAGCTATAGTTGGTACCTAACTGAGCTGTAAAAAAATCCCCACGAGGGAAATATTTAGCTTTGAGAACCTGATACGAAAGAGTGTTAGTATCAACCATAATTCTCCACCCTTATTTCCCCAAAAGAGCAGTGTTAAAACATCGGAGGTCTCTAAAACCTATACCACCTACTGACTTCTCACGATACATATGATCCCATGACAACCAATTGATACCTCTATCCCTTTCGACCTCCACACCACCAAAATTTATTCATCAGAACTTGGAGCTCCTGACAAGTAGCAGCCGGGATAAGAAAGACATTCATGCAATAAGTTGGAATAGCCTGTATGACAGCCTTAATTAAGATCTCCCTACCTGCCCGTGACAAAAAATGGTTGTTCCAATTGTTTATACGCTTCCAGATCCTGTCTTTAATAAACAAGAAAATCTACCGCTTACTGTGTCCTAATAAAGAAGGTAAGCCCAAATAGTTACTATGACCCAAAGGTAATTGCACTCCAAGTAAATCGGAAATGGCTTGCTTAACATCCGGTGAAATACATGGGCTAAAAAGAATACTAGACTTACCATAATTGATGGACTGATCAGAAGCTTCTTCATAAATGCCCAAAAGGCTTTTAATATGGGTAGCTTCAGAGACCGAGCTATTAAAGAAAAACAACAAGTCATCGGCAAAGAATAGATGAGATGTTGGGACAACCTAACTTTGCCCAGCAACTATGAATCATCCCATGCCTTTCACTATCTCGTAACAAAAGTGAGAGTCCGTCTGCTACAATAAAAAACAAATAGGGAGAGATAGGATCCCTTTCCCTTAGCCCCCAACTCGGAACAATAAGGCCCACCGCTTTGCCATTAACCAAAATCAAATAGCTAATGTTAGTGACACACATCCTCATCCATTGAACCCAAACAATAGAAAACCCCAGAGCTGTCAACATAGCAAACAAATATTCCCAACTGACCCTGTCATAGGCTTGCTATATTAATCTTTAATGCACAAAAACCCGAATTTCCTCTGGGTTGTTGTTTCAAACCATGTAAAGTCTCAAAGGCCATAATAAAATTATTCGTAATTAATCTTCCACAAACAAAAGTAGATTGGATTAAACAGGTAATCTTGGACAAAATAAGCTTCAATCGAGTGGCTAATGCTTTAGACAATATCTTGTAGAGCACATTACATATCGCAATTGGTCTAAATTCGATAACATGCATAGGATTATCACATTTTGGGATTAAGACAAGAAGAGCCTTAGCCAAAGATCGTGGAAGGGTACCTTGTTAAAACTAATCACGACAAGCATTACAGATGTCACCACCTAGAATGCTCCAGAATTTTTGGAAGAAAGCGGGGTTCAAGCCATCTGGGTTCGGCATTTTATTTGGATCCATCTGAAAGAGGGCAGTGCGGAACTTCTCATCCGAGAATGGTGCGGTAAGTGCATCGTTAGCCGATTCGTCTACCAAAGGTCTAACTAGCCTAACCACAGCACTACTGGAAGACTCGCCGACATGAAAAAAGATTAGTGAAATAAGTATGAATCAGCCCACAAATAACAATTTCATCCGTTATAACTACCCCAGTTTCATCTATTAGTCTGGAGATACAATTCCTATTTCTACAGGCCTTTGATACTGTTATGGAAATATTTGGTGTTTTTGTTACCATTTCGAAACCAAAACGCTTTAGCTTGCTACTTTAATCTCACTTCCTCCTCCTCCTCTAAGATGGCAGTCCATTATGCTTTTAAGCGTCGAACTTCGGCTATATCCAGGATATATTGCTCCACTCCTAACCTCTTTTTAATCGTTTCTCTTTAAGCCCTCCTTAACCGAGTCCTTTGCTTACCCCATAACTGTATTTGATCCACAACTGAAGACGTACGCTCGGGGAAATTTAATGTAGCCCCATTAGACTAAGCCCTATCAACCATCTCCTTAAGATCAGGCTCAGATAGCCAAGAATTGTCAAATCAAAACCGCCGATTAATCCCATCTGAAACTATTCTGTCCGTTTCAATCAGTAAGGGACAGTGATTCGAAACTGGAGCAACGAGGACTGAACAAGTAGCATCCCGAAACAAAGAGCTCCAATCGGCATTAGAGCATGCTCTATCAAGCTTCTCTTTAACACAAGCTGTTGAACCTTCCCTGTAGGTGTATGAGAAGGACGAGCCTGCATGCATAATATCTGAAAGATGAGCATCACACAATGCTTCCCAGAAACCAGAAATTAAATGAGAAGGCCGAGGAGGACCACCCAATTTTTCAAACGAAGCAGCATTATCGTTAAAATCACCACAGCATAACCAAAGAAGCTGACACCTTGCTACCAAAGTCCTTAATAAGTTCCAAGAAGCCGGTCTCCTAGTACTCTCCGAGAAGCCATAAAAGCTAGTCAAGTGCCGCTGTGCATTACCAATTCCAATCACACAATCAATAAAGTTGGGAGAATAACCTGAGACCTGAAGCTGAATATCAGTCGACCACAAGATAGATAGATAGACCCCCACCGATCCCAATACTGTCTACAGAGAAGCAATTTGCAAATCTGAGTTGACTACGTAACGCTTCCATGTGCACACCATGGACTTTATTTTCCATCAAAAACAAAATTGATAGTTTATAACTTCGAACAAGCTCCCGAAGAGCCCGAATCGCAGAGGGATTCCCCGCCCTTCTGCAGTTTCAACTGATGATTCTCATGATGGTCAGTAGACCCGTTGAGCGAGTTCAACTGTTGGTCTAGAAGTGGTGTCTATTACCGAATCCTTGGAGTTAGAAACGATAACAAAGATGGTTTTGAGGCGGGCTCTTTTTTGCCCCTCATCATATTTGTCTATGGGATCATCTTCATTAAACCAATATGAGAGTAACTGAATCGCACTAATATGGTTCCCATCTATATTGCTCACCTTTAATACCATCATATCCCCATACGTGTGTGCCCCTAAGAAAGAATTAAGAAAAAGCTGGGATGGCAACGGAGTGTTCAGACTTCTTCCTGCAGTGTTTGGTCCTGATTGCAAGCTGGTTCCATCAAATCCAAGTCTCAACTAAGAACTGGATGGTCAATTATTGTGGCAAGGGACTGCCCGAAGGTTTTCACTCCAGAGAGTTTTCAGGCTTCCTTCTTGTGATGGAGAAGGAGATCATAAAAGGAGTCAGTGTGGCCTAGCTTGCTATAGAAGTAACAACAAACCTGAATCCTCTGATATCTAAATGTGACATAGAAAGGGTTTGCCATCAAAATCAATTAATTTCTTCTGCCTTTTCAAAGGTTGTCTAATGTCCATACGAACCCTGATTTTCATAAAGGAATCCGCCCCTTCAGTATTAGAACAAGTAGTTTCATATTCTAAGAAAGAGCCAACAAAATTTCCCAGCGAGGACACCACTATAGCAGTCATAAACCTCGACTTCAAGTCACAGACTTCAACCCAGACATCTTTATACAGCAACGGAATGAGAAGGGGATCTTCCCCTGGTTTTATCGAGCTAAAAACTAAGAGGTGTTTGTTAAACAACCATGGAGCCCCCGATATTACACATTCAAGATCAACAGAATGGAAGAATCAGAATAGGTACCGTTTTGCTCCCAAATCAAAAATCACAATACCTCCTAAAGGATGCCAGAGACCCGCAAACATTTCTCGCATAGACAGAAAATTAATTCTGTTGTAAGTCAAAAATATACTGACCAGACAAAGTTCATAGGTCACCGGCGTCGACAAAGTAGGGTGCAGGATTACCAGCTCCTAATCCTCCTCAGCCGAAAGAGATAAATGATTGAAGTCGGCCTCCATAGCCGACCAGTGAGAAGACTACTAGGAGGGGCTCGGTGGTCCTCGTTCAAGCCAACAGTAATCGCCGACCCGACAGCTAATGCGGACTTCTGGAAGATTCTGTTCAGAGCATGCAGCAAAGGAGACCATGTCGAGCAAGCGTGCAACGAGATGAGGAGCAGGTGCACCACTCGCTACTACAACAGCCAGATTTAAGGAAGAAACGAGATTATGCATAAAACATACGAACCCTAATAGCCCTTTTTGATATTGATATCTATTACTGTTCAACATAATTTTATATCCAAGGGAATACAAATTTACATATAAACTTTTATTATTCATATAAATTAAATTATTATAACAATATAAATACTCTTACTGATGTGATATTAACAAACATGTCCTAAAAATTGAAAATCATATAATAAATTTTTAATTTTTAATATTAAACTTCATTAACTTAAATAATAAGAATATATTTTTAGATTTTTGTATCTTTTTATCTTAACTTACGTAATATGCGATAAAGATGAAATTAATGTGGAGAGATCCGACGAAACCACCAAACTGAATGCGGCGTGCTGACGTGGATGTGACACCCCAGGCTGACACCATCAACCTCCTCTTGGTTTTACACTTTTACTTTAATCTCTATTTATGAAAACAATAAACAATTAAGAATTTAAATTTCAAAGCCAAAAAAACAATCACTTCGCTCATGGCCTCATCCTCCACCAGCCCGAACTTTACAAAGACGCCGCCTCCCCACTTTCACCAACCGAGCCATACCCACCCCACCGCGACACACAACTACGCCAACACGAAACTCGCCCACATTGGTCGAGATACAGAGTAAGAGACACGACGGTAGCTATGGCAAAGGCGGTGGCTCTGCTCAGGTTGTCTACTTCAATTTATACTAAGCCCATCAAACGTCACTGTCATAGCGGCTCTCTCTATTACATGGTTGCCCTCTTGCGTTTTCTGCCTCAGTTTTATTGTTTTATCATATCTTGGTTTTCTCTGATTTGTTTTCTTTGATATGTTTTCCAGTCTTCCTTGCCTGAACAAGCTGCGGCGGACAAAGAGAAAGCTCGTGCTACTGTAAGATGACAATAGCGTCTTCACTTTCTCGTAAGATGTGATGGTTAGTTGATGGATGTTTGTTACTAATTAAAAATGAAAAAAAATTGGTTGTAGTGGATAAAGCAGTTGAATGCTCCATTGGAAGAGATTGATCCGGAAATTGCGGATATCATCGAACTGGAGAAAGCAAGGCAGTGGAAGGTGTTGCCTTTTTCTCTGAATGATCTTTCAATAAATATGGTGGAATGAATTTGGTTTATTGTGAATGTCATTTAGGGACTTGAACTTATACCTTCGGAGAACTTCACATCAGTGTCAGTGATGCAAGCTGTTGGTTCTGTTATGACCAACAAATACAGTGAAGGGTATCCTGGAGCGAGATACTATGGAGGCAACGAGTATGTTGATGATTACCATTCAACACACTTCCACATATTTTTAATTTCCGTTGATATGTAATCTCTAGCAGTTTTATCTAATTAGGTATATTGACATGGCCGAGACCTTATGTCAGAAGCGTGCATTGGAAGCTTTTCAGCTGGATCCTGCAAAATGGGGAGGTAGAGCAACATGAGAATGCCGGTGTTTGATGACATTTTGCAGCTGTATAGTAGTCACTAGCCTGGTTTTCAAATGAGAGGCTAAAAGGAACCTTCCTAGTGTCTTTTCTGACTATCTTGTTGCAGGGGAACCTAACTTCTTTACTATTTTGCATTCATTTGTTTCATGTCTTATCCTTTGCAGCGAATGTGCAATCGCTATCCGGATCCCCTGCTAACTTCCAAGTTTATACTGCATTGTTGAAACCTCATGAGAGGATCATGGCACTTGATCTACCTCATGGTGGACATCTTTCACATGGTTATCAGGTGATTTTAGTTTCTAAATATAAGATATGCATGTGAAATTCCTTTTATTATTTTTCCGGCCCTTGCTGCTTGACAAGCTCACTCCTTTTTCTGATTTCTATGAAAGTCATTGTTTATATCTACATTTTCTGCATGGTTCCCTCAGATTATCATCTAATTCACATTTTTTCATTTGTTGTTCTGCAAATCCTTTTATCACTTTGTATGCCATTACAGCATTTTCCCTCTCTGGATCTCTTAACATTTTGAAGTTAAAAGTTGTATTCCAGAAACCATTTTATTTTATATTTCCAATTGCTTTTGAAACCTCTCTAATTGCAGGGAAATAAAAGCAAGCATTGTCAGATAAGACAAATATCTAGTTATTATAGTGTCTGATGCAGGTATTTTGTATTTTCATTAAATTGCAGACCGACAGAAAGAAGATATCAGCTGTTTCCATATTCTTTGAGACAATGCCATACAGGTTAAATGAGAGTACAGGTTATATTGACTATGATCAGGTAGATGCCTTTATTTGTGGTTCTTATATTCTAATACAAAATGCTTTCCATTAAAATGTGGTTTATTGAAGGTTGATTTGCCTCACTATTTTATCAGCTCTCCCATAGTTTTAGATAAACTAGAGTGTATAGTGTGATACGACTTTTATACTCTTTTAGTTGCTACCAAAAGTGACTTCACTGTTGGATCATAAGCAATGTGTTGGTAAAGATGATATGGATATAGCATTTTGCTCTTGTCACTGCCTTCCAGCAACTGATGTTACAACCCCATCCGGCTCTCGTTTTACTTGCTAATGAGTCATCAAAAGCTTGTCTCCAGCATTGAATTTGCTGTGTAATTGTAGAATGAGAGTTTTCTGGTAGAGTCGACTAGTAAAGTTACGTTATATCAATCATCCAAAAAATGTTTTGGCCATTCACTTCTTTCCATTACTATAACAATCAGTTTGTGAAGTTAATTGTGTATTTATTGAGAATTTGAACTGATTCCCCAGGAATAAATTACTAAGCTGTATGGCATAGATTATTGAGATTTTTTATTTTGGTGAAGAGCTTGGTGATTTCGTTCCATCTGATGAATATTAAACTCGTTCCAGCTGGAGAAAAGTGCTACACTCTTTAGACCAAAACTTGTAGTTGCTGGTGCAAGTGCTTATGCACGCCTTTATGATTATGCTCGAATCCGTAAGGTAAACTTCCCTGGTTAAGTGGAGGCTGAATAATTACTGTATTGTTTGTAACTGTGCATATTAAAAGATGTTGTTCTGGTGAGTTTGACAGGTATGCGATAAGCAAAAGGCAATTTTGTTAGCTGACATGGCACATATTAGTGGTTTGGTCGCTGCAGGTGTTATTCCATCTCCATTTGAATATGCAGATGTCGTGACAACTACAACACATAAGTCCCTTCGTGGTCCTCGAGGGGCTATGATCTTCTTTAGGAAGGGAGTAAAAGAAATTAACAAACAAGGACAAGAAGTGTGTGCAAATTTATAGATAAGTGGGAAAGCTATGTCTAGGAAGCAAATTGAACATTTCATAAATGATTTGATCTCTATTTTGCAGGTGATGTATGACTATGAAGATAAAATTAATCAGGCTGTCTTTCCTGGACTTCAAGGTGGTCCACACAATCACACAATAGCTGGTCTAGCAGTTGCATTGAAGCAGGTTTTCTGTTTGTCAGGCACCACTTGAATCTTTGATTATCTGTTGGAATACAGGAAGCTCATGAAATTCATATTGGCAGAGTTTAAACACAATTTTGCTAAATCTGACAATATTTTGGATTTTTGTTGATTTTAGGTCCGAGCTCCAGAGTACAGGGCTTACCAGGAGCAAGTTCTGAGTAATTGTGCAAAATTTGCTGAGGTATACCTACACAATTTACACTTATATAATTCGGCATTTATATATTTGTTTGTGAATAAAGTATCATATTTGACATTCTAATCTGAATGTTTGATAGTAAAAATAACACTCAAGTGTCAACCATAAGTGCAGAGCTTGATGGGGATGGGCTACGAGTTGGTGTCTGGTGGAACAGAGAACCATTTAGTCTTGGTGAATTTGAGAAACAAGGTACATGTTATAAAGAGTCTCCCTATCTTTCGCTGATCGATTTGAATGTATTTTTTGTGAACTAGTGAATTGGGAAATTATAAAATTCTTAACAATGCTTCTTAGTTTTTGTTTCAGAACCCTGATATTGCGCCAGTAATTGTCAAATAGCACAGACAGGGCAAGAATATTTTAGAGTTGTTATTGACAGATTTCTGTAATCATTATCTAATGAAATTGAGACCTTGAAATGCATTAGGTTGCGGATGTAGTTGATATAAGTTATTCTATATAGTTGAATCTTGCGTTGATTCCATTTGCAATGGGTGGGAAATTGACTAGGGAATCAAATTTTTAATGATTTTTGGATACGTTGACAGGGTGTTGATGGATCAAGAGTTGAAAAGGTCTTAGAATCAGTTCACATTGCAGCCAACAAAAACACCGTACCTGGGGATGTGTCTGCCATGGTTCCTGGTGGCATTCGTATGGGTATGCCCTTCCTCTGCTGATTCTGTCTTGTGATTGTTGATTAGATATTCCAACTTCTTACAAATTTTGCTCCAACACTTCAGGAACCCCAGCCCTTACATCTAGGGGGTTTGTTGAAGATGATTTTGCAAAGGTTGCCCAGTTCTTTGATGCAACTGTGAAATTGGCATTGAAAATCAAGGCCGATACGAAAGGTTGTTTCATTTGTCATCCTCTTCCAATCACCTCTTTGGTGTCCTTAAATGTTTTCGAGTGTTTAGCAAGAGTTATATCCTGCATAGCTAGCTAAATACTGACAGCAATTCTCATCCGCATTGTAATTTCAGGAACAAAACTGAAGGATTTTATGGCAACCATGAAGTCAGATTCTCATGTCCAATCTGAAATTTCTAAACTCCGTCAGGAAGTTGAGGAGTATGCAAGGCAATTTCCAACAGTTGGCTTTGAGAAGGAAACTACGAAATACAAGGACTGAATAGGATTTGAAGACAAGGTACATTATATCCTTTATTTGAATAAGACAACTTCAAAAGCTTATTGTCTTATCAATGTAGAAATTAATATTTAGAAGGTGACGTCATATACTTTTACATTTCTTTCAGTATCAAACAGGTAATTATGTTTTAAATATATAATTATCAATGTATTTGTATTATTTTATTAATTACATTAACAAAATTGTCCTATTAATGCTTGTTGAATCACAAATCTCTAGGTATAATGGCAGACCTTAATTGCAATTGCTTATTTTCAACTGCATTAAAAGACTATTATATAGGACTTTCAACCGAACTAATCAATGCCAGCTTGGATTTGCCGTTTTTTTTTTTTTTCTTATTTGTTGCCAGAATCTGCAATTTATGGTGAAGAGGAGATGAAATCTCACGACGACTCCCAAGTTTCTTCGTTAAAGCTTCTTTTGTACAAGTTCGTGACCAAAAATTTGATTTTCACAACTATGGCAGGAACGAGAAACTCTGCCAAATTTACACATTATTGGGCTTTGATCTATTCTAGTTAATTTGCCGCTTCCAAAAATGGAAAGGAGGAGAAGCAAATATGAAAAGTAGGGTGATTGTGCCCTGTCTAGCTGGTCCGGACGGGAGATGAGAAGTCTTTGCTTTAAATCTTACATCGAGAAAGAACAGAATCTTATATTCGCAAGTTAAAACATATCCTCCTCGTACCTACTTCTTAGTAGTCCAATCTCAAGTGTCAGGTTACAATCCACAACAAACTCAAAAGAAATGAAAAGATATACAAATGTCAGCGAGTGCATATTTGTTCTATTCTTCTTATACTGTATTTAGCTCGACTTATGAAAGAAGGTAACTGCAAGCTCAAAGTTGCTCACTAGTCAACGAACTCGGATCTAAAATCACAAGCCTTTTGCTCTCAACGTCTTCTGCTCCTCGACGAGGTAATCCTAGACTTGCTTGATTCGGTAGGAAGTTTCCATATTATCTCCTCAAGATTACTATAGAAGTTCTTGTAAAACTGCACAAAAGAAAGTTTGTGTCCTTTATAATTAGAACCGAACCACATAAAATGCACGTATAAACTCACGTATGAATGTATACGTCCAATTGTAGGTGCACACTAGAGAGAGAGGGAGAGAAAGAGGTACATATGTAGAATCATTCTACTTTTCAATGAATGGATTTTTGTAAAGATGCATGACAACTAGCAGGCTAATACTTTACACAATTGATACGAGGAAAATTCAACGACTAACCTTAAGGTACTCGCTAGCATCTCCAGATGCTTTCTGAATATCTACCATCAAAAATGTCGGTGCAACTTCGAACACCTTCATCGGATAAACCTTAGTGAGACCAAAGCATGAGAAGAAGCAGTACAAATCTAGGTAAGGGAGAGGGTTCAAAACCTACTTCCAGCATTACTGAGAAAAGACCAGTTTTATTAGCGGAAAGACCTTCCACCCTCATCTGTCAACAAACAGTCTTAAACTTGTAAGGCTACGGATACTTAAAACATTATTCCATTGAAAAACTCAGAAAAAACAGTTGTACTGATAGGGAAAACAATCGGAACAAATTCCTAAGCAAAAACGAAATGCAGCATTCCTAATCATTCACCTTGTAGTTGCGTATATGTGTCTTGAAACCCATTGATTGTGCCACAACTTCCATGCTTGATAACACAACTTTTGCTGGCTTACGTGAAAGAAAGCGTGTTTGATACTTCATGGAGTTCTGCCAACAGGGGCAAGAAATTTACAATCTTAACATGGAGTAAGCTGGTTCTGGAGTATGTTTAAACTTCAAACAAGAACAAACAGTAGCAAATATTCCAATCATAAACTTGAAAAGCACTTCATAAAGTGCCAATAGATAGATCAGAGGAATGTTAGCAGTGTCACAATATATGCAGATTAGTCACTTATGACAGAAATATCAACGGCATATCAAAGGAAACATACCTGTCCACGGTCAAATAACGTAGCAAGATTTAAGCCTTGAGATAGAATTATTAAATCGAAAGCATTAAGAGTCAAAGGACCCATATCTTCACTGCGACATGGCTCTTCAACCTCATTTTCCTATAGAAAAACATCTCTTCAAAAACATTAGTAGGCTAGTAGAGCATTAAGACATTCTCACGTAAATGCATTTGATTAGAATGGCAGACTTTCACTTCACAACAAGCTCTATACGTGTCAAATTATATAATCTAGGATATTACATCTCCTATACACATATAGCATCTTGTCAAAAAATAATAAAGCCAAATTCTTTATCAATGTCTTTCTTATAAGAATGTGCAACAAATAGATGCAGATCAAGTGTCCATATACAAAGCTGGTGATCCTCTTTATCCATCTACCTCATGCAATCTTATGAAACTGATAAGAAAACAAGAAGAGTGAAGCAAGCCGAAGAAGTCGATTGCAGAGAGAGAAATTATGGTAAGTCTCCACGATGAGTGTACCTCCAGCAGATGATTGAGTGCAAGTACCCTTCTAGTCCACATTGAATTATTTGATTAAACATTGTCTTAAGATTAAAAGGGAAAAGAACAAACAAAACAAACCTCAGGATCATCAAAAACTGCGTCTATATCATCCAGGTTCACATCTTCATTCTCGGGAAGTCTGACGGGATTATAACCTTTTTTAAACCACTCATCCTCCCTGATCTCTGTAATGGTAATACGCTGCATGTAGAGGAACCATGTAGCTACTGAGAATAGGAATCAAATTAGTTGGTTCAAAAATCACCATAGGATGCTATTAGTGGCATCAGTTGAAAGAAAAGAGAAGCCAGGATAGATGTGCTAGCTAGCTAAGCAATTGAAATGATTGCAAGAGATGTAGAACTGCATTAAGATGCTGCTTTGTGCCATGCAATCATCCATTGAGTTTAACAAGGCTTCCTAATTAGGTAACACAGGGAAGCTGCAGATTATATGTGTAAACCACACAATGAAATCAATTAGTTCCCAAGAGAGAGAGTGTGAGAAGGAAAACAAGTTTAGTTAATATTGGTCGTTTTAAAGATAGCTCAAATCAATTTTATTTTTAGGTTAAACCTAGAGTTTTAGAAGTGTAAAAATATAAAATCCCACATGCATCCATTACTCACTCTTTCAGGATTTGGGTCCAGAATTCGCTGAATTAAGTATTTTGCGCCAACTGGAAACCAAGATGGACATGAAAAATCTGCTCTCTCAATCTGCAGATGAAGGTGAAATAATCAGCAAAATGAACTCTCATATAAGAGGGACTTCGAAGGCAGGGAGGAATGATAATCCTGAATCATGCAAATTCCTACCTTACCATATAATGTGGTGAGATCAAGCTCATCGAATGGAAGATATCCTGCCATCAGAACATATAGAATGACTCCACATGACCAGACATCTGCCACGGCACCATCATATCCTTTGTGACTGAGCACCTAGTACAGAGAACACGCAATTCAGGAGCTTGCTTAAAAATGACTAAATTTAACAAAGAAATCTAACCTGGTAATTACCTCAGGTGCTACATAGTTAGGAGTTCCACATGTTGTCCTCAGCAGTTTTATCCCCTACATAGAGAATGCATCGTGAATAATTCAATTCATAACTCAAAAAGCACTTCAGTATCAGATAGAGGTATAGAAAAGATTCCCAAGAAGAATCTTACTTCTCCTGGTAGTGCACTTAGGCCAAAATCTGATATCTTCAAGTTACCTTGTGAATCAAGTAAGAGATTTTCAGGCTGTACATGAAATCCGAGATTAGGACTTCCAGAAACAAAATAAGAATGGTTCTCAAATCCACTTGAAAATACCTTTAGATCTCTGTGGTACACCCCTTTACTGTGGCAGTAATCCACTCCATCAATAAGCTGTTGAAAATATCTCCTGGCTTCAGCCTCACTAAGCCGTCCATGATGCACCTGCAAAATCAAGGTCAACAAGGCAACCCCACAAACAGTGGCCGGAGAAAATAATTTCAGAACAGCACATCGCACCACCCCTTAGGCTGCTGGGTCAAAACATTGACTACTCACAATTTTATCAAACAATTCGCCACCGGTAATGTATTCCAGGATTATGTAAATCTTAGTTCGGCTCGCCAAAACCTGAAGTTGAAGTAAAGACATGAAAAGGTCAGGAGGATATGGTACAAATAAATATACAACCAAAATTGGCTGCAAGGGCATAAACCAACAGTGAGGACAGAAAAAGCAACAAGATCATCGAGCAGCCTAATACTTGAGAATTTCCACTAGAAAAAGTGAAATTCAAACCTCATTCAGGCGTACAACATGAGGATGCCTGACAAGCTTCATTATCGATATCTCCCTCTTGATCTGCAACATAAACAGAATCCATAACCTTTACATAACAATGTGTTCCATCTCTTAACCGGTTTCACCAAAACAAGAAAGCAAGCAATTTCTGAAGCGTATCTAACTGGCCAAAGATTCCTAATGGCTGAATTTGAAAGCTCACAAGAAATTACTAAACTTAGCTAGCGGTTTCAAGAAGGATTAGGCCCAATTAATCTTTCATTATAAATGCCCTCTGGCTCATTCAAGTTGTTCCTTTTGGTTTCTCGTTGATTGAGATTAACGAGTTGAAGTGGGTAAGTTTCCAATAACACTACAAAACCTCGAAAACTTCAAAAAGTTGAACCGAAGTTTCTTCAGGAAAAACAAAAAACCTGGTCGACCATCTTGTGTTTGATGATAGTGGAGCGATCGAGTACTTTCATGGCTACACTCTCTCCTGTCTCTGTGTTCTGCGCAAACTTCACCTTCGCAAAGTTTCCTTCCCCGATTGTCCTCCCAACCTCGTACTTTCCAACTTTCCTCACAGCCACCATTTTTCTACTCTGCAGCTGATCTTCTTCTTTCTTATTATCTGAACTCAATCTCAACCATTCTGGGTTCCCCCCGCTCTCTCTCTCTCTCTCTCTCTCTCTCTCTGTATGAAAAGACAGAAAGAAGCAAACTTTAAGCTAAAGCATACAGTGGGAAAGCTAGCTTACGCTCGTTGGGCCAATGGAAAACTTAGATTAAGCAAACGAAAAAGAGAGAAACGATAATAATGTGAAGTAGTTAGCTTTTGTGGCTGGGATTGGAAGGTGGGCAAGTGGAACTAGTACAGAATTGAAAGCAGGAAAAGAAAAAAAGTGGGTTTGGGAATTGGGATGTGATTTGTTAGGCGATAACAGACACTTGTTAGTTGAAAGGGCGATATTGACTTGGAAGAAACCGAAATGTCTCTTGTTAATTTAGTAGAAAAGGAAAAGTGGGACAAGTTTATCTCCAACTCTAATGGCTCTCTTTGTCTGATAAATTAAATTTAGTGAGAAAGTAGGGCCAGGCTTAGCTAAATTTTCTTCCATGACCGTGACCTTTGGCTTTGTGCGTGTTCTTTTGAGGTTTTAAGAAACAAGAATGCCAGCTTTTCCAAGGTTCTTATCATTAGTTGTCTGATCTTTTTCAAGAATATCGGTGACTTGCAACGAAAATCCTTGAGGCTTGCTGGTTGGTTTTATGCGCTGACCTCATTCTCCACTTTGTCGCACAGTTTTGGACTTTGACAGAAGTTCACAGCCCACATTCTCCGGCCTGCTAATTTCAAAATAAATTTAACAGTATTTAAATTTTTATATCAAAATTTTTAAAATTTTAATTCAAAAAATAAATTTTAAAATTAATTTAAAGCTTGTCTTTTTTTTTAACTAAAATAACGTATCCACAAAATACTACATATCTGTCACATAAACAAAACTAACATTTTAATTTAATTTAGTCTAATTTTAAAAAGTTACTTATGAAATTAAAAATTTTAGAAAATCTGACATTGAATTGAAAATATTATAAAAGGTTAAACAATTTTAAATCTTTATCCCATTTATTAATTTGTAGAATATGTATTTTAATATGAGATAATAATTAATTAAATAATCAACTAAATAAAAACAACACCAGCAACACTAAGTGGAAGGCTCGTTGAGATTTGCAGTCTAAGAAATTCCAATATTAAGCAGGCTTGCCCCTGTCTTGTAGTAATTAAATAATCAACTCATTTCAATAAATATTTATAAGTTGAACTTATTTTTATTTTTAATTTATCGTCTTTCAAATTATTAAAGTAAAAAACAATTATTTTAATTGCATAAAACCTCCACAAGTGATGCAATTCTCGTAGTTTCATGAAATTCGTTATCGAAACTTGGCAGTTAAAAAGTTGGTCCGAATTGAAGACAGAAGAGTACATGGAAGGAAACATCGGTTAGAAATTTCCCATCACGCCAATCTAATGCTGGGAGTTTTTGTTTATTCCAAGTTGCTGTAATGCCAAAACCCAGGAAAAGGGCTACATCAGAAAGGTCGACCTCTAATACCAAAGTCTCTAAAATTCTCTTCCGTAATGACTAGATTCCCCTTAAAATTTTCTGGCCGACATACAGAACCGACGACGAAGGGATATCGAAATGAGGATACATTACACATAGGTCAACTGCAATTCATGGAAACACAAAGACCAACCGTAAAGGGATGGCTTGTTCAAGCGAAACTATTAACGAAACGGGCAAGCATCCTGCACTGTCATGATCAGTAATTTGTTTTCCTTTGGAAGTTCATAATAGTAAATATTATTCTTGAAAGCTTATACTTGGGATAAAGCCAAATAAGTGATCAGAGTATGATTGTTCTAAAGCTCCACCCAAAATTGCACATTGATTGAACCACCCAAAAATCAAGTCAGCGATTCAAAATCAAACGATAAATTCAACTTAATTGATGTTTGCAAGCATCCACCGATTTAGAGTGTCAAGTCACAAACTCAATCCAAGTAGCACTTGGCAAGTTTTTATGTATCTCCACCTCCACTACTAATCATTCTCTTCAAAATTGAGATAAACTGCAATCCTTCAGACCTCAAGTCAAACCTTCACCTTCTTAGTCTAAAAAGCTCCTAGAAAGACTTGATTCATCACTTGGACCACCCTTCGGGTAACCCATTTTATCAAAGACGAAAGTTCATTCTAGCTAACGAATTACAAAATCAACTATTTGAATTGGGAACTCATGCTTACCAGTTAAGATTTGTTTAATATCTAACTGAATGGAGAATCAAATAACCAGATTTCATGTTTATATTGTGTCCACACTCCACACTCCACACTCCACAGTCGTTTTATCCCCTTTTTGACTGAAAAAATAAACAGAAGAACAAGAACATAATGAAAAAGCAAACCATCATAGCCACCTTATGTTGCATAATGCATGAGAATCAGAATGCTGTGAAGCTTCAATAAGTGCGAATCCTAACCTAATCCTGCAGACCTGCATTGTTCACAGATAAATATATCAAATAGAAGCAGGGCAATTTAATAAGTTGTGTTATTTTTAATTTCCTCCATATAACAGAACCAAACAACCAAAATCATGAATCCTAATAGTACTCTCGCTGGAATATGTTTGATTTCACAATTCTAATATAATCTGATATATCAGTGCTATCGTAATAGCACTCAAATATAAAAAGACCGTGAATGTTTATTCTCAATTAGACAAACCTATCTCGTTATGTTTAATTTCAGAAAATTTTAATATAATCTGATGCATTAGTACTAAATGATCGCACCAACACAAAAGAGAAATCATGAATGCCCATCTTTCTGCACTTGTCAGTCTCCAATAAAATCAGTTAATCCAAACTAATAACAATAAAAAAGAGACTAAAGAGGAGCGAAAACGTGTTTTAGACTTTTAGTACAAATAACAATATAATTCACAAATTTAATCAAATTCAAGTCAACTGTTCCCGAGGTCTATGCACACCAGTCGAGATCCAGCACACAAACAACATAAAATAATGCAACATTCCTTACAGTAATTGAATATGTATTAACGAACAGTAATTATTGAATATAATAATGAGCCTAACAAACAAAAGCAATCGATTGAATGACTCGAAATCAATTAGCTGATGCTTGCGGTACTTTTGCATTAGCAGTAGCATTGCCACTCCCAGCAGCAACCTTACCATCTTGATTCAACGGGCCGCCGCCGCCGCCGCCAACTTGCCGATTATCCATTATTGTCACTGGCGCTGCTGCAACCGTCTGATACTGCGTCGTGTAGTACACTTGCCGGCCTGCACTATCGTAACCAACCTGCATATACCCTTGGTCAGGTACACCCATCTTTTGTTGAACACTTCCGACACCTTCACTATAAACCCCAACCTTCGCTGGAGCCTGCTGTTGAATCGGCGCCCCCGCAGGAGAGGGCACTCCGCCGTAAACGGGCTGATCCCTAAATACATCCTGTACTACCCTCTGCACTCCGTAGTAACCCTGACCCATTTGACCTGTCACCGGCCTTAACGACGGCGTTGGGTACACAGCCGCCGGAGTTGGAACTAGGTATACCGATTGTTCAGTTCCGGCCGCAGAGATCGGTATACCCATGGACGCAATATGGCGTTCCGGCAAGTACGTGCCCTGAATTGGCATTTGCACAGGCAATTGAACAGGAGTTGACGTCGTGACCATCTTGTCTGGAACTTTTTGTGAATAGAATTCTCCGGCACAGTAACCCTTGGAGTTAAGGTCGTCAGTTTTTCTGCTTAAAACCACTTGTTCATGTCCACCAGTTGCAATTTGCAGTCTCTGGAAATCATGGACCTGCTGATTCACCACAAAATCGGAAATTAAATGTCTGTCCTCAGACCCACAATCGGATCCAACAGCAACTTCTTTAGCCACAATCTCCGGTACCGTTTTCGTCGCCGGAAACCCCTTTTCCAATCCAAACAGAAAGTCGGGGTTACCCACCGGAACCGCCGCCGGCGCCGGTGCAGCAGCTTCTAGATTCTGAACCTGGACGGAATTCAAGGCGTCGACGAACCACTGACGCTCCGATTTCATGTCACTCGCTCCAAAGCTCGGAAGGTTCAAGTGAAAAAGAAAGAGCCTCAATCTAGCGGGCTTAGCTGAGGCGCGGTACAACCTGTCGTATTCTAGCATCATATGCTCGAGATCCTCATCATTGGTGACGGAGATCAAAGCGTCGAGATCTTCACCAGGGAGTTGGTATTTGAAACAGACATCAGAATCACCACACAGAGACGTGAGCTTGTTCATCATAGTAGAAAACCTGATGCTCCGATCAACGGCTAGGATCTTGGTATCGCCCCCAATATAAGCGAGTTGGTTATCGTGCGGTCTGGGTTGGATTTTGCCTCCATAACTGCACATGAATTTCACTTTGTAGTTGTTCGACGGCGGCTCTTCCCACGCCGGGTTCTCATCAATTTCTCGCGAGCGCGGCGAGGAGTCGCCGGATTCCGGGTAAGAAGAGTACGAGAAGCTCTCCATTTTCGCAGATCGGACAATCCTAGGGCTAGAGCGCGAGTGGGATTGCGAGTGCCATTAAGAAAGCATTTAAAACGACATCGGATAGTGGGGATTTGCCGTGTGCTGTGTGTGGGGGATTGCAGGTGAAGAAACGTGTTACTTCAAGTTTAGAGACATTAAGCAATTAAGAGTGGAAATTCATTATAAGCCTTCATGCTAATTAATTATCTTATTTTAAATTATTAATTTATTAATTAAACTTTATTTATATTTTAATATTTAAAAAAATTAATTAACTTTTTATTTTTTTATTTTATTTTACATTTTAACCTCATTACAACAATAGTCATTACATCTTTAATAAGGTGCATAAATTTATATTTTTAAAAAATATTAAAGTGAAAATTATAAATTTAACTAATGATAGGAATTAAATAAACTCTAATTTCATTGGAATTCAGAATTTTATTAATAATGTTTTAGTAAACATTAAAATATAATATAATATCATAAATAATGATAAATTTTTACTTAAATCTTTTTAAAATGTTAAATAACTTTAACTTATTTGTTTAGATTGACTGTAATTCATAACCCTCGTATCTAACTTGCTGTATATAATTAAAATTATTAAATTATTTATTTAAAATACGTAATTTAATAAAATTGTTACTTGCACTCCATAATCACACACTTAGAAAGGCATTAAATCTTATCCATATAAGTAAGAAGTAGGCTTTTAATTTTGGTTGTAATCATTTTCTTGTCCATCATTATCCTTTGAAGCCATCTGAAATTTTTAAATCAAACTCTGAGATGACAATGACACTATCATGCTGGAATGAGACAATAATGACACAATTTATAACAATTTAAATGTATCATTCCAATCTTTCTTTTTTATAATGCAGGAACAAAATAATTTAAGATTTTAAATTCTAACAATTTAGGAAAGAGTTTAATTTAGAGATTTTAATTCCAAAACAACTTAGTTTAGTTCAACTTAATTAAGAGGACGTGTATGAGAATTTAAAAATTTTGTTTTATGTGACAAATTACATCATTAATATTAATTGAATATACTTACGTCGGGATAAATTTAAAAAATAATAATAAATTAAATATTTAATCACTAACTTTTTAAATTAGAGCTATAATTATAAAATTAACAAAAGTTTGAGATTGGTTTTACGATTAACCCTAAATAATACCTTACAATATATAAAGGAACGGTAATAGCATTAAAGAAGTGGCATGCACAATTGCACATGGTGACTTGTCTTATAGCATTGGAGTAATAATAATAATTTTATGTATATAATGTAATCAATTCCAATAATTTCATGATTTATAATATTTAAAATTTTTCTCAATACTTTTTTTTGTTGTTGCTATTCTTGTTTTCATTTTATCTAATAAAAAACAGCGTTTCTATCGCATATTGCTCCCTACAAATAAGAAATCCGCACCTCTCCTCTATCCTGCTAAAGCGGAAAAGGAAAAAACGTTTTTGGAGCAAATGTCGGTGGAAAATGGAATCTTATCAAAATGCCTCATTTCCAAACAAGCTTAGATTAAGGAAGTAAACGCGGGCCTTTGTACTAAATAAACATATACTAATAAAACGCCTTTTCTCATGATGGTTGAAAGTGAGTTGTTACACCTAGCGTTCGCAATAAACATGCCCACTTGTTAAGCCTTGATTGCTGGAATTTGTATTTAAATTTAATTAAAACTATTAATTTTGACTCCACATATTAGTGATACTGATACTGAATTGTTATTATTGCTGTAAGTGATTAAATTAATTATTAATAATTGCATATGTGAATTTATAAAATATATGAATTTTGTAAGAATTTTATTTATTAAATAAATAATTAACAAAGCATAAAATTTTCAATATTTATATTTTGTCACGTGCTATAATATATATCATCTAATTGTTTGGTGGAAAGTTATACATTACTGGCTTGTCTAGGATAGGCTATAATTGAAAGTTACGATGAATTATTAAGATATAAGTAAATTGTGACTAGGTACAAGTAAGTAGTGAGGCATCTTAAGTTTTAAGAATGTCTTATATCGATGACTAAGTACGGGAACAGTTTCAAGGTATCTTGAATATTGGAAATATCCTATGCTAATGGTTAGGTATTAAAGTAGTACTAAGATACTAGATTAAATTGAAGCATTAGGATACTCTTGTGTCGATATTTACATAACTAATTATGTTTCTACTTACCAAGTGATTATGATGAGTAGAAATGAACCATCAGATTATTAAATATAAACCTACTACGTTAAACAAAGTCTATTTACTTTAGTACATAAATCATAATAATAACATAATATTAATATTAATAATTATTAATAAAAAATTATGAATGTTTATTTGAGTTTTGATTGGCTGTATATTTTAGTATCATATGTTTATTTTTATCATTTGATTATTTCAACATATATTGGGTTATTTTATTTTAATGTTACAATTAAGTTATCCTTGCTAAGTAGGTAAATTATTTTTTGCCGTTATATTTTTTTAGGAGATAGAGAAATTGTTGATAATTGCAGTGCACATAATTGATAGTTCCAATCTTATGTAAAGTTAAGAGATAAAATTGAGTACAGTCATTTTATTATATATCATTATCATTGTCATCATCATACCCAGTCTGAAGTCACGCAATAAGATTATATATACTTTTGAATATTACACTATTGGATAATTATGCTTGTGTAGACAATTTTTGTGACTGATGAACATCATTTTCTAAACTAATGAAAATTTGATAATTAATGATGTAATTATGAAAAATTTTGGTTAAATTATGATTTAAGAATATTGGAGAGTCATACTTAGTTATTAACGTAACATTATTTTTATTTTTTAATATAGAAAGTAAGTTCTAATATCAAATAATTAGTTTTTGTAATTAACTAGAAGGTTGGTTACACTAACACGTGGTAGTAAGATTCACTTTGATAAATTTCATATAATAAATCTCACTTACCACGTAGTATTAGAACTTACTTTTAATTTAAAAAATTAAAAATAATGACATATTAGTATTTACATGATATTTAACTAGCAAGGAGTTAGCTTTGTTAATTTGTTTAATCCACTTAGGATCTAATTTGGATGTTTTGAAAATATTAGGGATTAACTTGAACGCTTCAAAATATTAAAATATATTTTGCATTTTGTTCTAAATGTTAAAGTTCAAAATTGACTAATTATATCATGTAATTTTGGTTAGGCTAAGGTTTTGTAATTTTTTTCTTCTTAATATTTTATTTAGCAACATTTTAAAAGTTAAGCACCGAAAGTAAAGTAAACGATGCGATTCCTATATCATCTTTCATAAGATTTATTTATGGTTGATGTCTTTAATGTTAAGTTTTTGTCTTGTGACTGAAGCAATGTATACCAAGTCGCACATTATATAGTCATTTATTCATAGATTCAATTTTCTTTTAGATTTGGATCCATATTTCAGATTAATTAAAATAGTTAGAGTGTTGAAAATTATTAAAGATTGTAATTATTTTTAATAACTATCCCTTTTTATTATATTAACTCTACAGGTTGCTTTTCATTTATACTAAATTGCAATGATAAAAAAATTTTATTGATTTAGTTGATTCAACTAAAAAATTTGTTGTAAAATTTTAAACGGTCAAATTTTTTAGTTCGATTTTTAACTTTCTGGTTTAATTTATTTTAATAACTCTTGTTGTTAAAAATTAATTAATTAATTAACTAATCAGTCAATTTTTGTAAATTAATAAGTTTTTATAAACTCAAATAAATCAATTAAATTTTATTTAATAATTTTTTTTTCAATTAAACTTCAACTTTGATGAATAAGGATAATCCCTTCAATCATATATTTTTTAATTTTATTCAATATTTAACCAGACTATCTAATAGTAATTAAACTTCTTATCTTACCGATTTAATTTTTAATTCATTGTTAAATTGTATAAATTTTTATGATCTAAGCCACTAGTGTTACAAAGAGCCTAAGTTTAACCCACAATTTTTCTAGGACCAGGCTAGCCAATTCATCTGGGCCGTTTGTTAAAAAAAATGGGTTTTTGTTCATCAATCAAACTAAGCTATGTCGTTTCTATGTGAAGTTCTAAACGTAAAATTGAAATTCGATTTATTAGCATGATTACAGAGAGTAAAAGCAATTTAAGCAAGTCTTTCAGTCATCGAATTCCAGGTTCAAATTACCTGTTCCATTACCCTGTTCCTACCTTGTTTCATGAACATCCATTTATTTTTTTATCTATTTTCTGTGGGTTACAGAAAATTAATGGATGAATGCTCATAGAATAAGATAGAAACAGGATAATAGGAATAGCCATAAAAGACATTTTATGGATCGATTTATTTAGACATACCTGAATCCACGATAGTTTTTGTACTGATTAATTCCCTCTCTTCTTCTATTCTTATTTGATGTGTTTCTTTGAATGGTACAGATAACACTTTGATAAGTTTCTAAAACTTATATATCAACAACCAACCATCATGTTGGTTTGTTTTTAAAAGTGAGAGGGAAAGGGTCTTGGACCTATTTGAGATCAAGTCTTTAATACTCAATTACCATTATCTTAGGGTCTTTTCATTGGACTCAAAACTATAAGTCACATGAGTCATTAATTAATCTAACAATCTCCCACTTGGTCCATGTTACGACTTGGTGATTCAACAATAAAACTTTAAGTGCATACAATACATGGAATCGAGTAAGTCATCCTTAATTGAATTAAGATGACGGGATCATGACGGTCACAAGTTAAACAACATGATTCCTTCCATGTATCATATAATCAACTCAATTCATAAAACTTTAAGTGGATAATTATGTAATTATTATCGCACAAATAATAATTATTGTATACAATAGAATAGGGATAACAAGTAAGTGAGCAAAAGCATATAACTGTAATTAAATTAACAAATGTCATAACAATTCGTGCAAGACAATTATATGTATATATACAAGTCAAAACACTATGCTAACAAGACTTATCGATAAGGCCCATCCTTTCAGCATGACCAATAAATGTTTTGGGTAGTAAGCCTTTAATTAACGGATTCTCTATCATGAGATCGGTACCAATATGCTCAATTAACACTTTATATTTTTGTACTTCTTTCACAAACAAATACTTCAAATCTACGTGTTGCACACCCTTTGAATATTTGTCATTCTTAGAGCAGAAAACAGCTGCAGAATTCACAATAAATTCTTAACGGTCTATTAATATTGTTGACAATGCCAAGACCTAAGATAAAGTTCCACAACCATAATCCATGAACCGTTGTCTCAAAGCACACCACAAATTCAACCTCCATAATGAAAGTAGCAATGACGAATTACTTTCTACTTATCCATGAAACTGCTCCTCCAGCTAATAGAAACATATAACCGAATGTAGATTTTTGTGAGACTACACAATCGACATAGTCTGAATTCGAGTAACCTATATCATATTGAGATGGGATGATTTTCTACATGTGAGCATATAGTTCTTTGTGCCTTGTACATATCTAAAAACTTTGTTTGCAGCTTTCCAGTGGTCTATTCCAGGATTGCTTTGATATCGGCCTAACATTTCGACAATAAAACTAATATGTGGTCGAGTACATGTTTGAGCATACATTAAGCTCCCAACTACTGACGCACAAGGAAAAGACTCCATTTCCTTACATTCCAATTCGTTTCATGGACATTACATATGACTAAATTTGTCCTCTTTCTGAATTAGAACTATCCCTGTAAAGCATTTTTTTATTTGAAATCTTTATAATATTTTCTCGATATAACCTTTATGAGACAATCCTTGTGATCTATTACGAAATAATTCAATTCCTATCACATAGGATGCCTCACCCATATCTTTCATTTTGAAATTATTAGAGAGAAAATTCTTTACATCATGTAACAAAACCATATTATTAGCAACAAGAAGGATATCATCAACATATAGGACTAATATAATGAATTTCCTCCCATTAACCTTCATATAGATGCACCGATCAATTGTGTTTTTTACAAAACCATAAGATGTAATGATATCATTAAACTTAAGATACCATTGTCGGAAATTTTGCTTCAGTCCATATATTGACTTCTTTAATTTACACACTAATGGTTCATTTCCTGTGGCCACGAAACCTTCCAATTGATCCATATAAACTTTTTCTTCCAAGTCACCATTTAGAAAAGCTATTTTTACATCCATTTGGTGAAGTTCTAAATCATAATGAGACACTAGTGCCATAACAATTCTTAAAGAGTCCTTCTTTGAAATTGGAGAGAAGGTCTCTTTATAGTCAATACCATCATTTTGAGTATAACCTTTGGCAACAAGTCTGGCTTTATACCTTTCAATGTTACGTTATGAGTCACATTTGGTATTAAAGACCCATTTACAAACCACTTGTTTTGCACCTTCCGGCAATTTAACTGATTCTCAAACATTGTCGTCATCTATTGATTTCAACTCTTCTTTCATAGCATTGAACCATTTTTCAAATTTGTTACATTTTATGGCTTGTTTGAATGAGACTGGATCCTGATCAATACTCAAATCACATTCATGTTCAAGTGAGTAAATTTCATAGTCACTTGAAATAGCTGATCTTCTCTGCCTTACAGACTTTCGTAATTTTACTTCTTGTGGCATAACTTGATCATTTGTAACTTGAACATCATTAGCTGGCTCTTTATTAATATGTTCAATTTGTAAAATTGGAACATTAATTTGTTGTTCTGGTATATTGCATATCCGTGATGCAATAAGAGGAATAACCACCGGTGGGATCACATTTGATGTAGTCGTTTCTACTCAATTTGAGGTAGTTTCTACTTGACTTTTGTGAATATCCACTTTTTGCGGTTCTCTACTCCCACTGATTGGACCATTCTCAATGAACTGAGCGTTACTAGACTCAAGTATTCTCGTACTATGATTAGGACAATAAAATCTATACCTCTTCGACTTTACGGGATAGCTGATGAAATAACCATTAACGGTTCTCGCATCAAGCTTCTTTTCATATGGATTATACAACCTTACTTTTGTCAGATAATCCCAAATGTGAAGGTGTCGTAAATTAGGTCTCCTTACTGTTCATAGTTCATAAGTTATGAATTAAAAAATAGTATGAAACAAAATTATATTATGCATAGCAAACATATGCACAACTTTTATGCATATAAACCTAAGTCAATTAATTGATTACTTCATTAATTAATTTGTATTATCAATTAATTAATAAATTATGAGTTATAACCCAAAATTAAAATCCCTTAAGTAGGACCAATATTCAAACCCATAAAATTTTTTCTTTTTTCATATATATATATACTAGACAGGCACGTGCACAGCATGCGCCTGTCGCTAGTCTGTTATTTCATATCATCTTCCTTAGCAATGAACGCTAATTTTGTTTCTGTTCATACCATTGCTCTGTATACCGAAAACCATCCCAAGCCTTACCAAGAGCATCTCTTGCCAACATTTTAATCACAAAGGATGTTTTCTATCCAAATTGAAAACTATCCCAAGCCTTACCAAGAGCCTCTTCATTTGGTTTCGTATTTTCGATTCTCTCTTTACTATGTCTTACCCTCACTCTAACCTATAACAACATTGCGTATAAAAGACTGCCATTTTGTTTCCAAGAGCAAACACATAACCCATAAACATTACATATCAACACTGAAAGTTCATCAAAACTTTCTTGGTAGTGCAAGATGTCGTAAACGAACAGAAATCGTTGTCTGTGTTCTATATCTATTTCGTATACAAAGAAAACAATGCCATGAAAAATACTGAATAATGCAACACTCCATTCATACAAAAACAAATAGAAAAAACAATCATACAGAAACGATATACAATAGAAAACAAATTATGCAACACCATGGCTCTAATACCAATTGTAAGACATTTTATGGATCACTTTATTTAGACATACCTGAATCCATGATAGTTTTTGTACTGATTGATTCCCTCTCTTCTTTTATTCTTCTTTGTTGTGTTTCTTTAAATGGTGCAAAAAATACTTTGATAAGTTTCTAAAACTTATATATCAACAACCATCCATCATGCTGGTTTGTTTTTAAAAGTGAGAGGGAAATAGTCTTGGACCCATTTGAGATCAAGTCTTTAATACTCAATAGCCATTATCTTGGGGTCTTTTTATTGGACTCAAAATTATAAGTCACATGAGCCATTAATTAATCTAACAAGCCAAACAGGTAATCTGTTCCCGATTTCTAGAGATCACGAAAAGAAAATTACTCGTTATAAGCGAAGTCTTAAAGGTTCGAATTGTCTTAATTTATAATTCATCTCAATTTTAATAAATACATATTTAAATTCATAACTTAAGTTTAAATTTATAGGTGAAATAATTTATTTAACATATATAATTTACAAATTACTATATTTCGATTTTATCGATATAAAATTGATTATATAATAACAATTATATTAGTAAAAAATTATTATCTAATAAAATTGATATTATTTTTTATAAAAGAGTTTAAAAGTTGTGATTGGATTTAAAATTAATAGATTAAATTTTATTTGATTAAAGTAAATAATGATAGAAAATAAATTTAATAAAAAAGTTTTAGTTAACTCCGAACTAAAGTCAACCAAAATTAATTTGAATTGACCGAACTTTTTCATTTCCTAATTCAAACTCGGATCAGCTGGCAGTACCCAGGTGTGAAACTAGTTGCTATTTCGATCTCGAAAGAGTGAAATCTAGCCTTTTAGTTAGCAGCAATTTCAGTTCTTTTCCATCATTTTTGTTCAACAACTTGCCCCAAGAGATTGGGCCTAGGTCTGAGCTCGGTGAATTCATTTCGAATCACTGACATCTCTAATAGATCTTATTACACGGTATCAGTCTGACCCAATCTACTGCTAACTCAAATTCTTAGTATTTAACCCTGAAAAAAGACAAATCAGGCTCAAACTTTAAGAGGTGCCAGTTCAATCCGTTGCCATTTCTATGTGTGACAATGTGGTAAGTTGTTGAAATGGAATCTGCAGCCTTCAGATGTGGACCGATAACAGTAATTAACAGCAAAAACAACTCCAGGTTTTTCAAGCTAAGAGATTATGTCTATTACACAACAAACCAACAGATTTGGATCCCTTACATCAGAATATCTGCAACTAACGTGAATTGCATCTTAGTGACATCCAACTTGCTGTCTAGATTTTTCTCCAGTTGGATTCAGAGGGACCTCGAGAGTTTGTGATATTATTTTAAATGCAGAACATGTCCAGTTGCAGAGGAAAAGATGCCATTTTTTAGCTTAAAAGTACATTTGCTGAACTTTTATTGACAATGACAAGTGAACGAAGTTCGCAATTTCCAAACCTGGAAACACATGATACAGC
>JANSVA010000002.1:4266342-4304063 GCA_025504915.1 Erythroxylum reticulatum | reverse complement strand
AATTTATTATTAATTAAATAAATTTATTTAATTTCTTACATAATATTTTATTTTTGTATTATGTTATTTTACTAAAATAAACAATTTAAAAATAACTTTTGTATTTAAAATTAATATTTATTTGAAATATATTTTAATTATAAAGCAAATTTTATTCTATTAAAATAAATTAAGATTATGAAAAGATTATAAAAAAGAAACAGAAACATAAACATAAACCACTTGTTATTACTTTCATAATTTTTGAAAACTGGAAGAAACCAAACTCAAAAACAAAAACTAAAAACTCAAACATACAAATTTTTTTACTGAATTTAAAAACGAAAACAAAAAATTAAAGATAAAAATAAAAATGAAAACAAACATCCTCTTAAGTTTTAAAAGATTCAATTGGTATTAGACTATTGTAAAATTAGTATATAATAAAAATTAAAAATATTAAAATATGACCTCAAAAATAAATTGTTCTTGTTCATCGAAAATATTAAAATTTAATTGAAGAAAAAGGCTGTTAAATAAAATTAACTGGTTTATTAAAATTAGTTAATTTATAAAAATTGGATAATTAATTTATAATAAGAGGTAAAACGAATCGAATCGAATTAATTTTCAACAAAATGTTCACAAGATTTAATTATAACTTAATACTTCTATATGTATTTTCCTTTTCTTGTTTCTGGGCCTTCTTCGACGACGAACACAAACCAATGGGCCTTGTGCCTGAGTTTCATTCCGACAGAAGTTACCTCAAAGAAGCTTCTCCGGCTTATTCTTCCAATTAGAATTTAGAACATATTTTGAAATAATTGATAAAGTAATTTTTTGTGCCCGAAAATTACAGATTTGAATTAAAAAACACTTTTTTTGTAAAATAAAAAAAAAAGTTGTGTATAAGCGATAACCCTCTCCTACTTCGTCTTTTGCGATCTTTTCTTGTTCTGTTTCTATTTGGTTAATAACTCCAATAGCATGGCTGTACTTGGACTCATTCCACCAATCAAAGAACTGCCATTCGGGCAAAGAATATTCTATCCATCAGATATTGATTTGGCAACCAATCACTAACGATTAAGACATGACTAATAATTGGAATCATTCTCTTCTAACCGAATCTTTCGTAACTTTGTTCGTCTAATTGGTCGTCTTTGAAGACTATTCAATACTCACTCAACAGAGAGGAAGAAAATTGAATTCCTTTCTTTGAATCATGATCAATCATTTTCACAACTCCCTGCCTTTGACTGGACTAGAGTTTCATTGCTCACCGGTTTCGTGCTTCCAAGTTTGAGCAATTCCTGGTCGTACAAACGCAAATGGATATGAATATGACATGAAAAACAACTGTCTTGAAAGTTTTAGGCATTTGGAATTTAGACATCTGTGGCAATTTTTGGTGGCTGGTGAACCTTGCTTGTGGGTTAGCTTTGCTTTACGTTCTGGGCATTGCCTCCATCCCAAAATAGCTTCGAAATTGTACTTCTTGGTCCAACTTTCTTTTGGACCAGAATGTCACAGTGCCCTTGCGGCTTCCAAGGTCTGAACTTGGACTCCTCATAATGCTGCTAATTGCTGGCATTGTACTTCAAGATATGACAACTAACTGGTCATGGATCAATAGCATTAAAATGTCAATTACACGTTACAAATAGAGCACGATGGAAATGGTAATCATATTTTAGATTCCTCCACAATCTAGTATTCAATTCAATAACAAGGAGACATGTAAGGAAAGCTGTTGCTATTAATAACATAATCCTTTACGTCTAGATAATAGATATGCGTGTCTCTTTGGTTAGGAAGTTGGACATGTTGCTCCATTATTGACTGCACATGCTTTGCGTATTATATTAATTGCGGAGAGTGATACCTGAAAAGGCGATCTCCTCTTCATTGTCATGTCTAGTGCAGTGTTTTCTTCCGTTGGACCAATCATAATAACCCACGCCCTTGTATGACCATTTTCAACATAGTGAAGCTAAGTTCTAAACTTTTTCCTTCCAATGCTAACATACAATATCAGAAGTTTAATTACTATTATTATATTCATGATAGTAATTATTTTGATGGATATATTAACGAGTTTAATGAATTAAAGAATAAATTATAAGTGTATCAAATTTTAATTGCATGTACCAATAATTACGATTTATGTCTTTTAAAGTACTAAATTGTGTATTAATATGTGAGTATAATCTAAATAGATTATTTAATTGTTATTATATAAGTGATCTTGTTAATATTATAAATGTAATATTATTATATAATAAAAATAAGTTTTTGTTAAAATTTTCCCTTTCTATGTTTTTTTTCTTCTTTTTCTATAGCCAACATTCATGGCCATACTCATTACATAGTTTACATGTTATTCTACATTTGAATAATAACGATTTTGAGTAGACATCCAATACATAGTTGGCATGCTACTTTTTGTTCTTGATAATTTATTTAACATGTGTCTGAATAATGATGATGTTGAATCATTTATTAAATTAAAAAAAAGTTCAAAATCTGAGAGTCAAATTCTATAGGGTTCTTAAGTTTACAGATTTATTTTATACCTTGCACCTTCAGTCTATTTGTATAATTTAATATTTTACTTAAACGGGGTCAAAGAAAAACACAAATATACTCAGACGGGTCAAGGGCACATTACCATCTTCTAATCGGCAATCATTCGTTTATAAGCAAACAGACAAACAAACAGGCAAAAAAATTCAAACGCCACTAACAAAGTTAAGAGGACTTGGCATCCTCTGTTTTGCTTCACTTTCACTTCATGCCAGCAAAAGAGCAACCGTTTCAATCAACACTTGATTTAAGTTCAAACTTGGTTCTCTTCTCCACTCACTTTGATAAGTCTTATCATCCACGTGTTGAGAATACATGATTAACCCTTTCCCTTTCCATTAAACAGAGAGGATATTTCGTATCAGATAACCCTTTTTGTTAGGCTTTGTAAATAAAAACAAGCTTTAGTTATTATGTAAGAAGAAAGAAATACATAAATGCCATTGACTTCAGGGTTTGGAGCCAATAAAGGAAGACTTGAAAGAAGGAGTTTGTGATTGTGGAAGTCAGAATATGCAACATCGAATAGATAAAAATGGAAAAGGGGTTCCTAAAGAGACAAGGAATTGAACTGATCATCATCACATTTTTAATTTGTCAAACCTTCAAAAAACACTTTTGAAACAGAAGAATGTCAACAAACAAAAACAATTGCGGTACCCCCTCACTACTCACTAGCTCATATCCAACATAAAAGTAGTAGAACGTGTTGGTTCCTCCATTCACCTGGCCTCGGAAGACAAACGCACAAAAAAAGCTCCAGCATCTTTAAACCATGCAATGCAATTGCAAACCCATCTCTCTATCTGTACAGAGACGACCTTATCCCATCACATAACCCACAATGTGGCACTTGACTATTTGTGATGTCCTTATTGTGGACTAGTCATGCTAATGACACGCCGGGATTTCCTCTTCTTCTGTACATAAATTTCACCAAGTCAACACGTCAATCCTCTTGTTTGGTCATGCACTATGTAAATCGTAATAATATTCCATACCACCACTTTTTTCACTCACTTTAGATCATGATCGATTGGTTATATAACATACGATTTGACCATGTTTCTTCATTCTGTGTATAATGGAAGACACTGACATGCATGAATGAATCTTCAAAGGAAGGGAACCATATAAAAAACGCAACATATTATGACTATAGGCATAGGTAGACAAATAATTTCAGAACGTGAAACTTATCTGTCGACCCTTTTCAGAAACACTAGGAAAAGGCATCCGTCACTATATTGTACGTAGCTAATAAGAAGAAGATCCGTGCGTCGAGCTCGGTGAGTCATTAGCCTTTTCAACAACATAGGTAGAGGTCTTAGAAAAGTTGGAACTTTCGGCAATGGAGGCGGAATGATAGAGCATGTAGTGGGAAGAGCCTAAGTTGAGGGGCCGAGTGGTTTTTGAGAGGACATTTACGTTAGGAAATGGAGATCATTAACGTAGCTAATGCCATATTCAATTAAGATTGTGATTAGACTAAGTTTTTCTTTACGTAGTTGTTATCTGAGCAATGTTATATTATAATCAAGGGTCAATTACCTTGATTTTTTTATTTTCATATTTAATTACTATATAAGTTATTCTGTTATATTATCTTAATTTTCTTCATTTTATAATTCTAAAACTTAAATAAAAAATTAAACTACAAAAAGATTCTAGAAGATTTACCCTCATAATTATACTTTCAATTAAATTTTTTTTAATGTTTAATTTATTCTCATTTTTAATTCAATATTAAAACTAAAAAAAATGTCTTTTACCCACCTATATCTGTTAAAGCAACAATTCATTGTATGCCTCTCAAGTCTTTAGAGATCCCCTTTTGTCGACTTGTTTTGGTGCATTTGGTGATCGTGCCCACTACAGGAACCAATGAGAATGGGGCGGTTTGATTACGGTGGACATGAGTTTTTGTGTTTAACCTATCAAATCGTTGCTTGTAGCTTAGCTGGGGCTACTTATAGACTGCTATCCTCATTCACTTCGAGCAAAAGAAGTGGTCCGAGTCTAGATGCCAGACCATGAATACAGTGACGTTGTATTATTCGTGATTGGACGATAATTATTTGAACAGAAGGTCTTATTATTGGTATCACATTGCAAATTTAGTACTTGTTTGGTTCTAACTTTTGGATGGTAAATAAGTAATTTTTTTATCGTAAAAGTTGTTTTTAAAAAAATTGAGTATTTGATTATAAAAATTAAAAGTTCCTTTTTTATAGAAATGAACTTTTAATAGAAATAGCTTTTTTTGAAAACTAAAATACAACTTTTTGAGAAACTCAAATTTAGAGCTTTTTAAAAAAGTATTTTTCAGGTAAATTTTTTAGATCAATTAATGAACATATTTTTTAGTTCCTTTTATTTTTATGTTTTACACATAATTCTCACAGTACCCATAAACACATTTTCACGTTTATTTTGAGATTTATATAATATTATTTATTTTTTTATGTTTTAATATTTATTTTTATATAAATTTTACTTATATTATATTCTATATAAAAATTTTGGTTATATATATTTTTATTATGTTTTATATCGTTTAAAATTATATAATAATTAATATATTTTGCTTTGCATATTGTTTAATATATTTTAATTAATATTTATATGTATAAATAATTTTTATTACTGAATAAAATATAGTTAAATTAAAAGTATTTTTTATTTTTATGTTACCAAACAGTCTGTTGTATGAAGTTCTTTCAAAAAAGTTTTTTTTTAAATGACAGTCAGACAGTCTAACAGTCAACTGACTTCTTAAAAAAACTCTTTTTAGAAAAGTTATACTAACAAAAACTCTTTTGTCAAAAGCTCTACTAATATAAATCCATCCAAAGAGGCATTTAAACTATTTCAAAACGAAATTATATTATGTGCCAATAAGGTTGGAAGAGAAGAAGATCTAAACTTGCGAGATCATAAGATATAAACTTTTGTTTACATATATAATATTAAGGATAATAGTTAAATAGTGATGATTTTAAAATTTTAATTTAATATCAAAAATTTTAATTTATTAATAAATTTTTTAAAATTTATGTAAATTAAGTCAAAATATATTTTTTATAATGTGACGTATCTACTAAAAATCATTTTATTAGTTATATTTAATTTAATTTTTATGAATTTTGAACAATTAGTTTTTTTAAAATAAAAATTGAACTTTTTAAAATATATTATCTCGTAATATTACGTAAACATGGGCTTAGGGAATTCCATTCACGATATCAAAAGTTACTCTATTCTAAAAGGGACTCTACTCACCGTATAAGGTCTGTGGACATGAAAGGCATTAGATGAGGACGATTGATGCAACTCTATTCTATTCTATTCTATATTACACAATTGAATGGTACCTCATCAACTTTGTTCCTTTTCTCTATGTTGGATTCCAAGTGGATGTTCTTTTATGAGATTGATATATATATATATATATATATATGTATCGAATAAATAAAAAAAATTTATAAAATTTCGAAAATACCATCAATCAATAACAATTTTAAATAATTAATAATATCTAACCTTCGATCATTGTTACAAGGTAACAAGGCAACTAGCTAAAAGCTAAGCTAAGCTAAGCGTACAACTCCTTGCTCTAGCCTTAGGATGGGGTACCGATCTAGACATGCATGTTACTCAGTTACTGTGTGATGAATTTAGTATAATAAAATGCCCATTTCCGGGATATATCACATGATTGTGGTCTTATGGAGCTATACGACGATAGCTATAGATAGTGGTGACGGAGAAATATAGAAGTTAGGATTTTCTATCTAATTTTGTTTAATGTTTAAAACGAGGTTGTTTTGAATATTGAATAGGGTTAGATAATCTCTAAACTTATGTCTCAAAATGACCTCATTTTGGATATTGGATAGAGTTGAAGAGGATGGTATTAAATTCAAAACGTCGTTTTGGTGATTGGACAAGGCCGAACAATCTCTCAACTTATCTCTAATGGTCAAAACCATGACAGAATCAAATTGGACAGAAAATCTAAACTCAAAATACAGGATGCGTACATTAAATGTGTATAAAAGAACAGTCTTTCGTATACATACGCAGATATATATATATATATATATATAAATGAAGATGGAGATGGCAGTGGTGGAGGTGGGAGCTGAGTCATGACAGTCGGCAGAGGCACTGCTCGTAATTTTGTCGTCTGAGAAATAGCAGGCGGATTTTGTTTCTTCAGTTCGAAGGTGGGGGACCCCCACCACCACAGTCATGAACCCCCTGCTCCTACACTGCCTAGCTCCATTATCATCATTCTTAATTCACGGCTTGTTTTGTCCACAACTGCATATACCTTCTCAGTTCTCTTCTTTGTTCGTATTCATCTGTCTTGTCTGCGTTACTTTCCAAGTACATATTATTTTCCAATATTTACCTCATCATCTCCAATTGAATTGACATATTTTGTTCGGTTTAATATGATTTTGTTCAAAATAAACAAAGTCAAATATGATTTTTAATTTAAGATAACCGACTTAGTTTAATTTAAATTAATTAAAATAATATTATTTTGATTCGGAATTACAGATTTGAAAAGGAGTCATGCTTTTTTCTTTTTGGTATGGAAATTTATATAATGAGGAATAAAAGGTAAACGTCTCGTCAAGATACATTTTTTAAAAGAGAAAAAGCACAAAAAGAAAGGAAGGGTATAAAAAAATGCTGAGGAAAATAGTTTATCTAAAATTTTAGAAGTAAAGAAGAGGAATATATGTAATACGCCTGATAAGCAAAAAAGAATATTAGCACATTTAATTATTCTCTTAGCTTTAAAAAATAAGCTTTTTAAAAATTTAAATTTAAAGGATTATCATTTAGTTTTGTATGTCATTTTAATATATTTCATTAATTTTATTTAAATAATAGCATAAATAATAATAAAATAAGAAGGAAAGGAATTATATATAATGTATAAGCAACATTATTCAAAATATAATCAATGTATTTACATTTTCTAAGATCACATGTTCTTAAGTAATGGAAATAATCTTTTTGTGAAAATACAAAGAAAAAATGATATATATTATTATTATCTTTCTTAAATTCTTGCAAAGCTGGGAGCCTTTATCATGAATACTCACTCGTGCATTTTCATTATCTTAAAAATAACACGTGAAAAATTACCTAAATAAGAAAATTACTTAAAACGGCTATCATTACTAACAAAAAGACATTTATTTTACACAAATAATGTTTCTTATTATTTATATTAATAATGACTGTTAATATATATTTATTAATACAAATAAATATATTTATAAGTAGAAAAGAGAATCAATTAGGTTAGACATCATATATAATTGGAAGTATGCCTTAAACACCATTTCTACATGTTTTTAGTACAACACGAAGCAAGTGGAAATCAGGGAAAGCCTAAAAGGAAATGAAACAGAAGAAATGAAAGTGAGGATCAGTTTGTTCTACTACAAAGTGGGTCAAAATGGATAAAGTGATCTCTAATCAATGAAGGGTTTGTGTAGTAGAAGATATCAATGGGTCTGTTTCAAGTGAACTTGACTTCACCAGCTCATCGTTAATGCACAGTATCTCTTCAAGATTACCAACAAGCTCTGTTCTTTTTGCTGCTGGTGATGAAACTGGTAATGGTGATGGAGGAGTATCAGTTACCGAAGTTTGTGTGAGCTCTCTTGCTCTCTCTACTTGAACCAGCCAGTCTGTTCTGCATAGAACATAAAGCATCAGCATGGCGCATGAAGCTTGAGCTGCAAGCAAGCCGAGCCAGAGCCCAGGAAACCCCATTTTGAGCACAAACCCCGTTAGTATTGCCACTGGCATACCAACCAAGTAGAAAGACCCCAAGTTGATGTTAGCTCCAATGGCAGGCCTAGCACTGCCTCTCAAAGCCCCACAACCAGTTGTTTGTGGGCAATTTCCAAGCTCACAGAGACCTGCAATGGGCAATGCTATGGAAGTGAGTTCGAGAATCTCAGCGTCGTTAGTGAAAAACTTGCCCCATTGATGCCTCATCAATATTGTGAACAACAGGGCCAAAAGACCTAACGCCACTGCACATGCCAGCGACACTAACATGGAAATGCGCGCTCTCGCAGGCCGATTCGCCCCCAACTCGTTACCAACTCTTGTTGAAACTCCGAGGCTGAGAGCTGATGGGAAGACATAAACTAAAGATGTTGTCTGGATAAGTATTCCCATTGAAGCTATGGTGGCTCTGGGGTTAAGAAGCAGACCACATAACATGATCATGAATTCATACCACCACCACTCGAGGCATACAGAGACACAAGTAGGGATTGCAAGACCTAGCAGGGATGACCAGCCTCTAAGACAATCCATGCTTGGAGAGACCCAAGAATCTTTATAGACACCAGAGAAGTACATGAAGGAAATGAGTAAGAGGAAAAGATTGAAGTTAGTCCAAATCATGGCTATGGCTACTCCTGCAATACCCAGTTTGAAGTGGACGACAAGAATGAAATTTAAAGGGACATGGAGAAGAACAGAGATGGCTGAACAGTAGGTCAATGGCAATGTGATGCTTTGTGTTCGGAGATATACGCGAAGAGGGTGGAGAAGTGAAAGGAAGAAGAGGTCCGGAATGGAGAAAAGAATGAAAGTGTGTGCAACAGATGATATATCATGATCTTGGCCACACCATAAGAGAATTCTCTTCATGTTTAGCCACATGAAAGAGATGGGAACAGAGGCCGAGAGGAGGAGAAGAACAGTTCTTTGAAGAGTGAGTCCGAGAAGCTTCATTTGTTTGGCCCCATAAGCTTGTCCACAAATGGGCTCCATTCCCATGGCCAGTCCAGAGATGACAGAGTAACCGGTGATGTTAGCGAAACCGATGGATAGAGAGCCACCAGCCAACTCGAGCTCACCAAGATACCCTAAAAAAAGCATGGAGATCATTGCTCTTGAATACAGAATAAGACCAGTCATTGCTGTTGGTCCAGAGATCCTTCCTATGGCTTTGATTTCCTCTGAGGCCTGACATGGAAGCAGAAAAAAGGGCAACAAGAAAGCAACATTAGAAACACAAAAATTGAGTACGAAGAGCACACGTCCTTTTGTTACATGTTCATCAAAACAATTAAAGGATGGTTCTTTTTGTTTCTTTTGTTTCTACCTCAGAAAGGGTTGGCCATCTACTTAGCTCCTCTTGATCATCGGTATAAAGATCCATGGCTTTGTTGGGAATAGAGAACCGGGTAGCGGGAGAGCATAGAAATGAGGAAGGAGAAGAAGGTTTTGGGTTGCACATGTTAGCTATAGCTAGTATTTTATTAGATAAGAAAAAGAAAAAGGCTTAACGAGATTGAAGAGCAAGATACATAAACGTGTTGGGTTGGGAGGGAGAGAGTTTCTTGTTCTTGTTTTATTTGTCACAGGGTAGTTCTGGATACCTGTTGAGAGGGTATGCAGCTCATATATATACATGAAGAAATCAGGACCTACAGCTACGTTGTGCTTTGTGAAGTTACGTGAAGAGAAGGCGGTGAAAAAGTGGCTACTAGTGGTACTACTGAAAATTGATAGACCTTTTGTCTTGTGGGGGCCAATCCTCTTCTTCAACGCTCGTCTTCTCTCGCTCTAAAGCACCTGTAATCATAATTAGTTGAAAGAAAAAGAAAGGTGCAGTGAGTAAGGATAGGAAAGAAAGTGTAGTTTAATTGGGGTTTGGTTATGGTAATATTAATCCAATTAATGAAGTTAATCCTCTGAGTTTGTCAAGTGGAGTTGTGCTGTGCACAAGGGATTGGGAAAGGGCAAAAGCAAATTCGCTTCCTCGGCCTCAATCACCACCAAGTTGTGAGTTAGGAGATATGTCTCATATTCTAAGGCAGGTTATGCATATGCTATATGCCAATTCCTTACACAACCCATGTGATTTAACACATCCTTAAGCATATATACGATCGATCCTTTTGATTATCTGAAGCCCACTTGAACATGAAAACATCTCTCGACTATTTGCCCAATTTGAGAGGTGTCAAACTTTCAGTACAAAAACAGGCCCCATCTGTTGCGTCTGTAAACTTAAAAACAGCTTATGCTCCACAAACAAAGCTTCAAAACATCAAGGGTAGAAGTAGAACATGTGAGAAAAATGTATTGATGATGCTATAACTTTTGTAAGTAAGAAAAATTTTAAAAGGTTTATCTTCATGGGATTTTGTGGAGAGTAGGTGCATGGGACCACAAAGTAGTTAATGGGGGAAGTGACAGTAAAATGGCAGTATGGAGAAGAGGCAGATGGAAGGAAGGGAACAAACAACAAAGAGAGAGACCAAATAGTAATATGTACGTGCTTCAATTGCAACCATTTAATTCGTATCCTTTCTCACAACAGAGATGAGGGACTGTCTCTCTGCGGGGGTGAAAGAAGAGGTTCTTTGCCTGGAGACATTAGAGTAGTAAAAGCCAACCTTATCCATCATCAGCACAGAAACAGAATAGAGCATGCAATTGCAGTTTCCAAGTTCTGTATCTTTTTCTCTTTTAATTTTTTAACCTTTGGCTACAGCGACCCCCAGTAGCTTCTTCAGAAGAATCACTGTTTTTTTTTTTTCTCTCCTAGTTTTCAATGTATATAGTGGAAGATATTACTTCCCTGAATCCATACCCACCCCTCCAATGTCAGATTCCATGTGTCTCCACTCTCCAGCATAATAAGCTGCTGTGGATGAGAGCAACGTGTCATGACAAAAAACCAGTGGACAAGAACAAGTTGTGTCAAGATAAACAAACCAATGAAACCCGTAGAAAAATAAGGGGAGAAAAAAAAACAGACATTGCATAAGTGTTTGATGGTATGAAACTGGAGAACCAAACCCAATTTCGAATTTTATCATCCTAATCGGAAAGTGGGGTTCACAATAATGTGAGATCCCGATTGACTGTTGTGAATATAGAGAATTTCACTTTTAGGATCACGTAGCGATGCCAATCTCACTGTGTCTGATCAGAAAATCATGTCATACACACCAAGTTGTTGTCATAGTGGAGGTCGAGTAGAATTTTTCATGGCAGAATAATAAACAAAAAAGTAGAACACGAATGGTCAAATGTAAGTTTCAACGAAGGAAACGAAATGAAACAATGACGAGACCTTTCGACGTTTATGAAAATAGAAAAGATTATATGAGTCTAGAAAATCTAATAAATTCTCGGATTCCATGCTTCTCACCTTCCCCTTCTTTCCTGAAAAGGGTTGATGCTTAATTTCAGAATAAGTAACAGACAGGCGAATGGAGATGTCAAGAAGTTCTTAAATTTTGGTTTTTATTCTTTTTAGCTGGATTCTATTTGTCTTCTTACATGAATTGATATTTTTGCTTAGCTACAATCTTTCCATGGTCTATCCCATATCTCTTCCTAAACTCCCACTACCTTGTACCCAAACATGCATAAACAGTTGCATGCACACAGGAAAGCATTTCCAGTGTCTCAAGCATGGGGGACCAAAACTATAATTGATGTGTTGCTCAACAATCATATTATGTTAGTTTTTCAATAGGCTATCTTTTGACTGTCCTGCCATCTCTTCATTTATGATTTGACAAATAAGAAGCATAAATAATGTGCAACTTAACGATGTCTATAAATGATTCTCAGACCTTAACAGAAGGCAGTGCATGGGTGCATTGAAAGCAAAACAGGCTATCTTAGATTCTGATAAGTGCAATGAACGCAAGAATTTATTCCTAGGTTCAGAGGCACGCAAGGTCATTGAAATAAATAACAAAAGATGCTTTCCACAGAAATCAATCATTCTATTCCGAAAAGCACAGCATCAAAAAGGCATGTCTCCATCAAGGTTACAATCGCACAACTAACGCACTAACTGTTGGCCACCAAGCACTATTCAACACATTCATACAGCAAAATTCAGGCACACAATGCAAGAAACTCAAATACATCATGCTTGGACGGTTGGACCACCAGGAGGGTAATAAAACAGGATTGGAAGATTTTATTTTCCCATGAGAAGTCTGTCTTGATCAATAGAAACTTATCTTGGTTGGTACAGTAGTCTTCGTAAGTAATCTTCAGCTTCATTTTCCTTTCCATGGAAGCAGGTGGACTCTTCCACATATGCAAAGAGAATTTCGATAGCCTCTCATATTTCCCATCTTCCACATACGGCTATGGTATTTGCAATACTTTACCCTGGTGCATATCGCAGCTTTCTGTACATATAATAAGCCGAAACTGTTTCTAAGACATGCAGAGTGCACAACAAATTGAATCCTTAAGCATCAAATTTTAGGAATTTCCTAACTGTCGTAAAGAAGGTCCGATGAGCATGGCCTTTCTAAAGCTTAACAAATTCTCAAAACTTCAAAATTTTCCATGAAATCCTCCATTTTCTCAAAATTCTGTCTCCACTTCGGTAAACAAAAACATTGCTGCTCGGATCCTACTCCAGGACACTGGCAACCATGATGCAATAAAATTAAAACCAAGGAGTTCTAGTAACTTGCAGGCCAAAGAAGTAAATAAGGCCAAAAGACAAAAGATATTGGGTAAGGAAGACAATAAGTAAAAAACCTCAATTACTCGGAGTTAAATACAGCTCCTCGCATAAATTAGCACTACGATGCATTCTGGACTTAACTGTAATCTGGAAAAAGTACAAGAAAATACCTCATCTGATGGCTCTGGGCTTTTGAGCAATAGAGCGAGGAATACCCAAGATGGCTATAGTTCCAGCACTAAAGGCTGCAACGGCTCCAACAGCAAAAGCCGGTGAGTTTCCACCACCAAACAGTTGATCCCATGGTCCACTTCCTACTGACACAATGACCTGTGTTGATAAATATTGTCTCAATCATAAAAGTTGTTAGGTGGAGAAATTGTTATTGTAAACAGAAACAAAGTGCTCGACGGAAAATTCAAATAAGATGATGCTAATGATTGCAAGACTAAATCCTTTGAAAGCAGGCTGTTAAAGAAATTATTTCCATGTAAAACTAAATCCAATTGTACAACTAACTTAAGAATCTTAGATAGCATTGAATTGAATATCTCAAGGAACATGAAATCTAGAATTTACCTGATCAGGGTGTTATCAGCTTCTTTTTGTATTTTGTGAACAAACATAATCATATTATAATGTAATGCATGTAACTCTAAAATGTATATCATATGCAGCAAATTGCAAAAGGAGACATGGAATTTCTATAGCCTTGCTTGAAATTCTTCCAATAAGAAGTATGACATCCAGTGATCATCTCATTTTACAAATGACAACCCTCCTAGCCCTTCATCTTATCAGAAAAAACGAGTATATACTTTTATTTCTACTAAAAACTCCTTTTCTTTTTCAAGGAAAAGGACAAAACAATGCACCTATGATCAGCCCATCCCATACCCCATACACATGTATGAGTGTAGCATGAGAGGTACCTGTGGGATTACAATTGCCAAATTGAGAACACCCATTGACAACCCTGCAAAAAACAATCATGAAAACAAGAAGTTATAGAGCCTTTCCCAACAACAGAAAAAGTTGAGCAACAAAATAAAGAAATTCCACCTTGGCCAAGTCCAAGAGGTTCAATACGTGAGGAAATTAAGGCATATGGAACACTATAAGTGATCTGCAAGGAAAATATCCCAATGACAACGATATCAGTTTCCTCCTTGATTAACAGAAGAATGTAACACCTAAAATGTTACACCTAAGTTTATTCATTGAATGTAACTATTCTAAAGTTTTTCTATTGTTTAACTTACATCGACTAAGGTTAAATTTTTAGCAATTATTTATTGAAAATGTGTAATTTTATATCATGCTTCATGCACATATAAAAGGGTTATTATATTCATTCAATTTCATATTAGAAACTTATTATGCATTTACAAATATATATAGATATAAACAAAGACAAGATAACTGATCAGATAAATAAAAAGTAGCTGGACAATAATATGTAAGTTGGAGTTGTACTTTTAATTCTATAACTGTAAATGGAGCTTTTCACAAACATTAGACCATCAAAATTATATCCCAATCAAAGATTATAATGCTATATTAAAATGAAAGATTGACCTCTTGGAAAATCAAATTTATACATAGTGTCAAACTTCCAACATCTTGTAAAAAGAAAGACAAGAAGTACTGATATAATAAAGAAAAAGTTAGCTAATTAGGGAGCCGTTCACTGACCTTGTTTTCTCTCAAATGGTAAAAGTTCTTGTTATCTTCATATCTGCTCTCTCTTTTGTAGGCAACCAAGCAGAATTAAGAAAATGCAGAGTCTATAATCCCCTTGAGCTATTAATTCTTATGGACTATCATTTTCATACCAAATTCTAATGGAAAATCCAATATAGAAATCTGGATCTAGGGTTTTGTAACCTATTAGACTTGATATTTACTACCACCATGTCAACTTTATAAGGAGAAGAAATGACCTTATAAATATAATCAAAAACTTCAGTTATCATGTCAATTATGAGTTATTACAATTAGCATTAACTAGGAGAAGGGAATAAAATTTAATGTTTGAAACTAACTTGTACATTACATTTAGGTTTTGTTCGATAGCCAGTAATAAAAAAGTGGGAAGGAAAATGCAAATTTTATTCCTTAAGTTTTACTTCTTTAATTACTATTAATAGATGAAATGAAGAATTAAGAAAAATTAGAATGAATTCTAAACAATTATAAACTTTTATTCGGTGTAGGTATAAGTTAGAATGAAACATCAGGAATAAGACATAAACAGTGCGCGAAATTATTAGAATATTTATCAAAATATTTTAGTATATTGTAAGGATATTAATTCTATTCAATTATTATTATCAAAACCTATTACACTCTTTTATATTTAGTTTTTCAATAATTATCTTATTTTATTTTATTAATACTATATTAAGTACAACAAATGTTTATAGTTCTTTAATTTTATTCTTATCATAAATTATTCATAATTATTTAAAAATGATAATTTTATAAATCATTGAAAAATAATTTTGTTTAATTACTTATAAAATACAAAACATTTTCATTAATTATTACAAAATAAATCATATAATAACTAAATAAAAGTAAAAATATTCATTATAATTCCTAATATTAATATTAAATAATAGTATAACTATGAACTTGTTAATCACATTCTTAGTGATTACATACGAAACACATATAATCAGTAATTTCATTCATAATCTAATTTTCGCTTTCTATTCTGAATTCCTATGTTTTTATTCCAATTCCTTCATTACTGTTTACAAAATGGGGCCTTAGTTGTTCATGCAATATTAGTAATTAAAGATTTGGAATACACCTAAGAAGAATTAATCATTTATGGCATTTGTTTAAAATGAACCTTAGGTGGCATACATGTAGAGAAATACTCTGATTGTTTCTGTTTTCACACAACCCAATGCACTTGGCGGCTCAAATACTGATGTTCCACTAAGGAAAAATCTATATGTAACTTTTTCACATATTCAAGCATAGCAGTTTAAATTTGCATTCTGCCATTATAAGATAAGGTAGCTCAGTACTACTGTAGACAAGGAAATCAAGAAACAGAGTAACCCTGGACAGCAAAGGCTACGGAGAAGCCAATAGCTAGGAATACAACTATCTTAAAGTAGCATCTTACAGTATGAGTGTTCAAGCTGCAATACTTCTGGAAAAAGAAAGAACATTTTAGTAGAAGGATCTAGATACTTACAGCCAGTGGAAAGCCAAGAATTGCAAAGATAATCAATGCTGCAGCCACGATGCTACCCCTTGGCAGGTGATGCCCTACGTAGCCCATAAGTTTTGTTGCATATGAGAGCATGAGCATAGAAAGGAAGCAAAGAGCCATAAGTATATTTGAAACCCCCCACATAAAACCAGCTCCCCACTTTCGACACAGCTTCTCCATGAACAGCGATGTTAATCCAAGGATGAACGAGTTCAAGACCAATCCAAATGCACCCATTCTGACACCAGCATCATAATTATTTCCTTCATTAGGCTTACCACCATACACTTCTCGACCCATCCAGTCGGTATCAAAGAGAAGAAATGGAAACCAACCAACCCAATTCAGAGCAGTGACAAGTAATATTATCCAAACAGACCATGAGAAGTATTGGAAGGTTCCAAACAGTTCCCATAAGAAAGCCTCTTGTTCATGGCATGACTCTACTGGAGCTTCTTCCACAGAGGGCTGAAATCTGTCTGACAAACCTAAAGGCATCTCAGGAGCAGCTGTGATGCTTAGATATGTAGTAATCATCATAAAAATAATATCAAGATAGAATGCAGACTTGAGATTGGCACAGTCGGCATTACATGCAGAGGTAACTGTAAAAGGAAAAATCCGGAACCAGCCACTGTATGATCCAGCAGAATAACCAAGTACATTACCAACTGCCATGAATAGTGAGAAATAAGCATTTGCTACTCTAGTCCTTCTGTGATCCTTTCCTAACATAGCAGAGGAATCAAAATAAGAACAATGCCAAGTTTTAGCTAAAAGTTTCATTCTTTTATACAAATATTTGTAATCACAAATAAGAATCGGAACTTCAACAGAAAAACCAACCGGATCCAGATAAAGAAATGAGATATCCTGAAAAAAAAGGAAAAGTAACTAGACAAATGCTTTTTATTATGAAAAACTCAGTGAAACAAACAATACTTGACTGAATGCATTTAAAACATTTCTCTCCATCCAAATAAGTACCTACTGTTTACTGAAACAAGAAATTCTAACTTCCTCCGTTACTCTTCATCATGTCATTACTTGTTTTGTAAACAAGTAAATCTGGCTTGGGACAGGGAGTTAGTACACCGCCACCGTTTACAGTGCTACATCAACCTGTCATACTAGGATAGCAGCCCCTTCATGAGGTGCTTAGAGATCTCTACTTATCAGAAAACATAAAATCTTCGAATGACTAAATTGCTTAGTTGAATCATGGGATTTCAATTAAAGCGTGAAACAGAAATGCCTGACGGAGACGATAATTTGATCACGAAGTCAAGGCAACTATTTCCCTCCCAAGAGTATGATAACAACTAAAATTACTGTAAGCCACTAGCCAAGTTACATTGTAGGTCCGTAGCTTGAGAAATAAGAATATTATATGAAACTTCAAAAAAGAAAGGTAAGGTTATACCAATCAAATAAGAAATGCGAGGGTTTTTTCATAAAAGGAATAATTATCACAATAATAACAGCATTCATCGTATTCTACTATTATGAATCGTTAAAAACAAATAATTTATGTTAACAAAATCATTATCTCAGTCTCGATTCGGTAAGATTTTATTACAACGACCTAAAAGTATCGAATATGCAAGATTAAACGCATATGATTTTGAATTATAAAGTGAAAAAAGAAAATAAATAAGGTCGATGTTCACCGGTGAGATCAGCGAGAAGTGCTCTACAAGGACCTTGAGTCATGTTATTGGCAACATCCAGAATCCAGAACCCGACTACAAATACTGCAATAGCTCTCGGCTTAGAGCTCCCACTGTCACCCAAAAGCCAGCCGATATCGGCGGAGTGGCCGATGATCAAGACAGAGAGAGTTATCAGCGAAGCGCCAATAGCAATAAAGGGCCGCCGGCGTCCGAATCGGCTCTTACAACGGTCACTCATGTGGCCGACCAGCGGCTGAACTATTAAGCCGGACAACGGGCCACAGAGCCATATTATGCTGGCCCACGCGTGAGGGATGCCGAGTTCTTGCACGTAAGGAGTCAAAAGAGAGAGTTGCAGCGCCCAACCGAACTGGATTCCACCGGCAATTGAGGTCACGCGGAGAAGTTGTCTTAAAGGCGTCCGGCGAGGTGATGGTGGTGGTCGTACAGCCGGTGCTCGAGTCGGAATTCGAGCCCTGGTTCGATGTGACTCTGCCTCGGCGACTGGCATCCGTTAAATTTTGATATAATAAAAATAGCAACAGCAACTTGCGATTTTTTCCAGCGACGCCGTTTTCGTGATGTTTCAGAATTTTGTACTAGGCGAAGACCAGGAGACCTGAAAGTTGACGGATGGACTGAGTGCTTAAGCAGGCACTGCGAGTGAAGAAATTTACGGATACGCCCCAAGATTGATAAAATTAAGGAAACAATGGCACGAAGTTGCAATTTACGATAAAACCCAGGGCGATGCTGTAGTGTAGCGCTTTTGTTGACTCCCAAATGACCTTGAAATATGGTTTACAGGTGAGGAGAAGACAGGAATGCCCTCGGAAACCATAAACGACATGGTCGTTTTGGCTCAACATAAAGTTCATTAAAAATGCGCATGTTTCGCTGTCGAAGGAGAATAAACAATGCTTTTTCACGCACGTTTTTAGGCAATGGACCCAAATTCTGCCTTCTGGACCTCTGGTTGTTACGAGTGGGTGGAGCGTCTGTGCTTTAATGAATAATGATCAAGTCGTACCAAAGGCTCACCTTGCTCAACTTTAATTGTATTTTAACATATGAAAGTGATATTACTCGTTTTAAATTCATCGCTCATTAATGTATATCTAAACAGAGTTTCATTTCATCATTTACTGCCAACAAATCAAACATGTAGAAGGTCAGGTCACATCATTGATTGTTTTTACTTTGCATGATTGACATTAGTTTAATGTTTCGCCCTGCTTAGGTCACATTATTGTTTGTTTTTACTTTGCATGATTGACATTAGTGTAATGTTTCACCCTGCTTTTAGTCTTGTGCATGTGCTCTTTAAATTTAATCCACGCATCCAATGCTATTTATATCCATGCATGCCTATAGCGACATGCAAGTTTGACACGGAGTTTGCTGAACTACAGATTATCATCTGATCACGCGTGGCATATAATAATTTAAAATCGCTGAGAGCTTGCCTTATATGATTCATTGAATGAAAATGGAATGAAGAATTATGAATGGAATTAAGGATTGGTTCAATTTATTTCGGAATCCCAACATAAATTTTCACACGGGGTCAACATAAAATCAATATCAAACATAGCTGGGCTTGGACCCTTCTTCTTTTTAACATTTGAGTGACCATAAAGAAATCTCATAGCTGGCGACCATCATGACAGAACGAGAAAAGCAATGTAATAGAAAGAATGAGTAATGTTGAGTACTACTTGCAGGTAGTGCTTGGTATGATATATACACTTATCATAACAATTTGTTGCAGTAGAGAATATCAATATGGTTTATTAGAGCTTTACAGTTGTCAATATGATTGATAAATATACATTTATATTATATTCTAATATTCCCTCTCAAACTAAATGGTGCATGGCATAGTCTCAATTTGTTTCTATTACTCATAAAACATGGATGAGTTAAAGCATTCATCAAACAGTCAGCAACTTAAAGTAAGGATGGTATATGATGGACATCAACTTCTTTTCTCATGATCATGTCTCAAATGAAGTGAATATCAATTTCTATGTATTTACTTCTAGCATGTTGTACAAGGTTGGACGCAAGAGCCTTTGCATTGAGATTATCACACCATATCATCAATAGCTGTTTTAGGTTTAGTACAAGTTCCATTAATAGCGAAATAATCCATTTTATTTCAATAGCACCATCTGCCAAGGCTCTATATTCTGACTCAGCACTGAATCTTAAGACAACTCTTTACTTGCGAGAACACCAAGAAATTAGATTATCTCCTAAATAGATACAAGCTCTAACTATAGATCTCCTGTCATCTGCATCGGTTGCCCAGTCTATATCTGTAAATGCTACCAGTTGGTAACTCCTCATTGGTTTGATATGCAAGCTCAACTGATGTCTGCCTTTTAGACATCTAAAGATTCGTTTTACACCCTGACAATGTGTCTTAGTGGATTGAGTTATAAACTGACTCAGTTTGTTAATCGAGAAGGCTATATCAGGTCTGGTCGTGGTGAGGTATTGAAGAGACCCTATTGCTCTGCGATAGAAAGAAGGATCAGTTATGAGTGGACCATCTTGACTCGAGAATTTTTGCCCGGTTACCATAGGAGTTGGCACAATAACACAATTAGCCATGTTGAAGCGCTTCAGTACATCTAATGTGTACTTCCTTTGATTCAAGTAGATGCCAGTGTTGTCTCGTTGAACTTCAACTCCCAGAAAATAATATAAAGGACCCAAATACTTCAGAGCAAAGTTAGAATTAAGCTTACGAACGAAACCTTCAAGATAGTGTGAGTCATTACCAGTCACCAAAATGTCATCTACATAGACTAGAACTAGCACAACAATTTTGTCTGTACGAAGATAAAACAAGGATATATCACTTTTGGCATTATGAAAACCCCATTTCTGTATAGTGAATCTTAGTCGATCAAACCAAGCACGGAGTGCTTGTTTGAATCCATAGATTGCTTTCACAAGCTTGCATATATGAAGCAGACGTCGTGGATCACAGAAGCCTTCCAGTTGCTTCATATAGACATCTTCTTGAAGGTAGTCGTTGAGGAACGCATCATTCACATCTAGTTGCTTTATTTTCTAGTTGAGGGTTACGGCTATAGTAAGCACAATTCAAATAGTTATAGCTTTGACCACAGGGCTGAAGGTTTCTTTGTAATCTACTCTAGGAGCCTGTTGATAACCCTTTGCCACTAGTCGCGCTTTGTGCTTAAGAAGAGATCCATCTACTTTGAACTAGGTCTTAAAGACCCATTTGCAGTCAACTAGCTTCTGTGTTCCATCGTATGGTACAAGAACCCATGTTTTGTTTCTTTGTAGAGCGTCAAATTCATTTAGCATGGCTTCCTTCCAGTGAGGGAGAGAGAGAGCTTCTGTTATGCTTTTGGGTTTAGAAGCTTGAGAGGATTGTATTATGTTTTTATCTTCAATAAAACCAACGTAAAGAGGTTTAGGTTTGAATATACTAGCCCGAGATCGAGTAGTCTTGGGGTGTAAGATAGGTTCTTGAGCTATACTATTGTTTTGAAGATCTAGTTCATTTGCCTCACTTGAAATAGACTCACGTGTTTGTTGAGTTGAAACAATGTCATCATTTGTTGTCGCGACATTTGGACTTGGAGCATGTGGACTTGAGTTAGGTGACCTTTTTTCGGATTCTGATTCGAGACTGCTTGTGGTTTGTCGTGATGAGCTTACACTAGCCGTTTGAAAATATCCATTGGGTCAGCCCTTTTTGAGTGTTCTGCGCCAGGCAAGGTTACTAAGATAGGTACGGCATTATCATTTATAAGCGTTTGTACTCTTTTGTTTATGAAGCCTGCACTGCAAGGAAAGCTCAAAGAGTCAAATACTACATAGCGAGAGACATATATTCTTCCCGTTAAGCTTAAACATTTAAAGTCTTTATGTTGAGGTGCTGGACCTTGATACACACACTTTTGACTGTGATATTGAAACTTATGTGTGCTATATGGTTTTAGGCAGGGGTAACATGCACACCCGAAAGGTTGGAGAGTTTGATAGTCAGGTTTCTCATGGAAGAGTTGAAATGAAAGAGTCAGGTCTTTGAGCACAGGGTTAGGGAGTCAGTTTATAAGATATACTGCTATCTGGAAGGCCTTAACCCAATAGGTAAGAGGTAGATGTGCTTGTGCTAGCAGTGTCAAACCCATTTCCACTATGTGTCTGTGCTTTCGTTCAGCTCTACCATTCTATTCAGACGTATATACGCAGGTATAGCGTATCTCTATTCCATTTGCTTGAGTAATCGGAATAAATGGCTTATATTCAGCTCCATTATCACATTGAATAGTTTTGATTTTGGTATTGAGTTTGTTCTCAATCTGTGCATGAAAAAGATTGAATGCGTTGACCGGTTCTCCCTTGTGTTTTAATGGATAGATACAGATATAGCAGTTGAAATCATCTATAAAGTGTATGTACAACCGAAAATCACCTACTAAATGCACTAGTGATGGTCCCTATAAATTGGTATGAACTAGTTTAAGAGGTGAGGTAGCATAAGACATAGATTTAGGAAAAGGCAACAAATTATATTTTCCAAATTGGCATGCTTCACAGAAGAAGTTTTGGAAATCAATATCAACGTTGTAGTTAAGCAGTATATTCTTTAGGACTTTATTACTGGGATGTTCTAGTTTATAATGCCAAGTCCTGAAGTCTTGTTGTTTCTTTGTTGTCATGGTTGCTATGTTTGCTTGAGCATGCCTTTGTTTCTTCTTCTTCAACCAACCATCCATCGGATAGAGACCTTGGATTGACCTCCCTTGTGTTATTTGTTGCCCTGTCCTCTTGTCCTTCACCATACAAGCATCGTTAGTGAATGCAATAACCACTAGATTATCCTTCGTTAATTTATTAACTCTCAACAAGCTTTTAGTAGCAGAAGGTACAATTAAAATATCTTTGAGTGTTAAATTTGAATGCGGTAGAGAAGTCGTGTCAATGTCAATTATGCTAGCCTGTTCTCCAGCACAAGTGGAAGGATATTGTTTACCTTTGGGAGAGAAATCATCAACTTGTGCAGGATTTGGTGTCACGTGATATGAAGCACCACTATCCATATACCATGAGGGGTCATTAATTGTAATGAGTCCCGCATAAAAGGCTGAAGGTGAATAACTGTGTTGTGTTGATGGTGGATAAAAGTTTCTATTAAACCCGTGATAGCAATTCAGTACCGTATGTCCAAGTTTCTCGCATAGGTAGCAAAAGAGACATCCACCACTGTTATTATATCCTCCTTTTCTTCCACGAGATCTACTATAGCCTCGTCCACCAGGTGAACCATGCCAAGAAGATTTTTCAAAGAAATTCTTCTAACTATTGTTAACAAAATTTGATCCCTCTCGTTGAGCCACATTTGTCGAAGGTTGAATAGTTAACAATGAGAAGTGATTGAGTTCCTCCAGTCTACTTTCGAATGCCAATAATGCTGACTGTGTTTCATCCCACGTTAAATCGACTTGATCAATTAGCTTTACTACAATGGGATTGTAGTCTGCGTCCAAACCATTCAACGTATGTAGAATGAGGTCATCAGTAGCAACTAGAGCTCCTACTAAGGTGAGTTGATATGAAATGCTCTTCATTTTTGCCAAATATTCTTCCATCTTCATATTGTTTTTCCTAGTTTGATGGAGTTCCAACTTGAACACCATCACCCTCTTCATAGATGCACACGTAAGCTCTTTTGTTTCTGTCCAAAGTTCTCGAGCAGTTTGACAGTGAAGAAGTTGAGCACCAATCTCTAGGCTCATTGTGTTGTGCAGCCATCCTATAAGAAGCATATCGACTGAGAACCATTCCTCAAATGCTAGATTTGGAATGATATCTGTTTCAGAGGCGATGAGGCGAGGTGGTGCTGCACTGGTCTAATTAATGTGGGATACAAGTAGGTTTCCTTTAATCAACGGGAGGACAATAGATTCCTAGAGCAGATAGTTGCTCCTATCCAACTTGATAGATGTAGTCTGGCTGGATGAATTGAATAGTGTATATGTTCTTGATGAAGGAGAAGAAGACGTCTACACTGAGGATGCAGAGGAAGTGGCTAAGGTAGACACTGTTTCTCTGATACCAATAAAGAAAAAGCAACGTAATAGAAAGAATGAGTAATGTTGAGCACTCTTCGCAGATGGTTCTCGGTGTCATGTATACACTTATCATAGCAGAATTTGTTACAGTGGAGAATATCAACCATACACGTGTATGGTTTATTAGAGCTTTTCAGTTGTCAGTATAATTGATGAATATACATTTATATTATAATCTAATAATGACTCCTACTCAGCATGCCACCTCAATATCCTCATTACCACAGCTCAAAAGCAAAGATAAGCAAATTAGATTTTACAATGCATTAGGCCGGATTAATTTTTCAATTAAATCTGAATCTATTTCAATTGAATTTTGGTAATTTAAAATCTACATATATTTAAATCAAATAAATTAATTTTAAATAATTTCAAATTTAATCGACTTCAACCTAACATTAATAATATCTCAATAAAAATTTCATTAAAATGCGTAACTTCTAAAATTTTAAGAATAGGCAGTCTAATTCTTAATTAGTTAACACACCAATAAGAAAAAAAGACCTCAAACTAATGTGTTTCTCCATGCTTAAAATGCAACTCTAAGTGAACTTATGTCTAGATATTTTTAACTCAGCAGTGATAAACAAACTAGGATGTGGGGGTCTTTTAAACGGTTCAATGATCGTTGAACTGCGAAATCCTCTACGTAACAGAAGAAAATATCAATCCAAAGCACTCGAAAGAATGATAAAAGCGCACTTTGTTGTTCGCGTCAGATGCTGATTGGACCTTTGGACCTATATGATATAAAGACAAAGTAATGAAGAAGTAGAGGCATGGACAGCCGTGTTCGTGGTGGATGATAGTGAGTAAATGAATATGCATATATATGGTCGAAATTCCCAATCCGAGCATTATCTAACAGACGGTCGACGAGGCACCTGGGGGATAGCTTGACAGTTATAATAGAGCCAATTTCAATAAACAAATCTCAAGGTCGGTGATGTGATGACACCTTAACTTTAGGAAACCTATGTTCCTTATCTTGTAAAATTTACCCTTTCGTCCGAAAGTTTAAAAGTTTTAATTAAATTTAAACTTTGACTTAACTTATTATTGAGATTAAAATTTGTGGATATTATATTATTGAATTCCAAATTTTTTAAATATGTAAACATAATTTTGAATATGATTCAATACAATCCTATATACTTTTATGTCAAAATAAAATTTGAATTAGTTGGATCATTTAATCATAACTTTTTGTTTTTTTATTTCATTCACAATATAGTTAGTATTTAGAATGATAATCAAAGATTAAAAGGAAGATATCAAAAGTTAAAAGCCAGAGTTTTTAAAATTAAACCGAAAGTTAAATAAGTAAGATAAGAGGTTTAAGATATAAAATATTCAATCGATATTAGATTCTCATAAAATTGGTTGGAGATTGAATAAACTTGAATAATTTGAAAAATGATTAAAAAGATTTATCCTACTAATAAAAAATTAAAGTTTACTTGGAAAAACGATTTTTTTAAAAAAGAAAAAATATATTATTAAATGAAAAACAATTTATTTATTAATTTAGTTTAAAAATTATTAATTTATAAATAACGGATTAATTAATAAATTAATTAATTTTAAACAATATTATATTAAATCAAATCAAAAATTAAAGACTAGATTAAAAAATAGTTCGATTCTAAATTTTTTTTTGGTTAATCATATTAAATCGATTCAATTTCTAAAATATTCTTTAAAAAAACAGAAAAATTAGAGGTGATGCATGTAAATAAAAGATATTATGATAATTATTTTTTATAATTTAATGAAGATTTAAGAGTAAAGATCACATGGGGACTGAAAATATGCGTCGAATCAGTGTCTGCAAGACTCCTTGCGCATCAGGATAAGCTCCTGTATGTCCTCTAACAGGTGCAGGCCCGACTTAATAATATTACAAAAGCCGCCAACCTATCGGTACATTAATTCCCCTCGCCCGAAAAGCCCGCTAGAGATGGACCTCCTAGTATCTGTGAATCAGTGTCTGCCTTTGATGTCGCGAGCAAAACTCAAACCGCCTCATCGCCACCCAACCAACCTATCTTAACAATAGATGGAATGAGTATTCTAGTAGCTTTATTCTAGTAGCTTCCTTGAGATTGAGAGAAGATGGAATGAGCCTTCGAGTAGCTTCCTTGGATAACTGTGTATTTTTCCCCTTATCCCTGCTTCACTGAAAAATTACAAAATTAAGAAAATCTCCCACATGTTAGCAACATCCCCGTACCTTTGGAACTAAGGAATTTCAACGGTAAGAAAATTCAAAAAGATCCCCTAACCGACTCTCTTCAACCGACTTTATAAACTCTGAATTACAGCTTCTCCACCATTATTTTCGTAGCTTGGCTTTCATGTCTCTCCGCGAACCAGCAATCAGGGAGGCCTTCGGGACCTTCTTTGATGATTGGCTCGACGGCCAACAACATCTACTTGAGCAATTGCTCTCCGCCGCTAAATCAGAGGACGCGCGCACACCTGAACAGCAACTGGACTTGATCGAGCAAGTCATGTCGCACTATAAATATTACTATGAAGCGAGATCGAGCGCCATCAACGGAGATGTATTGATCTTCTTCTCTCCTCCGTGGCTAACCACTTTCGAGAGAACACTGACGTGGCTTGGCGAGTTCAAGCCGTCGATGATTTTCAACCTAGTTAACGACTGTATCAGAGATTTGACGGAAGAGCAACGTGGGAGAATCAAGCAAGTGAAGGCGTGGACAAGAAGAGAGGAGAGAGAGTTGTCAGAGGCAATGGCAAGGATCCAGGAGAGTGTGGCGTCACCGTCGATCTTCAAGTTAACGAGGAGGTTCGGAAGACCTGTGGACGGAGAGCAGTGGGAGACGGATGCAGCGATGGAAGAGCTCAAATTGGCGATGGTTGCCGTCTTGCAGAGGGCTGATACGCTTCGAAGAATGACAGCGGAGAAAGTGACGGAGGTTTTGAGTCCGGTTCAAACGATAACGTTCTTGGCGTCCGCGGTTCAGTTTCAGTTAAGAGCGAGGAAGTGGGGACAACAAAGAGATGCAAAGGGAGTTGCGACCAGTGATGTACAACATTAACTAGTATCTGTATTTTCTTCGCAGTTTTAATGTCCAAGAGGTCTCTAACATTATATAAGCAACCTTAAAAAAAATGTCAAATTAAGGACATAAACCAGTTTGGTTTCATGTCCTTTTGCTCTTCACCTTTTTGTTTTGTGATGGATGAATCTGGAAGAAAGGTGAGCGTCTTTGAACTAATTGTCAAAAAAAAAAAAAAGGTACGCGGTTTTACCGTGAGATGATTACTCGGAAGTGTTGAAAATGCGCAACAGCCCAACTAAAATGGCGCGAAATCTGACATTTTTGTTGAAGTTTCGTCTTGCTCATGGTGAGGTAGCCAAAGCTGAAACTAAGAAGTCTAAGTTCAAACCCAGCCGGGTAATTATGAAGGGGCTATTTTGACTTAAAGCGAGGTTAAATTTAAGGCCCAAGTTTTACCTTTAGTAAGGCAATTATTTAGTTTAAGAGAAAATTAGTCTGTGAGTAAATGACTTAAATAAACCTACATAAGACACCTCATTGGCAATAAAAAAAGAGAGCCTAATTTTAGTTATAATTCGTAATAGTATGTGTAGATAGGAACGTATTCCTCTGTCCCCAATTACCTAGACCTTTCTGTACCCCATACATCCAAGCCATTTATCAGAAGATCTGGTGTGGTGTAGGTATTTAATCAGAGCAATTCGTCCCACTCCATTGCTTTTCTATTTGTATTAGCATACACTCGTTGCATCCTGCCATATTAGTAATTTTTAAGTATTAATTTACATTAAAAAATCAACTTCTGACTAAATAATGTTATTTTCATTAAGCGATACCATACAACTTTGTTTTTAGTTACTATTTATAGTAGAAATTGAAGACATACAGATCATTCTTAAACCACAATTATCTAAGTTGTTCCTAAATTATATCATTAATAACTAAAATTCTTCTTAGTTAAAAAAATTTCATCGGTCACAAAAATATTCTTTTCAAACATAACTATTCAAATTATCACAGTAAAAAAATAATTAAATAATTTTACCTAATTTAATTTGTTGATCTCACTTAGATTCTACTACGTCAATCACATGCACGATAGTTATCAATAATCTTTCTTTCTCCTAAAAAATAGTGGTAAGGTGTGAATTGTCTGAATAATTGATCGTATCCTTAAAAGCAAAGAAATATGTATATATATATATATACATATGTATATATATATATGGATTAAAACACACATATTATACCAAAATACACAATAATACTCAACATATTTGAATAATTAACAAACATCCAAAATTTTATCATTAGCAATAATTAAGACTAATATTATCTTGTTCTTGTCATTTATGTTTTATCTCATTATTAACTGAATTGCCTAATCTCTGCTTAACCTAGTAGGCTTACATTCAATCGTCTGTATCATAATCTCTAACTAAGTAGAAACGTAATTAAATTTATAAATATTGGCATAGGGTACATCAATTCCTTAATCTAATTTGGTACCTTGATACCGTTCTAATACCTAGACATCGATATAGGATATTCTCAAGATTCAGGATATCTCGATTTCACTATGGTACCTAGTTATCAACATAAGACATTCTTAAGACTTAGGTACCCTGGTACCTGCTCTACAGATAGGTATCTAGCCATTGCTCACTCATTTTTGCACAACCTATCAATTTATGATCATAAAAAATGTAACACCTTAATACCCCTAGGAGGATATACGGATGCCAAACAAAACAAACCAAAAACAAACCAAGACATTCCAACAATCCCCAGAAAATAAGGCAAACATACATCACATTTCTTATGCCATTGAGTTATAAACAGGACACAATATACATAATGTATTTATCAAATTCATGCCTTAAAATCAAACTCATACTATGTTATGGGTATTACAGGCCATTTACACAAACTACAAAAAATAAGCACAAAATCTTTGAAAACATAATACGTCCTTCCTTGGCTATTGCGGTTGTCCCAGCCTTAACCCTTTTTATTAAGACCTACACAGAGAAAAAACTATCATGCTAAGCATATAGCCTAGTAGGAAAATAAATAAAGTAAGATACAAGATGGCGACTGTTTCCTACAGTCGTCTAACATTTACATGCAAATAAATCATGACATATCACATAGCAATATTTGATTATTCAAATTAGATAGTAATCCAACTAGCAATTGCATCAGAATAGAACAAATATCAAAATACATATAGAATTGCCTGCTAATCTTTTCAGAAGTGGGTAACGGGAATAAAACAGAAGATACTTATGACTGGTATTTACAAAAACATAAGAGACTTAAGTCTCTAAAATAGAAGACATTGTAGTGTCTAAGAGCAGAAGCAGCTGCAGACCCCCTAAGCATATGCATTTACCCTCAACTAGGACTTGAAGGTTAAAGCAAATCATATCACATTTTAAAATCACATTCAAGAGAAATAATGTATAACATATAAGTTATTCCTTATGCCCAAATTGAAAGTGTTCGTTCATGCCTTATGAATATAAGCCTTTGCAATAATGCATCAATGAAAACATTTAAATAATTACACATTATAAGCATGAGTCTCATATTACCCTAATAACTAGGTTTACTAAATTGCAGTGATATCCGAAAGAGTTTTGGAGGAGACTCAATAGCATTTGGATAAGGAAAAATTCATGTTTGGGCTAAAAGTGGACGTGATGCACGACTGTACCCAATTTCCAGCTTTTCTCAGGATAGGTTTTTGGGTTAGCTTTGTATGGCCATTCTAACATAGAAACTGAAGTTTTTAAGGCAATATGTTCTTCTAAACAAATGTTCCTCTATATCTTAAGTTTCTAATGACATAAAGGTAATGCAATTCGGTTCATTATTCCTAGAGTTATACCCAAAATACTACAGACTATTCTCAAACAGGGACAACAACCAGAACTCAACTTCAAGACAAATTTCAAAACTCTTATAGACATAACTCAAATTCAATTCCCTCATGAAAGTTGTAGACATATGTTTTTAGTTTAATCTTAAATTAAAGTTATCCCATTTGGATATCTACAAGACAAGATATGGCTAAAATACCGATTTATGTTCAGTGGAACCACTCCATCTAACGAGGTACACACTCCAACTACATCACTTCAGTCTTATTATACAAAAGTAATGCCAAAGACACATGAAAATGAACCAAAAACATCTCATTATCATCTATGATACTTCTCTTAACAAAACCCTTCATATTACACTAAAAAAAACCCAACAACATATCAAAATTTCCATAACTTTGAAATGAGTGTTTCAAATTCTTTACTCCAATTCTTGCCTTCTTTGGTTTTCTTCCCTTCTACACACAACATACCCATTCACTACTCATTTCCAACAATCATAGATGCATACAGAACCCTAGCTGAATAGATAAGAAAGGAGCTAAATTTCACAGCAAAACATGCAATTAACATACCTTTGCTTCAAAAGCACAGAGGGATTTAAGAAGATGGTGGATGGAGAGAGTTTGTGTTTGTCGACTCTCCCTTTCTTCATCTATATGTTTTTAGATAAAGGTATTGTTAGGAACAAGGGAACAAAACAGGAAAGAAATGATGAAAAAGAAAATCTAATGTTTATTCAATGTAGAGAAAAACCCACTTTGAGAAGGGCTAACTCTCCTAACAATAACTGGAATTCAAAAAAACTGATCTGCTAAAGGCAAATGCAGAATTGTATCTATAAATAGCTAAAGCCTAAAAAGTAGTTATAACTGAATAGCTAAAATAAAGGATCACGAAAAGCACTTAGCTCCCATCTTCCACGATTTGTGTCACTAACCCCACTCTTCCTTGACAGAATGGTCCTGCAGACTCAGTAAGATTGAGAGTTGGTCTTGAGACTCTTTATCATGTGTCCTATATTTTCTCCTTAAATAGGCATGTAAGGGAGGGCTTTCATCAATTCTTCCCTCCTGGAAATGCAACTTGTCCTCAAGGTAGAAATGCGAAAATTGGTTAGCAAACAAATCGTAATTTTCCCACATTGCTTTTTCTAATGGGCGATTTTTCCATTCAGTGAGTAACTCCAAAGTGGGAACATCACCTTCAAAAATCTAGTGATGAGAAAGAATTTGGCAGGCTTAAGAATAACTTCCCAATCGACAATGACAGGTAAATCAGCTAAAGATGACATAGGTACTTGGCCCCTTACTGGTCGTAAAAGAGAAACGTGAAATATTGGGTGAACCCTTGAAGTAGGAGGAAGTTCTAACTCGTACGCTACAAATCCGATACGACATAAAACTTTGTAAGGGTTGAAATACCAAGGAGCAAGTTTCTTGTACCTTCCTTTGTTTGGCTAAAGATTTCTGTTGGTGTCGATGTCCTCGTAAGAAAACTGAGTCGCCCTCGTTGAAAGTAAGATCCCTTCATTTGGTGTCAACTTGAGCCTTTATGCGAGATTGAGCTTTCATCAAGTTATCTTTAAGAATCTTTAACATATCATCCCGCTACAATAGTTGGGTCTCCAATTCTGCATTTGGAGTTTCTCCTGAGACATACGAATAGAGAGGAGGTGGTGCACGTCCATAAACAATCGCAAAAGGAGTGTTGCTCGTTGAAGTGTGAAATCCCATGTTGTAGGAATATTCTACCTATGAAATAAAATCACTCTAAGTCTTCGGTTGCTCTTGAGCGAAATAGTGCAAATAAGTTTCTAAACAACGATTAACCACTTCTGTTTGGCAGTCCATTTGAGGGTGGTAGCTAGTACTCATCTTCAATTGAGTTTTGCAAAGCTTAAAGAGCTCTTGTCAAAAGTTGCTTAGAAAAATGACATATCTATCATAAACAATTAATTGTGAAATGCCATGTAAGCAGACAATCTCTTTATAGAAACTTTCAACAAAACATTTGGCAGTGAATGGATGCTTCAAAAGGATAAAATGGGCATACTTACTGAGTTTATCCACCACCACTAGAATGGTGTCATAATGATGGGATGGTGGCAAGCCCACTATAAAATCGAGAGAAACATCCTCCCAAATTTTGTCAGGGATGGGTAGAGGTTGAAGAAGACCAGCTGGAGCCAGTGTCTCATATTTATGTTGTTGACATTATAGACAATTATGGACATATTGACATACATCAAGTTGAAAGTTTGGCCAGAAAAAATAAGTTAACACTTTTCGAAACGTCTTCAAAAATGCCCATGACCAGTAGTAGGTGTGTTATGAGCCTCAAATAGAAGTTTTTTCTCACAAAGTAGTGTAGTCAGGAATTACCAAACGATTTTTATAGTAGAGTTTCTGGCATGCTATTGAAAAATCTGGTTGTGAGGATGGATCAACAACCCAAGCTTGCATAATTTCACTATTATATGGGTCTCTTTTTAATGCTTGTTATAGTTCCAATAAATCAAGGCTAAAAGGAACAATCAATGTAAAGAGCTCTACATGATGAGGACGTCGAGATAAAGCATCAACCCCTTTGTTTTCCTTACCCACTCAATAAATGATGGTGTAGTTAAATGACATTAGTTTTAACAATAGTCGTTGTTACTCTGTGGTTATGATTCGCTGCTCCAAAAGATAATTTGAGAGTGAAATGATCTGTCTTAATGAAGAAATGTCTGTCGAGCAAACAGTGTTTCCACTTTTGCAAAGCTAATACCAAGGCCAATAATTCATGATCTAACCTATAAGAAAGAGACAATCCCTTACTAAAATAAGCCACAGGATGCTCATCTTTCAAAAGGATAGCTCCCACACCTTCGGATGACACATCACATTCGACCATGAAAGGTTGAGAGAAATTTGGTAGCCACAAAATTGGAACTGAGGTTAGTGCTGCCTTAAGGTAAAGGCTTATCCCGCATCAACTGACCAATGAAAACCCTCCTTTTTTGTCAGATTGGTGAGAGGTTTTGCGAGTAGCCCATAATATTTCACGAAACGACGATAGTACCCAATTAATCCTAAAAATCCTCACAACTCCTTAACTTTTGATGGTATGGGCCAAGCTTGCATCGCCCTGATCTTGTCATCCTTAACTTGTACGCCTTGGGAGCTGACCACTTGTCCAAGGAAATGAATCCGGGACTGACCAAAGAGACATTTTGATGCTTTTGCATAATAGCTATGAATCTGAAGTAGTTGTAAGGTTTGTCGAAGATACTCCCGATGTTGTGTTATGTCCTTGTTGTAAACCAAGATATCATCGAAAAAACCAGGATAAACTTATGTAAAAATGGCCTGAAGAGGTCATTCATGGTTCCTTGAAAAGTGGACGGCATGTTGGACAGTCTGAATGGAATCACAACATATTCATAGAGACCTGAATGCATTCAAAAAGTTGTTTTTGGAATGTCTGGTGGGTTAACCCGAATTTGGTGATAGCTTAATCGTAAATTAATTTTTGAGAACACAGTGGCTCCATGTAACTCATCCAGCAGCTCATCAATATTTGGTATGGGATATTTATCGAGTATGGTCAATTTGTTAAGGGCCCGATAATCGACACACATCCTCCAAGTATTATCTTTTTTCTTGACTAAAAGGATTGGATTGACAAAAGGACTATAATTGGGTTAGACGAAATCGTTAGTTGGCAACTCTGTTACTTGGTTCTCAATTTTAGTTTTTTGAGAGAAAGGATACTTATATGGTCATATATTTGGTGGGGTAGTAGTAGGTATGAGTGGTATGGACTATGTGTGGCTTCGAAAGGGTGGGAGTGATTTGGGTTCTTGGAAAACGGAAGCATACTCAAATAAAAGAGAATTAAAAGGAGAAAATGGAGTCTCTTTGTTACCCAAGTTAGTCGAGATATATTTAAATGTTACATTAACTAGTGTCTTGGGAGGTAGCCCTTGAAGCTTGTACTTCTGACCATTTATAGAGAAGATGAAAAACATTTCATTCCAATTTGCTTATACCGTATTGAGTGAGACCAACCATTGGATGCCCAAAACCAAGTCAGCACCACCTAAGGAAAAAGGATAATAGTCCTGTGTGATTTTCAAACTCGGTAACTAGACGTCCACGTCTCAGCAAACACGATTGCAGTGTATGATATCTCCGTTGTTGATCTCCACACCCAAAGGAGGAACAAAATGAATCAATAGGTTTAAATCGTTCACAATAGCATCAAATACGAAGATGTGTGTAGAACCACTATCCACCAAAATTAGGACTTCCTTACTGCCAATCACACCTTTAAGTTTCGTGGTGGGTGCCAGAATTGCATGAAAACTTATCGCTGCTAATTTTGATTGTTGCACCTCCTCAGAGCCTTCTGTATCTTCTTCGTGTCCGCCATCATTATCCTCATAGGAAGCCTCCAAAAGAGAAAGAGAGCCTGTTTTACAGCGATGTCCAGGACTATATTTCTCATTACAACAAAAACAGAGGCCATGAGCAAGCCGTGTTTGTCTTTTCGTATCCCAGTTTCAAGTTGGATTATTATGTCATGAGATTATGGTTGTGTTCTGACCTTCAGGAGTTCAAGCAGGTCGAGTTGGGCTAGATTGATTGGAACTTTACCAATTAGAGCCTCGTTGACCTCAGTTAATTACTAATTTAGACTCAAATTCTAACGCAAGGCTCATAGCCTTATATACAATGCGAGGTTTGTGGATGCAGACATTCGCTTTCAGATCTTCCCATAAACCATTGATGAAGACTCCTAATAAACAATGATCGGTTCAATTAGTCACTTTGGCTAACTGGTTTGCAAATTCTTGTTGATACTTCTGAACTGTGCCTGTTTGTCAGATGTTGCAAAGATACTCATCTAGGTTCTGAAATTTAGTTGGTCCATAGTTTTCTTGGAAAGCTTTTAGTAGCTCATCCCATTAAATTATGGTACGTTCATTGTTGAGCCAAGAGAAAAGATCCAAAGCACCTCCTTCTAGGTATATAGTCGTAATGTCAACTTTGAGATCTTCTGGTGTCTGGTAATAGTGAATTTTTTTTCTGCTTTGAGGAACCAACCATGTGGATCCTCCATCGAATCTAGGAAATTCAATTTTAGAGTACGGATGGTGGTTCGTGTTTCGTCTCCCCCACTGGTTGTCACCTTCTTCTTCTTCTGATTCTGTGTAGTTGGAACACCTCGCTTCCCATGGTCCAAACGTAATTTCTACTCCATTGCCTCTGTTGTCAACGTTTGAAGAAAAGGGTTGTTTAGTCTTGTATTGAGCTTTCAGGGCAGCAATGTTATCTCTAAGAGTGTCCATGCCATCCAATCACAATGCTATAGCAGTAAGTTGAATGGCTATAGGGTATGTTGTGGTGCTAGTGTTTGGTGAAGAGGGGTGAGTGTTTGACGAATCGGTAGCGACATGTTGTGCAATTTGGTTAGTGGGTAGTGGAAGAATTGGGGTATTGTGTGTCCCTTGTACCATTAAGGTTTGTTTATGTGTTTTTTCCCAGTAACGGAACCAAAATGTTAGGAACAAGGGAACAAAACAAGAAAGATATGATGAAAAAAAATCAGATGTTTATTAAATGTGGATATAAACCCACTTCGAGAAGGGCTAACTCTCCTAAGAACAACTAGAATTCAGAAAAACTGATCTGCTAAAGGAAAAATGAAGTACTGTATCTATAAATAGCTAAAGCCTAAGAAGTAGTTATAACTAAATAGCTAAAATAAAGGATCATAAAGACCAATTAGCTCCCATCTTCCACGATTTGTGTCACTAACTCCACTCTTCCTTGACAGAACGATCCTGCAAACTCAGTAAGAATGAGAGTTGGTCTTGAGACTCTTTGTCATGTGTCCTATATTTTCTCCTTAAATAGACATGTAAGGGAGGACTTCTAATAGGTACAGATGGGTGACATGCCATTTGCCACATGGCTAAGTGTTATGGTGTGTGTAACATCCTGTTCCTATATTAAGGGTTAGAACCCTAAAATTTGGTACATGTGAGATCAAAGGGAGATTGAGAAAAAATGTATTTCATGCTTACGCATAACATAACACATACAAACATGTGAATAATGATTTTTGCACACGAAAATAATTGCCCATACACTCATTTGACATTTTTTGGGTATAATTGATCTATAAATGTAATTATATTGTAAATTGTGAATTATATATGTCATCAATTGAGTTGGAGTGTACAAGTAGTGAATTATAATTTTGACAAAAATTGGAAATTTTCTGAAATTTAAGATTATTTTTGGACTAGGAAAAATACTAAGTGGTAGAACAATTGATGAATAGTAGTAAAAATAAGGGTCAAATGGCAATGGAAATTTTTATAAATGACTTTGGGATTTAATAACTTATGTCATTGAAAATTCGGAGACAATTAGAGTAGAAATTGGAGACAAATGGACTGGTTAAATAAGAGAACAAAGTGAAGACCATAAGGTGGTGACACTTATCACTTGCCTTGCCACACACCTTATTTATGTATAGCCCAAATGAAAGACAACCATTTGGTCTTTCGTTTTTATTCTTTGGCTAAAAGCTCTCTCTCCATTTCATTCTTCACCTTCTTCCCTTCTCCTTCATTTCGTTTTCTTCACTCACTTTTATCTCGTCAATGTTGAAGACCACTCTCACCTTTTTTTACTACTATCATTTTGCTATCTTCTTCATATTTGTCACTAAAGACCCAACCTTACCACCCTTAAATGATGTTGCACATGTGAGAGAAGGAAGCTAGGGTTGAGAGGGATCTTGAAGAGTTTTAAGAATCTTGGAACTAAATCAAGTAAGTTATGCTTTAATCATTATTGGTATTGTGAATGAAACTAATATGAAGAGTAATTTGAGATTGATGATTTGATCATGAAATTTATATGTGTGAGTCATGAGTGATGAAATGTTTAAGTTAATGTCTTACTTTTGTATATGTATGATGATTAATGATTTATAATTTGTTATAGAGATGTTTTGAGGTTGAATGATCATCTTCATGGGGTTAGGATGAGTGCAGAAAATTAATAATGAATGGGTGAATGTTTATGTTCTGTTTTTAGGTTAATGATCAATTATAGATCATGATTTGTCTTGTGAATGTTTTGGAGTTGAAATGAATTTGAGATTGAAGAAGGAATGAAGTAGAAAGGATGTGTTAGGTGTAAAATGTAGGGACTTACAAAAATCTGGAAAAATTGGAGAAGAGAAAGAGAGAGAACTGGAAAATGTTAGCTGTAACAATTCTACTGAATATGTTTCTGTATTTTTGTAGCGCCCCCTTACCGTAGGGTACACACCGGGATGCCCGCAGGTCATTCCGGTACATATCTTACGATAAAGGTGAGCTACGAACAATCACTATAATCACTTCACTTGGCATCATAATAAAACATCAATATTCAAATCACAATCTTTTTGAAACCAAATTTTTCTTAATTTCATTTCGTCAAAATCAAACTGTTTACACGTCTATCAACCTGTACTGTCTGTACATCAATTCAAAAAAGCTAGTACAAAGTGCTACATGGAAGAGGAAAACAACAGATTTATCCAGGTCGTCCCAAAAATCCCAGCTGACCGACCTGTGAGCCATAATTTCTCTCGTCAAAACAATCTACACGGCTGGAAAAGTCGCTATGAAGCTAGGAGTCTACTCTCGGTC
>JANSVA010000002.1:4238085-4248250 GCA_025504915.1 Erythroxylum reticulatum | reverse complement strand
GTGTTCTTGAGGTGTAAGCTTATGAATAAGCTAGACACATACAAAGGGTAAAGATTGAATAGAGAATTTAGAATGATCATGTACAAATGAAGTGTAAATCTAAGTTCAATTAGACATATATGAGTTATAAAATGGGAAGGAGCATAAGATGTGAATTTAAAACATATACCCAGGATTGTCATTGAGCATACATTATACATTACACATATACATGTGTATAAAACTGATGTGATTGTGCAATTAATAATATGTGCACAATATATGTTTTGCATAATGATGATACAGGATAGAACATCCCCATCTAGACGTTTCTGAATCATGAAAGCTAATGCTAATCTAGAGCGTACTGTGAGTAGACATAGATGGCCTCATTTCATTGTTTGTTCTGTTTTAAAATTTTGTGTTGATTGAATACCGAATGACTATATGAATGTGATTGAATGTGTTGGTTTCTAGACAGGAAGTCCGATGAATGTGATATATGAATGAAATATTGAAGTGCTTATTGAATGTGAATTGGACGGAATAAGTGTTTTTTGACTTAAGTGTTGGATGTCGAACTAAGGTCCAATGACAATGTAAATGAGATGTAACAGTGGATGTGATTGTGTGACATTGAGCACTTTCAATTGACTAAATATATGTGATGCATTTCATTACATGAATGCATGATTAGATAATGGGAGTTGTGACCAGAGTAGTCACCGATCAGAGCTTAAAGCTCAAAGTGTGAAAAGAGCCTCGAGCTTAGAAAGTGATTAAGAGCCTAAAGCTCACTATGTAAAATGTGCCCCGTATCCCCATCAGGTAAGGGATTGCGTGTGATTAAAGTGTATTGCGTGTGAAATTTGAAATGATGTGAATGTGAACTATGTGTTATATGACCGGGTGAGCTATCGATGATGGTCACTCATTAAGTTCGCAAAACTTACCTAAAATTTGCAAATATTTTTTCAGGATCAGAAGAATACCCCGTTAAGCAAACAAGAGTATACCTACAATATACAAGTAAGGGATAAAGGTCAGGATCAGTTCACGTCTGCATTGTACATCTTTATTTCCGTATTGAATTGTATATATATATTTCGAAATTTTTGTATCGAATAATGTATTCATAAACTTTTGCACAATGTGTATACAAATGTATTTATGTTGTAATGTAAAGACATTATGACTAAAGTGTTTTGCATTTGTAAAAGGCCCCCAATTGGCTATGGAAATTCTATTGATTGTATTATTGTGATTGAAAATCTTTATGAAATAAAAGTGGCCCGATTTGATAATTGATTTCTGCATATTCTTATATTGCTTCAAAAAAAAATTTGTACTAAGTTTTGACTGATTAAGTGCTCTAGCATGCCACCCTCGTGGGACATGGACTCGAATATCACACAGGATGTTGGGCACGAGTCTCGAAGGGGTGGGGTGCCACAGTGTGGGACATATGACAAATGGTTCCATCCTATCAGTTTCCACTTTTCACCTTTCATTAATAACAAAAATGACCACACCTTTGCTTATTCTATGAAATTGCATTCCATCTGAATACATTTGGAAATTTAGTCCATGATTAAATGTATCTTTATGCATGTATAACATAATTAAGACAAATTATGAAATACCCCTACAATTTCATTCATACCGATTATGTATCAAAATAAACACTCACTTTCCTAATCGTTAACACCTATTACATATACTTTCATGGATAAGAAACATTCCTACTAGGGTATAGTTTGGGGTCTCACATTTTACTTTCCCTTAAAAGAATTTCGTACTCGAAATTCATACCTGATGAGAATAACTTGGGATGCTAAACCCTCATAGTCGATTTTGGTTCCCACGTTTCTTCCTCAAGTCTATGGTGTTGCCAGAGTACTTTGACCAGAGGTACTTGTTTATTTCTGAGTTGTCAGACTTCTCCGGACAAGATAAACACAGGTCCTTCCTCATAAGAAAAATCTGGTTGTACTTGAATTTCTTGCATAGGAACATTATCTGTATCATCAAACTGATATCTTCTCAACATAGAAACATGAAATACATCGTGCAACTTGGCCAATTCTTCATAAAGAGCCAATTGATAAGCTACTGGTTTGATTTTCTTAAAAATCTCATTGGGATCGATGTATTGTGAGCTCAACTTACCTTTCTTTCTAGACTGAAGTAAAATTTTCCATGGTGACACTTTTAAAAAATACATTATTCCTACCTGATACTCAATAACTTTCCTTTTTAAATCAACATAAGATTTCTGCCTATCGCTGACAAGTTTCAATCTTTGTTGGATAATTTGAACTTTCTCTTCAATATCTTTTACAATATCTGGCCCTATATGGTAAGAAGTGCAAGACTTTGGTTTGTTGGACTGAATTAAGTGAAACACCAACAACAATTCAAATTCAATTTATAATATTAGTCAACATGAGACAAATAAAATTATTTGGAAATAAACATAACGATTAACATGAATCAATTTGTTAAGCAAAGCGAGGCCAATGTGTTAAACAAATCCCATTAGTAAGACTAAAATCAATCCAACTATAAGGTCCAAACTAAACACTTAATTCTTAAAATTCACAATACAAAAATATGTAAGTAAGAATCTGATCCAGTGATCCTTCAACCAACAACACAACTTAAAAACGTAGTTTTGCTTAAGGATACATCCGCTTTTATACGTTGGGTAATTAATCAAATCTATATTTCAAAGCAAGTAACCTGCTTGAGGATGACCACAAATGAAAAGAATAAAATGAAAAAAGAAGCAGAAGATGAGAGCTACTCTGAGTTCAAACGCCAGAAGAAGAAGCAGAACCTAGATGCATTTATTCAATCCAAGTTTAGATATAAAAAAAGAAGCATGAAAGCAAACACACACACACACACACACATAGAGCACATACCCAAAGAAAAACAAAGATAGATTAAGACTGACGAGAAGAAAAATGAGGACAGAAGGCGGCCAGTGACAGCGAGGGGAGATGTGAAAATAGGGATTGAAATTTGATTATGTGAGACTAAGCCGACGAGATGAGAGTCGAGACTTAGGTTTGACGAAATTAATTTTAGTTTTATTTAAATTATTTTTTAAGTTTTTATTTTTTGTAATACTACACAGTACATCATTGGTATGTTAAATCCCACCGTAAGCAGTACAATTAGCAATATCTATGTTCGGTTCAAATTAAGGTTTTTAATGATATGAAATAGGATGAAATGATTTATAATGAAATATAATGTAAAAAATGTAATATTAATTATTTTATATTATATTATTACTTCTTTAAATTATTCTTTAAGTTTTTAAATTTTTATTTTTTAATACTACACAATACATTACGGGTATGTTAAATCCCACTGTAAACATTACAACTTACTAACATTTGGTAACAACTATGTTTGGTTAAAAGTAAGGTTTCTAATGGTATGAAATAAATGGAAAAGTTTATAATAAAATGGAATGTAAATAAATGATATATTAAAAAAATGTTATTTGGGTAGGATGGAAAGATTCATAATATAATATAGTAAAATGTTGTTTGAAAAATGGGTTTATAATATAAAATAGTAAAAAGTTATTTATCATTTTACATTCTATTATAAACTCCCCAAATCGGAGTATTTTATTTTTACTGTTTAGAATGAATTGAGATATAATATGAAACTCTCCTCTTTCATCCTATTTCATTCCATTCTATTATAAACTCTCCTTCTAAACATTGGAATAATATTACATTTTATTTCATTACATTAATAAAATCCTAACTAAATTTAGCCTAAAGGAAGATCGATAGTTACAGCAGAATCGCACATTAAACAACACATAAAAATGAAAACAAGAGACAGAGCACAGAGGAACACAACAAAAGAACGTTTAAATTTATACTACCCAACACCCTACTTCCACAAAATCCGTTGTTTTTACAATTGACTTGTGATTCAGTGTTACAAACAGAACCCATTTAAGCGGAAAAAAGGGAAAACGGAATGCATAAACATCTAAATATAGAAAACGATCAGATAACAAATTTTTCATATTTCTCCTCAATGTATAACCCACATAAACAAATCAAATTCAAATGTATAATTGGAAAAATAAACCCCATATGTAATCTTTCATGTAACTGACCAAACAAAGAAAACGGTAGGGATAATTGGCTTAAAAGACAAAAATTGGAAATGAAAAACCCATAAGATCAATAGATAAGTATACGAAAGGCCTCTAAGTACCGTCAGTGAAGAGACTTCAGAGAATGCTAGATGATGAATTTTACAGTTTTAGGTTCTATCAAATTCGATTTAGGGTTTTTTTGATTAAAAAACGATTTAGGGTTTTAGTTTAAAGAAAGAGAAAGGGAACTTAATTCTCAAATGGGCCTTAAATGAAATCATTTTGGTTCATGTAAACTGTATTGTAATTAGTTTTGATCCTCCGTTTCAACTATGTCTTATATGAAAAAAAATAGAAAGAAAGGAACAAAGTTTAGGTACTAATTTAGTGGGTTCATATCACCTGTTTTTATTATTCTATTCTTATTTTAATAAATGATTATACAATAAGATAGAAATAGAATAATAATAGAACAGATAATCTATTTACCTAACTTAATTGCAGTATTTTTTACGAAAAATCGTTCTTCAAGGTTATTATAATTAGGATTTAGGCCAATTCATTGATTTGAGCAGCTCTAGTTTTCTTCATTTTCACGCAGCTAAATCGACCAAGTGATGTTCATCCAAGATTACCAATACTGCCATTCAATCTATTACTAGAGATATCATAATCTAATTATTTATAGACAACAAAATCAGAGTCTAGAAGGAACCATTTTCTAATTAACTAAATTTCATTCTAACAAATTAAGAAAGCAAAAGATACCAATCTTTTTGCGGTGTCATTAAACTAATATATTGATCCTCTTAGAACTAGAAATTGGGATATCAAGATAGACCATTGGCAATGATAGAAAATTGAAACCAGTGATGGATTGAATAATGGATTCACATTCTAAGGCAGATTTAGACAAAAAGAAACCACTTTTACTAGAATTCACTTGCAAACCAGAGAGATTGCTAAAAATTTTCAGGGCCTTTACTAGTGTAAAGACAAAAGTATGATCTACCTTAGAACGCAAAATAAGATCATTCGTAAAGCTCAAGTTTGTAATCCTCACATTCTTACATTTGGAGTGATATTTAAAAGCTTTAGTTTAGTCTACCATAACTTTAAGATTTTTGTTGAAGGCCTCCATAATAAGAGCAAAGAGATATGGTGAAAAGGGGTCACCTTATCAAATTCCCTTAAAGATTTTAAAGTGTTTATAAGGCTACCCATTCACCAAGACTTGAAAAGTAGGAGTTGTGATACATTCTAAAACCCATTGTAAAAGTATTGGTCGAAAATCCAAGGCTTGGAGGGTATTCATAATGAAGATCCAATCCACAATATCAAAAGCTTTTTTTAGGTCTACCTTAAGAAAGTAATTCCTTCTCCCTCTTCTAAGACCACAGGATTTGACAAGTTCCTATGGTAACATTAAATTGTCCCCTATAATATGACCTGGGATGAATGTCCCTTAAGATAAATCAATGTAGTTACCCAACTATCTTTTTAACTTAAGAGCCAGTGCCTTGAAGATGATCTTATAAATTATATTGCAGCATTAAATTGGCCTAAAATTTGAGAAGGAGGTATGCTCACCAACTTTGGGAACAAAGGTGATGAAAGTGCTATTGAATTCTATTAACATGTTTCCTTTGATGAAGAACTGAAGGATTGCATCAATCGCAGTAGGCTGTATTAAATGCCAGGCTTTGTTGAAAAATAAGGGATTAAAGCCATCAGGACTAGGCGTTTTGTGAGGGTTCAATGTCTTCAATAAGGCTTCAATCTCTTGCCGAGAGATAGCTTGAGACAACCATTCAACATCATAAGCAGTAATACAAAATTGCATAAGCTCTCTGAGAAAGATTTGGGAAGAAGTCACCTTAGAAGGGGTTTACAAAAGTTTTGAAAAGTAGTCAAACACACCAAGGAGTAGAGAATGTTGAGAGTTCAACTCTTGGTTGTACTACTATTAGTTGATTTATGTACTTTATGGGTTCAAATTCTTATACAAATTTTAGTTTTTCTTTTTAAATTTGAAGTGGTAAAGCAAATTGGTTGAGATGTGTGTAAAAAAAATCAATAACAACTTAACACTAAAAGATTTATGTTGCCTTTATAACAAATTATAGAACCACAATTGTATGTACCATGATTTTAATTCATTAATAATACTAATTTGAAATATTTAAATTTTGATTTGATGATTGAGTCTTTTTACCAAGCAATGTTTATTTTTCATGTCAAATTTTTATATTTTATTTTTATTGTGCAATTGGGTCAAATTAATTACTAATTTTGGAGCCACAATTGCGTATATATCATGATTACCATTCTATAAGATTATTAATTTTGAACTCCTAAAATTTGATTTAATAGTTAGACATGTTAATATGTAGTTCATTTTATGTCTTCAAATGTCATTAGAAATATACTATTGATAAATTAAACAAACATATCATGTTAAAATAATGACTTTATGATATAAACTCTAAATTAAATATGTTTTTTAATATGAATTATTATTATAAGAAATGCCACAAAATATATATAATTCAAATATAGTCAATGATAAATTTAACCGAAAACAACTCAATATAATGTTATAAATATCTACACCTATTAAATATGAATATAATAAATACAAAATAAAGATATTCAAACTAAAAAGTGTTAAAAATTCACAGGTGAAGTAATATCACATCGCAAAGAGACATAAGGATGAAGTTAGTTATATATAAAGATAGGACTCATAACTCATTGTTTTAAGGTTTTAGGTTGAGATATGATGTTCTGATTATATATGAGCCAACTTGGATTTGGTCTAGTTTCTCTTTAGACCCCCTTAAAACCTTTCATTGGTATTAGAGCTAGGCTGGTGAAGTTTGATAAATAGAGATTTATAGATTTGGGTAAGATAAATGAGTGATTCATAGAGTGACTTAAATAGTTACACATAAAGTATGAGTTGAGGGGGAGCTAGTCTGATATGGATAGATCCACTTGTGAGAAGGAGATGTTGAGAAATTTTCAAGTGGAATGATCCCACATCGAAAAGAGATATAAGGATGAAGTGAGTTATATAAAAGATAGGATTCATAACCCATTGCTTTAAGATTTTAGGTGGTGATATGATGTCCTGGTTATATACGAGCTCACTTGGATTTGGTCCAATTTCTCCCTAGGTCCCCCAAAGATTTACAAAGTTTAATATCTCACCCCATTGCTATAATTTGTCTAACAAAATTTCAGGATTGAATCCAAAGTTGATATGTCAATCTACAAACTCTCAAACGAATCCCAAAAATAATAAAAAATGATGAGAATATTATATTACTTGCTTTCTTTATGTTTTCCTCCCTCTTGGTGTTTTGACTCCTCTCTCTTACAAAACCTACATATTTTCTATTTTATATAATGACATAGGTTTTGTTATACCGTACATGGTTACGTACATAGTCATGTAAGTGATTATGTCTCTTCTAGTACTGCCTTAATCACAGATGTGCACGGTTACAAAGAATTACACAGTCTAAACACAATTGTGTACATGATTGTATGTCTTCTCCCTTCACGTCCTTCACATAGTTCCATATACTTACACGAATCAATCGTATAAGTAAAGGACATAGGCATGCAGCACCCTACATGAATCAAGTGATGGGATGTCCTTGTCTTTCACAAATTCAATGGGTGAAGTCACATTAGCAAAAGATCATATAAAACTAAGACACATCTTTTAATCTATAAGTGTTTCTACAGTTTGTGTGATTGCTATGCTACCAACTAATTCCCATTGAAGATTTGTTCTATTTTATTTAATAAATTTTTTCTAGTGGATCTAACTAGTTCAATATCTAACATTTAATGATAAAAAAAGAGAACCTTGAAGCTAAAAGTGTAACATTAGCTTTAAATTTAAAAAACATTCAAAGCAATTCCTAAGATAGTTAACTAGTATGTCAGAAAGCTCTAGTTCATAAATTAAAAAAGCACTATCAAAATTGGTCAATCGAACTACCCCCTTCATACTGACTTAGATAGCTAAATACAAGCACATGCTAGCCTTATAAATTCAAACTTCCATCAAAATCCTTCACAAAACTCCAAAATACCCAAATGAAAAACATAGCATAGTGACTAAAAATGAAAGGCCTAGTTCATGCAATTGAAACCAACCAGCAGGACCTGTGTTTCATCTTTCCTTAGCAACAACCAACCAATTAACATAACAACAAGATCTACTGTTTCCATAGATACTTATAGAGTAAAAGATTTTTAGTCCAACAATTCAATATAGAGAGCTATGAATTAGTTCACTTCCAAAAAGATCTACTGTTTCATATCTTATTTACTGAAAACAAACAAGAAATTACATAACACCAAAATAATCGACATAAAGAGATCGAAGACATATAAAGGAAAAACTAACAAATTTGTCTTTTAAGGCAGGAAAAGAGGAAAAAGGCAGAGACGACGAGTAAAAAACTGATGAAGCACCCAAGTGCAGATGCCTAGATTCCACAACAAGCTAGCCCAGTCAATTATTGCTCCTGTACAACAGATCAAATTATCATCTATAAAAAACCGCTCAAACCCACATTTCTGTTTGCAAAAGAACATACATTTCTCAATCTTTCTAGTGTTAGATGCTCGATGTGAGAAGAAGGAGGGAGAAAAATAAACGCAAACACATGTACATTAATCGGATGAGAAGATAAGGAAAAAGGCCTTACTGAATCGATCGTCAATCAAAATGAAGAAAACATACCTTAGAAATTTGCCGGTGAGTTGCTCGGAAAATCATAACTAGAACAAAGAACGGACAGTAACTGAGAAAAACGTGAGAGTGGAGACGGTGGGAGGAGAGGGACGAACTTGTCTAGAAGTGAGAGAGATGTGTTTACCTATTCCGGATGTGCGTGGAATAGGTAAAGACAAGGTGATATGATCTTTACATATTCCCTCATGTCCAGGAATGTGTAATCTTAGGAACAGTTATTCTGTTAGGTTTTTCTAACCAAACAACATAATACCTACTTATTAGGAATAGATGGGTAATAGAATACTTATTACCTAATTACTAGTATTTAGTTATTCAATATTTTAATTTCAAGTTTCAAGCCTTAAGTAAAAAGAAAAGCATAAGACTAAATTTGCAAAAGGCCCACATGCATTCTGCAATCTGGGCTATCAGACCCCTCGCTGGTCACTACAGCATTTCACAAATATTGAACAATTCAATCCGCACAGTTCAAGCACATTTCAATTTTTAACCCACAAAACAACATGCAACCAACAATGTTTGAAGAATAAGATTTTAATGAGCGATGCAACCTAGCTGGGATTAAAAATGAGAACAACATCCAACCTTTAAACGTTGAAAAGTGAAACTGTGAAAGAGGAGTGAAGGTGATTAACAACTAAGAGGACCCGTCGGCACAAAAATAATATATTGGCCGAACAGTGTGCAAAATGATGGATAGGAGGACATAAGTTACAAAATTAACAGCCTGTTTGTTTCACGGAAGAGAATAAATAAGGAATAAAATAGTTATTCTTTGGAATAGAAAAGATGAGGAATATAATAGAATGAGTATTACTTTGTTTGGTTCAAGAAACGGAATAGATAAAGATATTCTATTCCATTGCTTGGTTTGAAAATATAAACTTGGAACAGGAAATGAATAACTACCAAAAAGACCAAAATATCCTTATTATTATTATTATTATTATTATTATTATTATTATTACTACTACTACTGCTGCTACTGCTACTACTGCTACTACTACTACTACTACTACTCCTACTCCTATTGTTGCTACTACTGCTACTATTCTACTATTACTACTACTGCTACTACTGCTCCTCCTCCTACTACTACTATTATTAATTATTATTATTAATTATTGTTATTAATTTTCCACTTATTATTATTCTTTTTATTATTATTTTTATCAATTATTTTATTCTTATTATTATTATTATTATTAATTTTCTTCTTCTTCTATTTTATTATTATTAATTTTTTTATGATTATTATTATTATTATAAAA
>JANSVA010000002.1:4196105-4229975 GCA_025504915.1 Erythroxylum reticulatum | reverse complement strand
AACTAAAAAAATTTGCCTTTTGTAAAACTTGGATTGTAAGAGTTCAGATCACCAGTTTACGTGATTATGTTCATTTCATGAATGTCCGTCTACTTAGTTTATGTGAATTTTATTTATTGAATTGATAGATAGTCGTAAAATAGGATAAGCATAGATTAATGAAAGTATGTGATTTGATTATGGATTGACTCCCCAATGCTAATACCTACTTTACCCCATGAGAATAGAGATCCTGGAAAGCAAAACCTTATTCTCTACTTAACAGAACAGAATAAGAACTCAGACGCGGCTTGTCGAAGCTATCTAATTAGGTGTACGTGTGCTTGTGTAGAATCTTTTTTGTCCTTAACCCACAACTTGGGGTATGTTTAGATTTTAGAATTGGGAAAACAAAACTATTGAATTTGAGTCACTTCACGAAGAAAATGCCTGTCTCTCTCCCTATATGTATGTATATATGTTATACATCTGCTAAGGTGCGTTAAAGAAAAAGAGAGAGCAGCTTATCAGGAATTGGGCAACTTGCCAAAGCCCAATCAACGTCCAGTGCTTTTTGAGGAGTGACTAAGTGGGCATCTTTGCTTTGCACAACCATCATGGAGCACTTTGTTCTTTCCTTGTTCCTTCCAATCCCTCCATCCTACTCACTCAGATTCCCATCAATAATGTCAGCTGGGCGCACCTATAAAATCACTTTTTTGGGCTTTTCCTTCCTCTATGGCCCGTCATCAATCATGTACATGAGTATGACATTTGACATCCTATTCTGGTACCCGATCACCTTCTTCTATGTTGATCTTATCTTCAAAAAATAAAACTATATAAGTATATTAATTTTGAATTATTAATGTATTAAAATCTTAGTATATCTAACGTTTTAATTACCGGTGACAGTTTACTAAATTGAAATGAATATTCAATAATTCAATTTCAATATTGAATTTAAGAGTGTCAGATTAATTTAATTAAAATAGAAAATTAATTAATCAAAATAATATCCATATAACCATTTCTCTTCGACAGTCAATGTTCAATTTCAATATAAGCCTTAGCCTATTCTTTTCCGTTAAAGTTCTTCAAGTCTCGTGTCAACTGGGGTCTCGTTTCAGATCCTGACAAGTTTTACTCAGAAATTGATAGGAAGAGAAGAAGGTCTTTATCCATACATCACATACATGTGGTCCTTGCAGATGAGAAATCGTAGCAATGATGATCCTACGTGGATAATAACTGATATAAGTGCATTATTGTACTTTTTTGTTCATGTAGCTTGATTAGTTTATTATGAGATGTACAGATTTTTGGAAATTGGAATATGGTCCCTACTCTTGTAATGCGAATTTCCCTACAACGATCATCGAGTAGAATATATTTCCCACTTCCACACGCTCAAAGCATTTTATACTCTCTATCCCATCTCCATTTAACAAGAATCTGAATGAGTTTTAAAGTGTCTGACTATACGTGTTACTCCAATGCAAGTTTTGCGTGCCTCTCTGAGGTCAACTCAGGATAATGACTATATGCGGCCAAAATAATATCATAATATAAATAATAAAAAGATATTATGTTATTCTTAAAGTGATTGGTGATTAATAAATATAAAATTAGAGAAGGCCGAAGAAAATGACCCTATGATTTTTGAAAGATTATATATATCAATACTACTTTTAAATAAGATAAAACATTAGCTTTTAATAAAAATAAAGTAACTCTTATTTAATGTCTAACTTGTCAAATAGCTATTGAAAATGTAATCGTCTAAGAGCTTTGGTGAAAACATTTGTTGGTTAGAAATGTGACCTCATATATGATATAATAATGGTTTTTGCTTGAACTTGCTTTCTAACATAGTGGCAATCAATCTTATCGGATTAGCCGTTATATAAATAGCAAATTGACTATAACAAAAATATGTCATAGGTTTACAATGAACTATGTCCAAACAAGCCAATAAAGACTTCAATCGTATCATCTCACTATTAGCGGCAACCATCGTCTTATACTCAACCTACGCTAAAGGTTTGAACACAACACTTTATTTCTTCGTCTTCCATAAGATTGGTGATTGACAAAGTATCACAACATAGCCAGTCACTGAGCAATGTGTAACATGATGACTCGCCCAATCCGAGTCGTAGAAAGCTCAGAGTCGTAAATTACTGTCATCATAAAGGAAAATGCCCTGACCTAATTGCCTTTTAATATAGCACACAACACATATAGTGGCTTCAAAATACTCTTACGTGGTGTTTGAGCAAACTACGACACAATATGGATCGAGTAAAAAATTTTGAGCCAAGTGCTATGATATAGACGAGACGTCCTATTAGCCATGGACAAAGTCTCGAGCTGAGCAAACTTCACCATCGGTCAAGCCTAGATGATGACCTTGCTTAATTAGAGTGTCCATTGATTTGCTTCTAAGTAGTCTTGTTTTGGACAGTGTATCTTAAGCATATTTTCGCTAACACAAGAATAACTCCTTGGACGAACGAGTAACTTCAATCTTTAAAAAATACTTCAACACCCAGCAAATATTTAATATTTAATATTTAATCATTTATGTAGGTACAACTTAAAAGTCGAACAAACCACCATATCATTCCTTATCAAAATGATGCCATCCACATATACCAATAATCTAAAAAATACACTGTCTTTTTAAAAAGTAAACAATGAATAATTTGCTTGAGAATGAACAAAACCATACCTCTTTAGCAGTTTGGTCAACTTTGTGAATTAATTTTAAGAAGTCTGTAATGGATAGAGTTGTCTTCTTGACTTGTCCTAAATTCACAAGGAAGCTTACTGTATACTTCCTCTTCCAAATCGTCATATAGGATTACATTCTTAACTTCCATTTGATGCAACTCCTACTCTTGCATAACTAGTGAAGACAAAAAAATATGAATGGTTATGAGCTTGGTAACTGAGCAAATGTCTCGTAAAAATTGAGACCTTCAATTTGTGTGAAATCTTTTGCTATCAATCGTGTCTTATATCGCTCAGTTGTTTCATCTGACCTGTAATTGATCTTACAATAAATTGACTTCTTTTCTGGTGACAAAGTCTCTAAAGATCATGCCTTATTCGCTTCAAGTGTGAGAATTTCTCGGGTCATTGCATCTCATCATTTTACACTTTTTACAATCTCTACATAGCTCCTAGTCTTAACATTTGATGTTATGGCCACTAAAAATGCCCAATAACCTTGAGAAGAATTATCAAGCATCATATAATTCACCAAGGGATAAGGAGAACTTGAGGAGCTTTTATGTTATGGTGGCATCAGAGAGGAGGAGAAATTATCACTAAAAATGGCCTCGGACTTCCTGTAATGACAAAATAAACAACCTAGTCTTGTATCCAAGTCGGCTGATGAGTCATTCATTACAATCTACTCTCTATGGCTTAAGCTCTAGCAATCTTCTAGTGACAACTATTGCCTGCCCTTTAACTCTAGATTTTCTCTATTGATTTCATCTTCTCTCTCACACTCAACTGTGGCATAGCAAAACTTTCCTTAAAGTAAAGATTAATATCCTGAATTTGACGCCAATCTGTTCATTACTTTTAGCCAAAGGAAAAATATTTTTATGAAATGAAACATCATGAGAATTAAAAAAATAACCCCTTTCGAGGTTATAAAGCCTCAAACATTTTTTCCCATATGGGTATCCTATAATGATGCATCATTTGCTTTTGGGCTCAAATTTATCCTTTAGTCTTAGATCATTATGAGCATAACACAGGCAACCATACACTTTAGCATGTTTGTAGGATGATGTAACACTAAACAAAATCTCATGTGGTGATTGTTTGTTCAATTTAATAGTTGACATTCTATTTATCAAATAAGTCGTAGTCAAAGCACATTCACCCCAAAAACGAACAAGTAAAGTTGCTTGAAATTGCAACGCCTTTGCTACCTCTAAAATATTCCTATTTTTACATTCTACTCTCCCATTTTGCTACGGTGTATCAGTGTAACTAGTTTTATGGATAATATCCTTCTCTTTATATAATTCTCACATTAACCCTGAATCAAACTCTAACTCATTATCATTTCTTATGCACTTTAAAATCTTCCTAAATAGAGTTTCGACTAATTTGAAAAAATCTATTAAGCAACAATTAGCCATATTTTTTTCTTTCAGTACATAAACTCAAATTCACTCACTATAATCATCCACAATATTAATAAACTAGTATATACCATAAGAGGAAGTCTTACTATAAAATCCTTATAAATCACATTGGATAAGATTGAAACAACTTGCAGCATTGTTAATACTCAATAATAAAGGAAAACTTGCTCGAAAATAGGCATTACAAATACTATTGTTCTTAAAATCTATCCTACTAATATCGGTAATAAAAGATAATAGTTGACTTGACTAATGTCTAAGACGTCGATGCTAGACTGTGAAGGAGTCCACTCTCTTTATCTTCATAGTTGAATGCAAACTTGTATCCTTGAAATGGTTGACCCTTCTAAAGCTCAACCACTCCAATCAGCATCATCAAGGAACAATCTTGTATTACACAAAGCTCATTAGTGAACATAATTTGATAATTTCACCCAGTAATAAACTAGCGTAGCGAAATCAAATTACAAGTCAAACTAGGCATATAAAGGACATTAATTAAAGTCACAAATTGACTTAATATGATTCGACCCATCATTTTCACAATGATCTTAGCTCTATTTGCTAAAATTACTGGCAGAGTTGTTGCTTCTTTGATATTGCACATCAAATCCAAGTAACTTGTCCTAAGATTAGATGTGCCACTGTCTAATATATATATATAAGCTTTTTAGAATTCTTTACAAAAAGCTTCTCAGAGTTATCACTATTTAGAAGTGTTAATCATTTCAAAAACTGTTTGCTTTATAGGCCTGGAATGTTGCTATTGCTTTTAAAATTTCCTTGTACGACATATGTAAGGTTATGATCGTGCATCTCATACATAATATATGTCAAATATACGTAATGACTAGGAGTATCCTAATGAATTTAAGCATAGCTACTGGGCTAAACGTTTCCTCATAATCAACACCTTACCTTTTACAATAACCTTCACTTACAAGCCTAGCTTTATAGGTAACTATAATACCCTCTATGCCAGTTTTCTTCTTGAAAACACATTTGCATCCTATGGGTTTTATCCCTTCTAATGGGTCAACCAAATTTCATACTTGGTTTCATACATAGAATCCATTTCGGATTTCATTGCTTGAAGTCATTTGTCAGATTCTGAACTCTTCAGAACCTCTTCATAGGTAGTAAGCTTATCATCTTCTATGAGCAACACGTCATTAAGTTCACTTATGAGAAATACGTATCTCTCAGGAACACGACGTATCCTACCTGACCTACGAACTTCTTGTGTGTCAAAAGTTTGAACTATTATTTCATCTTTATAAACAATAGTCTCGGGTCCAAGCAGTTGATATGCATCTGTTTGAGTATCTTCAACTTCTACAAGTTAAATTTTGCTCTCGCTGTCTTCTTTGAGAAGAAACTCTTTCTATAAAAAGACAACATGTTTTAAAACAAATACCTTTTCTTTTGAAACATGGTAGAACTGATATCTTATAGTTTCCTTAGGATATCCTACAAACAGACACTTGTCAGATTTAGCTTCAAGCTTATTTGACTAAATCCGCTTCACATAAGCAAGACAACCTCAAACTTTCATATGAGAAAGATAAGGTTTCTTATTAGTCCATATATCATATGGAGTAATATCAATTGAGTTGGATGGGACTCTGTTGAATACATAAACAAGCATTTCAAGTGTATATCCCTAAAAAGATTTTGGTAAATTCGCTAAACCCATCATAGACCTCACCATGTCTAACAAGGTTTGGTTTCTCCTCTTAGCCACACCATTATATTGTGGTGTGTAAGGTGGAGTCCACTAGGATAATATTCCATTATGTGAGATAATCCAAAAACTCTTGGCTTAATTATTCACCACTTCGAGCCGATCAAAGTGATTTAATACTTCTTCCAAGTTGTTTCTCAACTTCATTTATGAATTCTTTGAACATTTCAAAGGCTTCAGGCTTGCATCTCTTAAGATACACATACTCATATCGAGAATGATCATCGATAAAGGTAATGAAGTATACGAAACCACCTTTGACATGTATAGACATCGACCCACATACATTAGTATGTATTAGGTCTAAAAGTCATCAGATGCCTTCTTCTGTTTCAAGGACTCTATATAGGCCTCGTAGTTTCTCTTCCAGTGGCCATCCTTGCCACAGTGGAAGCAAATTCCCTTCAAAGCAGTCTTCCTAGGGCTCATTCACTTCCTGAGTTGTCCTACTCTTGATTGCGGGCTGATGCAGTGCAATTTTGGCCTCATGGCCCTCTCTACCAAGTGGGATTACTGACGACATCAAAACACTTCAAAACTTCATAGCTAGTCTTTTTATAGTGATTGTCCAACCTGAAGACCAATCTTTGGATTGGTCGTTGGCTGCACCACTAGGGCCATTGATAAGTTGTTATTTTTGTGGTAACTTTTGATATAAATCTCTTTAATTTGTTGAAATTTTTATTTAAAATTAATGAACTTGTTTTTAAATTATTCTCAGATGGTTCTCAACATATGGGAGATGAATTTGAATCAGATAGATGCAAGGAAAGCAAAGACAATTTGAACTCCCAATTGATAGAAATGTTTTTGACTAAGCGTAGGCACGTGGAAAGGGAAATTTTATTTGCAAAATCTGATTTGAATAAAAATTCGATACACTTATGATTTTTATTATTTAGGGAATCAAGTTGTTGTCATTTAGGTGGGGATCTGCTACCTGATTATGTAGAGAGTGTATCTCATAAAGATAACAATAAGAGGGAAGAGAAGACACTTCTAATTACATTATCTTTATGTTTTCTGTTGTTGTTTTTTTTGGTTTTGATGAGTTTCAGATTTCTAGTTACGTTATCTTTATGTTTTCTGTTGTTTTTTGTTTTGTTTTGAGGAGTTTGAGATTTTGCTGGCAAAATTGCAAATATGGAGATTATGTGTTTTGTTATTCTTCTGTTAGGTTTTACTTTTGTTATAAGTGGCTAAATTCTCTTTCTTGGTTGAAGGGAATCACGTTATCATCTAGTATATGTGAGATTTTTTTAATAAAGTTTATTTCATTGATGATATTAAGTGTCTTCAGAATTGCTTTTTATGATTTAATTGATTTATCTCTAAGATACGCAACTAGGAATTGATTGATTTAATTTACAGCCAGATTAGTAAGATTTGACATTCCGTTTTGCTAATCCAAAGTGGCAATTAGGATTATCATCTTTATGTTAGGGATTGGAAATTCTAGGAAAGACACTTATCCAGATTAAATACTTATCCAGATTAAATACATATTGTATGTGTATTGTCTTGCCTACTGGTTCTCTTAGTTCTTAAAGCTATTAATTAATCAAGCTTAAGATCATATCTAAGTTGTTGGTTAATAAGAGTGATTAGAATATATGTTTTTATTCATTTAATCTTAAGAGAGAACATCACCCAATGAGTATTTGTTAATGTACTTAATTTTATATCGATGATCCATCTTAGTTTGATAACCTAGGTAACCCGAAACTAAGGTTCGTTATTAAGTTTTCATATATGAATATTTTCTTTTATTTCAAATTGTTGTCATTTTAATTTCTTTAAATTACGTTAATTCAACCTCAACCTCTCAATTTGTTTTAGTTTTCAACTCATATAATATTTACCAATAGATTCATTGTAGGAACGACTCCTATTTTTCACCATTACATTAATTTGTGTTGCAAGAAGTTGGTTTCTTTTTATATTTGGTTGCAGGCGACAGCATTACCAATTATTGCCTCAACATGTTCTTTTTAGCCTCGAACAATAAACTTGTGACGCTCTTCTCTAGTAATCAAGGAATAAGTCTTACTAACAGTACCCAAAAGATCCATACTTTGATAGAAAAAAATTAAAGAGACAAATTTTGTTTTAAGTTTGAAAGATTACACACACACACACAACCATATTTGTAATCAGTACTACTTTCAAATAAGGTAAAACATTAATCCCTACTTAAGATAAAGTAACTCCCTATTTATAATTGTATTTCCAATAATATAAAACAATAACAACAACACCCAGTGATACTCTCGCTAAAATATAAGGTCTAAGGAAATCTAGTAATATGCAACCTTATCCTTACAAAGTAAAGAGATTATTTCTAATAGACCCATATGTAGTGGAAATTAATAATAATCTAAAATATAAATAAATACATATAACTATACATATAAAAATATGTATTATGATACATATATAACATGGTAAAGATTAACAATAAGTAAATAAATATAAAAACTAATAAAAAAAGAGACAAGTACAAAAATAAATCACATCAGCCATTACGATAAAGTAAATAGAAGAAGTAAAAAATTACTCAGGCTAAATAACTAGGAGAGAAGTACTACTTAATCAAAATATTAAGGATATCTATAAAACAAATGACTCGAACAAGAAAGTTTATAGGACTTAAGAGAACGATAAAGACCTCTCTACATGAGTTCATTTATCTGTATCCTAGTAGATCCAAATTTTCTATTGCAAATCATGTCCTCAATAAGTTCCAGCAAAGTCATTTCATTTTTGATCACTTCAACCTAATTCTTTTTAGGCCTTTCCTTTTTCCTCTTATGGTCTCTAAGTGTTATTTTCTCACATCTTCTCACTAAAGTGTCAAGGGTGTTTCCTTTTCACTTGTATAAACTACCTAAGTCTCGTCTCTCTTAATTTATCATTGATACTCACTACTTTTAATTTGTCTCTTACCAATATATTATTAACCTTATCTCCTTTAGTAAGGTTACACATCCAACGAAGCATCCTTATCTTCGCCACCATTAGCTTATGAATATGCACTTGTTTGATGGGCCAACACTTCGCTTAGCATAGTCAGTTTAATCGTTAAATGATAGAATTTACCTTTGAACTTGAGTGATATCTTCTTGTTACATAAAACTCTTGATGTACTTCTTCGTTTAAGTCACCTTGATCTGGTATGGTGGACTATATCTTTATCAATCCCTCTATTGCTTTGAATGATAGACCTTAGGTACTTAAAACACTATTTCTAACTTCTTAACTAATGTTTACCTCTACATCAAGATCCACCCTATGACCTAAAAATATAAACTTTAAGTATTTAGTCTTAGTCCTACTCAATTAATAACCTCTCTATTATAATGTATTCGTCCAACGTTCTAACATGACATTGACTTACTCTTTTGTCTCATTCCTTAAAACAATATTGTTAGCAAACAACATACACTAAGGCACATCCCTTTGAAGACCAAACTTTGGATTGGTCGTTGGCTGCACCACTAAGACCATTGATAAGTTGTTATTTTTGTGGTAACTTTGGATATAAATCTCTTTAATTTGTTGAAATTTTTATTTAAAATTAATGAACTTGCTTTTAAATTATTCTCAGATGGTTTTTAACACATGGGAAATGAATTTGAATCAAATAGATGCAAGGAAAATAAAGACAATTCGAACTCCTAACTGATAGAAATATTTTTGACTAAGTGTAGGCACGTGTAAAGGGAAATTTTATCTGCACAATTTGATTTGAATACAAATTCGATACACTTAGGATTTTTATTATTTAGGGAATCAAGTTGTTGTCTTTTAGGTGGGGATCTGTTGCCTGATTATGTGGAGAGTATATCTTATAAAGATAACGATAAGAGGGAAGAGAGGACACTTCTAGTTACATTATCTTTATATTTTCTTTTTTTTTCTGGTTTTGAGGAGTTTCAGATTTTGTTGGAAAAATTACAGATATGGAGACTATGTGGTTTGCTATTCTTCTGTTAGGTTTTACCTTTGTTATGAGTGGCTAAATTCTCTTTCTTGATTGAAGGTAATCACGTTATCATCTAGTATATGTGAGATTTTTTTAATAAAGTTTATTTCATTGATGAATATTAAATGTCTTATGAATTGCTTTTTATGATTTAATTGATTGATCTCTAGGATGTGCTACTAGGAATTGATTGATTTAATTTACAGCCATATTAGTAGGATTTGATGTTCCGTTTTGCGAATCCAAAGTGACAATTAAGATTATCATCTTTACGTTAGGTATTGGAAATTCTAGGACAGATACTTATCCAGATTAAAAACATATCGTATGTGTATTGTCTTGCTTACTGGTTCTCTTAGTTCTTAAAGCTACTAATTAATCAAGCTTAAGATCATATCTAAGTTGTTGGTTAATAAAAGTGATTAGAATACATGTTTTTATTCATTTAATCTTAAGTGAGAACATCACCCAATGATTATTTGCTAATGGACTTAATTTTATATCGATGATCCATCTTAGTTTAATAACGTAAGTGACCCGAAACTAAAGTTCATTATTAAGTTTTCATATATGAATATTTTCGTTTATTTCAAATTTTTGTCATTTTTAATTTCTTTAAATTACGTTAATCCAACCCCAACCTCTCAATTTGTTTTAGTTTTCAACTCATATAATATTTACCAATAGATTCATCATGGGAACGACCCCTATTTTCTATTACTACATTAATCTGTATTGCAAGAAGATGGTTTTTTTTTCATATTTGGTTGCAGGCGACAACATTACCAACTATCGCCTCAACATGTTCTTCTTAGCCTCAAACAATAAACTTGTGGTGCTCTTCTCTAGTAATCAAGAAATATGTCTTACTAACAATACCCAAAGGATCCATACTTTCATAGAAAAAAAATTAAAGAGACAATTTTTTTTGAAGTTTGAAAGATAACACACACACACACACAACCATATATGTAATCAATACTACTTTCAAATAAGGTAAAACATTAATCCCTACTTAAGATAAAGTAACTCTTATTTATAATTGTATTTCCAATAATATAAAACAATAACAACAACACCCAGTGATACTCTCGCTGAAATATAAGGTGTGAGGAAGTCCAGTAATATGAAACTTTATCCTTACAAAGTAAAGAGATTATTTCTAATAGACCTATATGTAGTGGAAATTAATAATAATCTAAAATATAAATAAATACATATAACTATACATATAAAAATATGTATTATGATACATATATAACATGGTAAAGATTAACAGTATAAGATAAATTAAGTAAATAAATATAAAAACTAATAAAAAAAGAGACAAGTACAAAAATAAATCACATCATCCATTACAATAAAGTAAATAGAAGAAGTAAAAAATTACTCAGGCCAAATAATTAGGAGAGAAGTACTACTTAATCAAATTATTAAGGATATCTATAAAACAAATGAATCGAACAAGAAAGTTTAGAGGACTTAAGAGAACGATAAAGACCTCTTTACATGAGTTCATTTATCTGTATCCTAGTACATCAAAATTTTCTATTGCAGATCATGTCCTCAATAAGTTCCAGCAAGGTCATTTTATTCTTGATCACGTCAACCCAATTCTTTTTAGGTTTTTCTTTTTTCCTCTTATATTCTCTAAGTGTTATTTTCTCACATCTTCCCACTAAAGTGTCAAGGGTGTTTCCTTTTCACTTGTCTAAACTACCTAAGTCCCGTCTATCTTAATTTATCATTGATACTCACTACTTTTAATTTGTCTCTTACCAATATATTATTAACCTTATCTCCTTTAGTAAGGTTACACATCCAACGAAGCATCCTTATCTTCGCCACCATTAGCTTATGAATATGCACTTGTTTGATGGGCCAATACTTCGCTTAGCATTGTTAGTTTAATCGTTAAATGATAGAATTTACCTTTGAGATTAGATGATATCTTCTTATTACATAAAACTCTTGATGTACTTCTTCGTTTAAGCCACCTTGATTTGATATGGTGGACTATATCTTTATCAATCCCTCTATTGCTTTGAATGATAGACCCTAGGTACTTAAAATACTATTTCTGCGGTATAACTTCTTAACTAATCTTTACCTCTACATCGAGATCCACCCTATGGCCTAAAAATATAAACTTTAAGTATTTAGTCTTAGTCCTGCTCAATTAAAAACCTTTCTATTATAATGTATTCGTCCAACGTTCTAACTTGACATTGGCCTACTCATTTGTCTCATCCATTAAGACAATATTGTCAGCAAACAACATACACTAAGGCACATCCCCTTGAATACTATTGGTGAGCTCATCCATTACTACTGCAAACAGAAAAGAGTTCAATAAGGAATCTTGGTGTAACCCAATATCGATAGAAATTTTTTTTGTATCTCCCCTTATCGTCTTTACTCTAGTCTTTACCCCTTCATACATATCTCTAATAATCTTATATAAGACAAAAGAACTCCCTTAGTCTCTAAGCACCTCCACAAAATTTCCCTAGGTACCCTGTCATATGCCTCCGTTAAATCAAAAAAAACCAAGAGTAGATTACTTTGTCTTTCCTTATAATAATATGAATAATAAAAAAATTAATTTACAAATAATTCTTTATTTAATAATAATAATCATTAGTAACTGCTAAATAATAATTTTATAATTAATCTTTATTATTAATAATATTTATTTGTTAATAAACATAGCATAAATTTAGTTTAAGTGTTTTTTAGGCGTGGTTTAAGTGGTTAATAATGATTTTTTAAAATTTTTACATATTAGTGTTTTAGGGTTAATTATAGAAAGATTTTCAAATTTCACTAAATTTGATAATACTAGCTTAAACTTTAAAAAATAGAGCTAAAATGCTCCGACTTTTAATTTTTAACAAAAGTAGCCAGATATTAAGTTTTCCATTAATGTGGATGATGTAGTAAGTCATATTAAATTAATATTTTTACTACGTAGCTGCCACACAATGTATTTGTACTACGTATTAATTTTATTATTTAATAAATTAAAAATATCAAAAAGTGTAAAATAATTATACACTCCTTTGTAACGGTAACAAAGATGAGAATGTTACATTGGATGTATAATTTTATTAGAAAGGATAAAGTTAAAAATGTAATGAAAAAAGACAAATTAATGGTGACTAATACTATTGAAAAATTAAGAGAGATAAGGCTTAGTCGCTTAGGTGGTTTGGATATATTAATAGGAAACACTCAGATGCTCCAGTAAAAAGATGTGAGAATATTGCACTTACAAATTGTAAGAAAAAAATGAAGGCTTAAGAAAATTTTGGGAGGGGTGATCAAGAATGATATGACATTGGTGGAACTTACCAAAGACATGATTTGCAATAAAAAACTTTCTAATACTAAGATACAGATAAAGAATCTCTCATAAAGAGATCTTTGTGGTTCGCATAGGTAATTTGGTATTTTTCTTTTATAGTTAGTCTAAACTTTTAAATATGTAATACTTACCTCTAAGGGATTTATCCTAAGTTTTTTTTATTATGTTTAATCTTTATCATATTATTTAGTTTATTAATTATTATATATTTTATTTGATAAGTATTTGTTATTGTTGTTGTTGTTGTTGTTGTTATTATTATTATTATGATGATGATGATGATGCTTTCTTGGTAGATCATTTGAAAACAACTTCTTTTATATTTAGAATAAGGTTACGTATTATTGAACCTCTTCAGATCTTGCTATCAACGAAATTTTTATTGAATTGTTGTTTGATATTTTTAATTTAATAAATAAAAAAATCATATATGGTACAAGTATAATATGTGGTAGCTATTTGGTAAAAATAATAATCTATATGGCTGGCCACATCATCCACATTAACGAAGAACTTAATGTTAAACTATTTTTTGTTAAAATTTGAAAATTATAATATTTTAGCACAACTTTTTTAAGTTCGGGTTACATGAGCAAAGTTTATATTTTTTTTTAATACTATCAGCCCTTTAAATTTGTTATAGATTTCTTTGTTATATTTGAAAAGAAACGATGTCTAAGTTAGGAACTATAAATAAATATTCGTTTGGCTTTTATGTCTTTACATGCTTTTCTTTAAATATTTTTTATTTTTTTATACTTGTTATAAAGCAATTTAAAGTACCTTAAATTATTTTTATCTCTCAATTAAATATGATAAACAGTTTTTCATATTAATATATTAAAATAATCTTTTCATTCTAATTTAAACATTTATTTAGATAAATGAAAAGGTTAAGAAATTATTATTTTAATAATCATTGGAAAAATATCATTTAAATTTTTTATACGTGCAAAATTATCATTAGAACGATTATACTTGCGGACCATCGATTCATTTTTCGGATGAGAATGAGAGCAATTTAATATTAATATACAATAATTTAAATAATATTAGTTACATTAGTAATAAAAATCACCCTAATAATTATATATTATATCGACACATTAGATAGAGCCCTGATTAAAATCAAACCCAAGCCAATTTACGAAACATCTTCTTTTAAAAATATAACAAAGAAATCTGTAACAGATTAAATGATCAATTGTAAAAAAAAAAATATAAACTTTAATCAATTTTAAAATAAGATATAGAGCATTCATAATAAGATATAGTATTCTCGTTATGCACGTATGTTTTTGTGAATTAATACAAGTATCATATAGTATGAAACGATGATCTCAAATAATTTAGTTCCAAGAGGCAAGCAATGGTGTAGGTAGGTAGCTTCAATTCAACTTTAATGCCACTTTTTTAAATTTACACTGATATTATAAAATTGAATAAGATTCATAATTTTTTTTAATAATTAATCTTTAAAAGTTTGAGTGACTGAATTTTATTTAAGTTAAATTTAAATTAAAGAAATTCGAATTACCCAACTCAAATGAATTTAAAGTTTATTCAACCAAATTTTAATTTTTAAAATAACGACAAAATGAAGCTATTTTAATTTAGTTGGTTCATAACTAATTTCGGACCAAGCAAAAAAGATCGTTTGAACCCGACACGACTATTATCATTCTTACTTTAGAGAAAGAGATTGATCAGATGTTTAAGAGGTACTGATCGCAAGAGCATGCGGTGATTAGGATGAGATGCAGTTTAGTTACAATACCTTGTCAGGAAAAAGAAGCACTGAACTGATATTATTCTCTACGTGGGTTAGTGGGTATAAACATAAAGCCTCTTTATGCAAAGATATGCATATGGCTCTCTTTCTCAGTAGGAGTATTGCTGCAGGAACCTGCTTTGTCATCATCAAGGTTTACTACAGTGTTATTATCATCTCAATCACAGCCCACATATATATTTCTTTGCTTCTTCACCTCCTTCCTCTGCAACCACCATCTTAACCATCTCAGAAAATTCCTTCTCTCTAACTTTTGTCTGAGGAATGGATCTTCTTCGGTCTATTTTCTTCCTTTTCCTGACATTTGTTTCTCTAATCTATCCTCTGCGAGCTTTCAGTGATACACAAGCACAAGCTCAGTTTTTCAATTTAGTTAAAGCTTCTCTTTCAGGGAACGCCTTGTCTGCCTGGGATGTTGGTGGAGCGAAGTCTTACTGTAATTTTACTGGGGTTGGCTGCAATGGTGAAGGAAAGGTTGAGAAGGTTGACATGACAGGTTGGTCATTAACTGGGCGTTTCCCATCTGGGATTTGCTCTTATTTGCCTCAGTTACGTGTTCTTCGCATCGGGAACAATCATTTTCATGGCGACTTTCTTCACAGCATTGTTAATTGTACTGTTTTGGAAGAGCTCAACTTGAGTTTTCTCTATCTCACCGGAACACTTCCTGATTTGTCGCCTCTGAAGTTTCTTCGGATACTTCACGTGTCCAACAACCTTTTCACTGGCAAGTTTCCAATGTCAGTGACTAATCTCACCAACCTTGAGGTACTTGACTTCAATGAAAACGCCGAGCTTAGTTTGTGGCAACTTCCAGAGAACATTTCCAGGCTGACAAAGCTAAAAACTATGATCTTGAGTACTTGCATGTTGTATGGCCCAATACCAGCTTCAATTGGAAACATGACTTCTCTTGTTGATCTTGAATTAAGTGGGAATTTCCTTACAGGCCCCATTCCAGCAGCGATTGGATTATTGAAGAACTTGCAACAGCTTGAGCTCTACTACAACTACCACCTTTCAGGAATCATTCCTGAGGAACTTGGAAACTTGACAGAGCTCATCGATCTGGACCTCTCAGTCAATACGTTGACAGGCCAGATTCCAGAATCTATATGCCGACTTCCCAAGCTGGAAGTTTTGCAGGTTTACAACAACAGCCTCACGGGGGAAATACCAAGTGCTATAGAAAACTCAACCAGCCTGCGCATGTTATCACTTTATGATAATTCTCTAACAGGTGAAGTGCCGAAAAATCTGGGGCACATGTCAGACATGATTGTCCTAGACTTATCAGAAAACCGCCTGTCAGGTTCTTTGCCAACAGACGTTTGCAAGTCAGGTAAATTAATGTACTTCCTTGTCCTGGATAATATGTTTACCGGAGAGTTGCCTGATAGCTATGCCCAATGTAAGACACTTATACGTTTTCGAGTCAGTCATAATCGATTGGAGGGGTCAATACCTGAACAACTTTTTGGTCTAGCACATGCTTCGATCATTGATTTGAGTTACAACAATTTTAGTGGTCCGATTGCAAAAGCAATTGGAAGTGCTAGAAACTTGTCTGAGTTGTTCATGCAAAACAACCTGATTTCAGGTGTTCTGCCTCCTGAAATTTCTGGGGCCATCAATCTAGTAAAGATTGACCTTAGTAATAATGTTCTGTCTGGACCCATTCCCGCTCAAATTGGCAATCTAAAGAAGCTAAACCTACTTATCTTGCAAGGCAACAAGTTGAATTCCTCCATTCCTGAGTCATTTTCTTTGTTAAAATCCCTCAACGTCCTCGATCTCTCCAACAACCTCTTGACTGGCACCATCCCAGAAAGTCTCATCGAGTTGTTACCAAACTCCATCAACTTCTCAAACAATCGTCTTTCAGGTCCAATTCCTCTTTCACTGATTAAAGAAGGGTTGGTAGAAAGCTTTGCAGGGAATCCAGGCCTTTGTCTTCCAGTCTATGTTAATTCATCACGCCAGAATTTTCCAATTTGTTCTCAAACTTACAACAGAAAGAAGCTAAACTTCATCTGGGTGATAGGAATCTCAGCATTTATCATGCTTGTTGGAGGTCTCTTATATCTAAAACGTCGATGCAGCAGAGCAAGAGATGTAATGGCACATGACGAGACCATGTACTCGTCCTTCTTTTCATACGATGTAAAGAGTTTCCATCGAATAAGTTTCAATCCACAGGAAATCCTCGAGGCAATGGTTGATAAGAATATAGTGGGGCATGGAGGATCTGGAACTGTGTACAGAATTGACTTAAGTGGTAAAGAGGTTGTTGCAGTTAAAAGGCTATGGAGCAAGAGAACCAAAGATTCAGTTTCCGAGGATCAGATGATTTTGGACAAGAGCTTGAAAACTGAAGTAGAGACTCTGGGGAGCATAAGACACAAGAACATAGTCAAGTTGTATTGTTACTTCTCCAGTCTGGATTGTAGCCTGCTTGTTTATGAATACATGTGGAACGGAAACCTGTGGGACGCTCTTCACAAAGGGTCCATCGATCTGAATTGGCCTACCCGTCATCAAATAGCACTTGGAGTCGCTCAGGGCTTGGCGTATCTCCACCATGATCTGTTGCCGCCGATCATTCACAGAGACATAAAATCAACCAATATCCTACTTGACATTAACTGTCAGCCAAAAGTAGCAGACTTCGGAATTGCAAAGGTTTTGCAAGCTAGAGCAGGCAAGGATTCGACCACAACTGTTATTGCAGGAACCTACGGTTACTTGGCTCCAGGTAATTTACTATTGCAAATCTGAATTAGATTATCAGTTAAAACCATCTGTTACTTTCATTCATGAACATGCTTCTTTCAGGATAACCTTATCATGTTTTCTTAATTTGCCAACCATTTTATTGAACTTTAAACACTTCACTGTCACAGAATATGCATATTTGTCTAAAGCAACCACCAAATGTGACGTCTACAGCTTTGGGGTGGTATTGATGGAACTAATAACTGGGAGGAAGCCAGTAGAGGCAGGCTTTGGAGAGAACAAAAATATCGTGTACTGGGTATCTACAAAAGTGAACACCTTGGAAGGTGTCATGGAGGTATTGGACAAACGCTTATCGGAAACTTGCAGGGATGAGATGATTGAGGTTCTTAAGATTGCCGTCCGATGTACCAGCAGGAACCCAGCCTCTCGCCCAACCATGAACGAGGTTGTTCCGCTGCTGCTGGAGGCTGACCCTTGTAGATTCGATTCATGCAAGTCGTCAAATAAGGCCAAAGAGGCATCAAATATCACCAAGATAAAGAACCAAGTTGATTCATGAGTTGAAATTAGGAGTTTACTATAGACTAGGATTAGCCTCTAAATATCACCTAATAGACTTTTGTCTTTAAAGAGTAATTTACTGTATATTTCTTCGTTAGTTTCCTTTTCTTTTGTTTCCTTGTTGCTCTTGTAAGAGTTGATATGGAAGGAACTTGATCGAGCATAGCTGCTTTAGAGTTACGCTTGGCATCCATATCTTAATAGACCCACGTATGAATCATTCCCTAGCTTTTGAGACATTTGTTTTCTTTTTGCTTTTTCTCTCTTTATCATTGCTCTTTACTAGTGGAAAGAGGGTCTAAAAGAGGGACATTATTGGCCATGGGTGGAAGGTTCTGATACCCCATTGGCTCTTCTTTTGCACTCAAAGTGTTTAAGTGGATCCTGATTCTTATAATAACTCAGTGGCATGATTGATTCACGCACAAGAGGTCCTACTTTAACGAAGCTAATCCTCAAGAAAAACATATCAATCAAGGATTGGTTGATTAGCATTCTTGTCTCCATTTTAAGTTAGGGACAGAAGTGAAAGGAGAACCCTTTTCTTTTTCTTGCTTTTTTACAAGTGAAATTTGATTGCTTTTTCTCGAGTAGTAGCTGTAAGGATGTGATTGACACTAAGCTTGTGTGACCGTAGATAGCGAGGCCAAGAAGCTCCACTCACATGTTGGAACCCAAAAGTTGTCCCGACTCATCAGGCATATGATTCTCCATTCGTGTACCCTATATATCTAGCATTTGTGGGTGGGAAATGGCATTTGTTCCAAGTCAATTCGCAGAAAGAAATTGAGATTCTTCGGGGAAATTATAACAAGCATTTGGACTGCCAAGAACGGTCAATCATTTTTAGTGCTTAAACCAGTGATTGTTCTGCCAAGTAGATGTAACTGTATCTCCATTCAACTTGGAACAAACATAAATTGGTAAAATATAAAATTAAAAAAAAAACATTAGAACAGGTTCATGTCTTTGCATAGTCAGGGGTGGCCTTTGGGATCCTACTCTACTACAATAAGATTCATGGTTGAAGAAACAGTTTTTGGTAAGAAAACAACAGGCATCCCAGGACGTGTTTCTCTATGATAAGAAGATAATAATCCAGGACAGTCATGTCGTCTTTAGGTACAAGAAGGGAAAGATTTACAGGAAAGTTCAAAGTAGAATAATAATTACATGTCCACTTTGACCTCTGTTTTATCCATCTGTGATCACCGAGGAAAAGAGATGATTGCAATGATAGATTACACTGAAAGAACAAAAATTTGTGGTTCTTAAGAAACTTGTCTTTTCCGGTTTATGGCAAAGCAATTTCCTGTTTGTACCACTCGTTAATGGTCGCTAATGGGGAGGCCACTCATCTACCTTAAAACTATAAATTATAGGATGGTAAAGTAACATTACAGAGCATCAGGAATTGAGCATCGACAAGGGCATGGATCATCGTTTCCCTCCTGAATAAGAAGTGCCTGAGACTAGATAGTTTCCAAGACACTTAGGACGGTTTCGAGGAAAAGTTAGTCTTTTGAAGTTCATGGGCTAAACGGACAAAACAAGGCCTTCCATGAAGGGAAATTCAAAGTTGTAGTTAAATGTCCGTTAAATCCGACTCTATACTCGTCCAAGGAGTGGGGAAAGACTCGGTGCCTGTGTTCCCTTCTTTAGCCCATTAATGATTGCATGTCCCCCATATTTTAAAATCATGATTTAAACTAGTGAAATAAGAAATTAAATGTTTAAAAATTTAAATCACAAAATTAATTAAAAATTAAATAGAATTAAAAGAGATTATTTTTATTCATCAAAAAATTTAAAATATAATTAAGAAATTATTAAATAAAAATTAATTGATTTGTTTAAGTTTATAAGAATTTATTAATTTATAAAAATTAAACGATTAATTAATAAATAAATTTTTTAAGCAAATAATTCTTTTAGCATCTTTCATTAGTGCAAATGAAAAAGATATAATGTAAAAACTCAAATTTAAGTTAAACAACAAAAATGTTCTACTGTTAGTAATTCATTTATATATTTTTAATTTGTACTCCTTTTAGTTGACTAATAAGTTGTTTTTTCAATCATATTTATAAATAATTATTCTATATCTTTTATGAATAAACTATGAAACAGACGATTCCTTTCTTAATTGTAAAGGTAAGGCTAATTTAGTCATAAAAATTTTGAACTATCCAATTTTTAGTTCAGTTTTAAATTTTATAATTCAATCTGATTATTAAAAATTAGTCGGTTAATTCTTTTAAATTAATAAATTCTTATCTAAAATAAATAAATTAATTTTTATTTAATAATTTCCTTTTTCAATCAAATATCAATCTTTTCGAGAAATAAAAACAGTCTTTTCATAACTATATTTCAAAATTTTAACTATTTTTATGATAATTTAACATTGATTGAATTTTTAAAATTTAAACTTCTGTTTTATCAGTTCTGATTAAGTTTTTAAAACATTGCTTATATAAACCCTTTAAACCACACTTAAAATTGATAAGAACAAGTCTTAATTAACTTAACGAAATTTGCAGAAGGGTAAATGGGTCAGTGCCTGGGAGAGGCCGGTTGAATTGAGGTACAAATTAACTTTTTAATTTCTAATTAACTGCAACGCTCGATCCAAGAAACTACGATCGCAAAGCCACAAGTTGATAACTGATAAGACAATTCAAGCACCGGAAAGATGATTAATTCGTACTCGTATTATTTTAAAAAATAATAGATAAAAAATTAATGAAATATAATAGAAGAACTTATATGATTGTAAAAAAATGATTTAAAAAAAAATAAAAATAATAAGGAGCTCCATTAATCCAATTTACTATATAAAATTCGGGTTAAGTGCGTACAGGAAAAATAAGATTTAATAAAATAAGATTGTAAGAAAATAAGTAAAACAAAGAATTGGAAGGAATCCCTATACCTTCTCTTGTTGCTCTAAATAAAAAAATTAAAAAAATAAAGAAAAAATCACTTTCAATTGGAGAGAGAGAATGAGAGGACGGCTCATGACTCCCTAACACATTAATCAACCACCTCTTATCATTAAACACTTTTTAATTAAATACCCTCATTATTAAAGTTTTTTAATTATTATATTACTAAAGGTTGGTGGAAGCTCTTGGTCTTCTTATGTTTGATAGTTGGCATATGTTTGTGCTCGCTTGTAGTAGTAGTACGACCATTTCTCATTGGCTCAATTGGCTCCGGACGTCTTTGGTTGGTAAGCAATCAAGCAAATGTCTGGTCATTATTTTTTTAAAGGTCAAAATTACGTAATTCTTTAAAAAATTATAATTTTGTATTTTGTATTGTTATTGAAATAATAATAATAATAATAAACTATGCGAAGAAGGCATTAAATGGTGACCATATAAAAATTGAGGCATAACGTTGAAGGTATGGTGTGGGAGTTAGAAGGTTGTTTTCATTTTTCTGACATTACCATCTACCAAGCCTATGTTAAATAATAATTTGTTAAATCACTCACTACCTATAATTTTTATTATCTATATTAAAAAAATTCTCACAGATAAGGATAATTTACTTTATTTCTTGAATTATAAGATAAAACCTAATTTATAACATATAATGATAATCACTTAGGTTTAACTTTTTCTTAATTTTAAAAGTAATTAATGCGTATAAATTGTTTAATCGAAGAATTTGAAGTTTAAATGAAAAAGATATTGTTAAATAAAAATTAATTAGTTAATTTTAATTTATAAGAATTTATTAATTTATAAAAATAACTAATTAATTAATAAAATTGATAAGTTTTTATCATTTAGAGTTACGCATTAAAGTAAATCAAATCTAAAAGTTCAAAAAAGAATCGAAAAGTTTAATAATTTTACGGATGAATTGTTCGAACTGATTTTGTTTTATATTTTAAATTTTATTAATTTTAAATTTTAATTATTTTTAATAGTATTACTTAAAAACTATTTATATTCATAATTACGTAATATGAAAATTTTTATTTTGAAATATGATGTGGTATTAAAATTATAGATAGTTAAAAATTAATAAATTGTTAATTAAAGATTTGATTAAATAATGTAATGATTACATTTTGAAATATAAAGAATCAAATAAGAAGAAGTCAGATCAATTAATCTCTTAAGTAAATAACAATAATCACCGTAAAATAATGTTTTAGTTAATTTTTTAAAAAAATAATAATTGATAACAATATTCTCTTTTATTTAATTTTCTGTTTCTTTTTAGTATCTAGAGGACAATGGGTAAAAAAGTGAGAAAGATTGAAGAGACAGAGGGGAGAAGGACAAGGCAGTGAATGTTTTAGAAGAGGAACAAAGAGAGAGTTGAAAGTGGCGTTTCACCGAAGTCTCCAAAAAGCCCAAAAGCCTGCAGAGACTGACTGCCTCTCTTAGACCAATCGAATTTACCCTTTTTAGACCCTTTTCAAGACAAACCATCGCTGCCCTTCCACACTCTGTCCTCTGCTTTTTCCTCTTTATTACTACTTAGTTATTAGTACTACTCTCTAAGACACCCAAGAACCAGACAGCTTTTTTCTTTCTTTTTTTCTTTCTTTTTGGGTTTTCCTCTAAGTTAAGGTATGTGTTTGTTGTTGGGCTCAACTGGGTTGCACTGTTCTCCTGTAATGGCTGTTGTTGTTGCTCTTGATCATGGGAACATGTTTTTGTCGTGGAATGACCGAGCAGCCCTTGAACACCTCGAGCTACCCTCTTCCTGTGCCTCGCTAAATCGAAGGTCTTTTTGGAGCATTCATCGATAGGCAGTACAAACAACAAATGCAGTAGGTGTGCTCAAAAGGCAGACAGGATGGAGCCAGGCAAACCATTATACATAGCTCATCTCTATTACTCTCTCAGAACAAAAACAAAAAAACAAAAAAAGGAGGAAATACAAGAAGAAGAAGAAGAAAGTAGAGACCAACCAACCACATCCCTTTTGATTTCTGTTTTTTTTAAAGGTTTTATTTCTGGGTTTTCATTAATGGCGGACGAGGAGGAGCGCACAAGTAGTCGTCGTCGTCGATCATGGGTACGCTTTTAATTGCATCGAAATGCAGAGCCAAAGATGATAAAGGAATGATGGATTTTCCACACGACACATATGTATGAAAAATATGTTGTTACTTGTACCCATCTCGTTTTTTTTCCTTTGTTAGCTTGAACGGTCAATGACCGGCGATTGATGTACGTTTCCTCTCAATTTTCCATGCTTCCATTTTGTTTCGTGAAAAAAATTATAATGATATTGCTTTTCCACGTCTCACAATGTGATCTGTGATTTTTCCTTCATTATTTGTTTTGTCTGTATTCGTTGTTGTGTTCGTTTGCTCATTTGTTGTTGAATGTTTAGCTGCCAGAGAATCATATGTTTGTTGAGTAGTTTTCATTTGTTTGCTGTTCCAAGGAAGTAATGATTCTTGGGGTTTTGTTGGGATCTGACCAATTGTTGAGTGTGTGTGATTGTAAATGAGAGGTTGGGGTATGATTAGTGTACCATTTTCATTTTGTGTGGTCCATATATGTTTCCAATTGAATGGCCTCTTGCTTTCAGTTGTATTGGCTGGATCTGGTTGGGTTAGCTTAGGAGGCAGATTGATTTTGCCGGAATGTGGATTTTATGTTGTCGGTGGAAGATTAGCTGGTCTATTCTTAATTTTCTCGTCACTATCCTATTAATTTGGAACTTAAGTTTGGTAAGAACTATCCTTAAGAATGATAATTGAAGCATTTTATAATGAAACATTGAAATGTTCAACGAACGTTTGCTCCAGATGCTCTTTGCTTTGCTTACTGTCACGTTTGGCATAATGATACGAGAAGAACCACCTGTAGGAAAAGTCACTCCTTTAACATGCTCCAATGTCAAGCATGCACGTTTATGAATTCGGGTAGTGATCAGAGTCGATGAGTCTCCGTTTGCTGTTAATTGGAGCTGATAGAATCAACACTTAAATCTGTGATCCATATTTTCTTGCTGCAAGCTTTGCCATTTAAGATTATGTCGCCCTTGTTGTTCAAGTACTGAGTGCCCAGGATGTGCTGATAATTAGGACTTTTCATACGTAATGCATTCTTTATTCAGTTTGTGTTATTTTTGTACATACTTGCGAGATAGTTGCCCTTTTTCACTGCATAAAACCATGCACCTTAGCCCTGTTGTTTTTGTGACTATATTCTGTGTAACTTAGAATGGTGAGAGATATTTACTGGTTTTGCCATTTTGGATCGTGATACATTTTAGCTTCATGCTTTTAGACAAATATGTTTTTAAGTAACAAATAAGGATTTACTGTTGCTATCCCTTAGGAATCCTTTTTCCCTATATTGGGCGTAAGGTGGCAAAATTTGTGATTTAACTGGGTCCGAGGAGTTTGATATTAAATTTCGTATGGTTTGAATCCATCCATCTGGATTGTGTGACCACTTTTATTTGGTTTATGTTGATTCTACATTAAATCAACTGCTACTCAATGAAAGTCGGAATAAGTTTGTTGATTGCTCATTTTCTGGAAACATCATTTTCTCAACTGAATGGTTGAGATTCCCTGTTTGCATCATCCTTAATTGACGTGAAAGTTATTTATCTCTAGAACTGTCTTTCGTCTTATCCTACTGGAAATAGCAGACGAACTAAGCCTATTCTGCAAATTTCACAGTAACACAATAAGAATCATGTATCAAATACTTGTAATTTTTGTACACCAACTGGGAATTTGCTTCCAAATTGCACAATGTTTTAGCTTTGTGTTTCATACATTATCACTCTAATTAACACCTAGGTCTTTGTAAATCCAAGATTGCTTAGCTGACTTACTCCTAATAATCACTCATGAAAGTTGAATGCTATTGTTGAACATGTCTGACATTGACGGCTGAAACCTCTGGAATTTTGAGCAAATGGTTTGTTTAAACACATATTCAAAACAAAACGATTAGTACTCATATGACATTAAGTACTTGGTTTGCTATTAGTGAAGGTAAGGTATCATGCATCCCTAGCATAATTTTATTCAGATGTTATGCCCCTTGTGTTTTCCATTGTCTGTGATGTCTCATATCTAGCAGTGATTCCTAACAAAAGATTATTCTGTTTCGAACATCTTGGAGCATTTTGCTTGGGAAAATTGTTAATCTCAATATGATATCTAGATTTTCCCTGCATGATCTTGAATCTGCAATTTGTTGCAGAATCCGGCAAACAAACATGTTTTAGCCAGCAGTTGATAATGGTTGTCTTTGTAAAGGGTTTACCATGTCTGTTTGCCTGCTCCTGTTGCTTGACGTAGTTTCATTAAATGGGATAATGTTTTCTGTTCATGAAACAGTGGAGATGTTGCCTAGGACATGCATGTCCTCCAAAGAAGACGGCAGGAAGTCTAAGATAAGAAGTGGGGCTTCTTGCATCTGTCGGGTTTCGATTTTAGAGTGTTGGAATTGCAGTAATAACCTTTTGGAACTAACCTAGTAGGTGTATTATTTATATAGGAGGGTGTTGTTTTCGTTTGTTCTGTTTCACACAAATGGAGAGGTGAAAGAGAAAATGGTTGTGGACCCATCCGATACGAATCAGACAACAGTTTGATGGTGGAAGCAAATAGCAAAAGCATGCATGGCATCCATGGTTTCTCCATCTTATGATCTTCTTATCCTTCACACACCCCACTTGGTTACTCGATGTTTTGAGTTTGAACTCAGACAATGATTTAGGAAACTTAGAATTAACAGTTTTCTATTCATTAGGAATCATAAATTAGGCTTGTTTTGACCTTTTGAGCTTTTTTCAAGCCTCAAGGTAGTAATGGCGGGCACTACAAACGCTTTCAATTCATTGTTCTCAGTTCTTTCTTTGGCAGTAAACCAGGCACTTGTTAAAAAAGAAGCTGGTTGCGTGGCTTGTGCTTCACGTACTTGAAATGGGCCCATTGATATTGATTGATAGCAATATAAAATCTACTCTTTGATTTTTTATTGATAGAAATATAGAGCCTCAAATCATCTGAACCAACAACACTGGCCCTATTTTGTGACACTGCATCCTAGTCATCTATTTTTGTGGGTCCCACATAAATGAGTGGCTAGGATGCAGTGGCACAGGGTAGGGCCAGTGTTGTTGGTACAGAAAATCACATCCCGAAATATAGTTATTTGTAGCCGATAGATATTTTATTTGATATTCATTATTAATATTATTTTATTTATTTATTTATTTATTTAATTTTTTCTTTGGATCATTTAAAAATATCTCTATTGAAAATAAGGTTATTTATTACTAAATCTCTTTAAATCACGTATCTAAGTAGAATTTTTATTTGGTGTTATTATTATTATTATTATTATTATTATTATTATTTGTATAAAATCTATTCTTTATTAATAACATTTTTTAGCATAATTTATATATAATAATTTATAAATTTTATCGCCACATTTTTAGTAGAAAAAAATTGCTTGATTAATGACTCATTTAGGGATTTAAATAACAGTTTAACATTTTTAATCTTTCATTGCAACTTTATATTATTCTCACACCGTTTTTAATAAAGTAACAAAAATTATAATACCCAGTAAAAATTCTATTAGGAGAAATATATTTATATTATAATTGATAGAGTTAATTAATTATATTATAAATAGTAATTAAAAATATTTAAAAATAGGGTGTAAATAATTTTTTTCACACATCCTTACCAACTATCATAATTCATACACGTGAAGTTGCAATATTCAGCGGCAAAACTTAAGCTTGAAGTTAAATTTCATAACTTTTATTTTCCCGGAAACAATCAGAAAATTACGGACGAGACCCATCAAAAAGCAAGCACAAGTCTTCAAACCCTTTTGAGTTTTTCTTAAATCCTCCTTTTTGTAAAACAATATTGTAGCTCTGATTTTTTATGAACCATAAAATCTTTTTCGCAATCTATGAATCGTTTTGGCTATTATAATTATAATTTTTGATTAGTTCTGTTTATCTTTTAATAATTGTTTTTTCTTTACTACATAAAAGTTAATTAATAACCAAAATATATTAGAATTTGTCATGGAAGTTGTTAGCTACTAATAAGAAAATAGTTTAAGCCAATGGTGTTTTAAAAGACGATATTAGATAAAGCAGTTAAAAATTAAATAAAAATAAAGAATTTAAAATATAATTAAAAAAGATTATTTTTATCTATCAAATGATTTAAAGTTTAATTAAAATAAAAGATTGTTCTTATTCTTCGAATTATTTGAAATTTAATTGAAAGAAGAGATTGTTAAATAAAAATTAATTAATTTATAAAAACTTATTCACTTAAGAAAAATTGGTCGATTAATTAATAAATTGATCTTTTTTAATAACAAGAGTTATTAAAACAAATCAAATCGAAAAGTTAAAGATTAAACTCTACGATTTAAAACTTTTATAGTTGAACCAATTAAATAGATTGAGTTTTTCAATTATTGATTTAAGCACTTTTTTTAATTTAAAATTTAAGACCATAATGAACCTTTTTTTCCCTAAAATCTAGAAAAAAAATTGAGGTAGTGTTAAATTTTAATTTATTTTAAAATCAAGTTTAGTTTGATTTAACCTAAATTAAAATTAAATAATTAAATATTTTCATCATTACCATCATCATCACATCTAGTCCGAAATTTTACAGTGAAGCGAGATCCGAAGAGGTCTGATAGTACGTAACCTTACCTTTACATAGTAAAAAGATTGTTTCCGATAAACTCACATATAGATGTGACAGAAAAACAGTAATGTAGGTTAAATAAGTAAATAAGTAAAAAAATGGCACACAAAATATTTAAGTAAATAAAATTACAATAAATACATAAAAGATAATAATAATAATAATAATAATAATAATAATAATAATAATAAAAAACTTAATAAAAGGATAATAATAATAATAATAAAACAGTAATGCCGACCGAAGGATAAGAGTGAGAGCATAAAAAAAGGGATAGAGCAACGTAAAGAACTTATTTAACAAGAGTTACCTCAAGAATCGACCCTTTTCATTATATTAAATATAATCAAAATAATATTATTCTAATTCTAAAAAAGAGTAAAAAGTACAATAATGTTGAGGGAAAAAAAAAGAATTTTGAAGAAAAAATAATAACAACATAACTCATACCCTTAAATTCAAGAAACTATAAGGTATTTACTGGATGATCTGCTACTTAGTACCGTCCTAGTTTCTGGACAAGAAGATTCTCCAATTCCATTCTCTTCTTCATCAACAAAGAATACTTGTGAGCCAATTCTTGGTCTCCGGCACTAACTGCAAGCTTGCTGCTGAGAGCTGTACTCTTTCCCTCGTACAAGCAGGCTATAGGTACAAAGCTTCCCTTTTTATTGCAAAGCCAACCATGGGCAGCTCTCAGTGCACCTCCAAGCGAAGCAGAATCTGCAAGTCAAAACACCCCAGAAAAGGATTTCCATTATGCAAACTCAAGTGACCACGTTCGAGCTTGAAAAGCAGTAACTCACATACCAGGTCTCTGAACAGTATAGACATCACAGCCAAATATCGAAGCAATAGCTTTCAGAATGCTTTTATTAGCTGATGCTCCCCCAGTAGCTATTATTCGTTTTGGAGGGGAAGGCATGCCGAATCGCTCAGCATGACCTCGCATGGAGAGACACTGGCCCTCCACCAATGCTCGAACCTGCTGAATCAAAGAAATTAGAAAGCCAAGCCTCAAAATCTTAAATCTCAAATGCCGGTTACTTAGAGTACCGACCTCGGAAGCGGGATCAAATGCTTCCACTTCCTGCTCGGTCAGCCCTTCCAGACTATCTTCCATGAAATTTTGGAGTATATAGCGATGAAAGCCAACTGGGTGCAGAGGTAGCTATAAGTCTATGACTATGGTAATAATGCTGAAGCAGTACGAATATACATCCCCTTGGAGAGATGGAAAAAGTGCAGATACAAAATATAATCATTGATCGAGAAGAAAGAAATGGATCTTATTAAGGTAGAAAGTTTCAAGTACGCACTGGGAAGTGGAGGAAGAATCTCATGATCTTTATAGTAGAAACCAACCTTTCCACCTATTGCAGAGATCAGAGTGAGAAATGGAGAAAGAAAACATCAAAACCTGCCATAAAAATATTATTAGCATGCATAAATACCATTAAGTGGTGATGTTTGCTCCAGACATTTTTCAAAGGCATCCCAAGACTTCTCAGCATAGCGATTGCGCACATCTGATCAAAACAGTTGTCAGATAATGAAGGCTGCTAAATGAAGCTGCTGAAATATGAAGAATTATATCAGTACCTTCACGAGCCAGAGAACCATTTTTGTAACACAACATTACCATGTACCCTTTAGTGTCCACAGGATTGGGGAAAACATGGCCTTCTAATCGAGGTTGAGGCTCACTTGCAATCCCGAAAACCTTAATAGGAAAAACGAGCGAAGCCAGTTATGGAAGAATTCAATTGTTCTCTTTACAAAACAAAGAAAAGAACCGAGAGTGGAAAAAGATAAGTCCACTCGATATAGGAAGTTCAATATCTTGGAGTGGAAATTTCCCTTTCTCAGTGTTTGAAGCTCAAGGAAAACACTCAGATGGCTTTTTATATCTCCACATCCTTTTTCAGGAACAAGGGAGGATCATAACAGTAACATACACCATTTGTGGGCTTAACAGATATACATGACAAAAATGTGATAACTAAACATTTTAGGCACAGTATAGAAGACAGTGAAATTTTGGTTTTCCTACGGTGTCACTAGTGCCAAGACTAATTGCCAGATCCCCTGGAATGCTCAGAGTTAAACCTGCAGGTTTGAGACTTGAAAAGTTTAGTACTATCCCGAAATGCTCAGTTTAGCTATATTATATATGTTAATAACGAATTAAGCAATGCCAAGCGTCAAATAATGATGCTACAAATCACATAAAGAGCCAAAGATCAACCTGCTAAGCTGTTGGGGTTGTCTCCAGACCACTGAACAACCACACAACTCTTCCTGAAATTGTACCTGTTCAGAGATTTAAGAAGCCATCATGTGTTACATATTGACTGAACTGGAAATGGAAACACGACACATGAAAGCTTCTAGTACTATAGCATTAGCAATGCCCACTTCGAAATAAATTAAATGCCCTATAAACGAGTAAAAGTAGATCACGACATAGCATTAGCCATCATTAAGTGCAAAGACTTTAAATCCAGTAAAAGATTAAGCAGTAAAATTGGGAGGCAAAGATGGAGATGCAGAGGCAATGTTGCTTTTGGAACTAACCTGTCTGCATAGTAAGCTGCAACCTGACCTGCTACGGCATGAGCAGGGGCTAACTTTCCAAGTTTTTCCTCTAAACCTGGCGCTGTTGCCTATAATTGACAATAAAAATGAAGCATGAAGCACAAAAATCTAGCGCTAAATCAATGAAGCAACAAGCAATCAACAGAGCATACACATCACAAACCTCTAGAGCTACTTTCGACCAGATTTTCTGCTTTATATCCATCAAATTCATCCCAGACCCATCAGTGTGGTCAATACAAGCATATGAACCAATAAAAAGAGAAGCCATAAACGAGCTAACAAGTGAGATCCTCTCAGTATTATCATAGACATGAGGCTGTGTCTGATATAGCTTCCTAATCTGTGGTCCTGTGAATCTTTCATATCCCCTTGATCCAGTAATTTGAGCCAACACCAATGCACCTCCAACAGCCTTCTCTATCTCCCTACATTGCACGGTCGTGCTGCTGTCCATCCATATCGGCGATTCCTTAACAGAAAATGCATCACCAAATTGATCAACCAATCGCTTCGTGGGGTCCAACGATGAAAGTACTGCATCACTGCCCTTTTTCCAGTAAACACTTCCATGCTGCTGTCCACTACCAGAAACAGCAGCCACTTTCTCAAAGTCCAATCCTGATTCAGAAAGCCTCTGAAGAACAAGATCAAGAGCTTCTATCCACATCAACGTAGGTGAAACGATCTTGCCATTGTCAGTGGGGTCTCTATATACTCCATCTTTGGTCTTGTAATGTGGCAAATCAGAGTCGAAATTTACTAGCTCTGATTTAACGACATTGAGATTGGAGTCCAAAACGGTAGCCTTCAAGGACCTTAAACAATCAAAATCTCAAGGGAATAAGAGGGACACACAAACCCAAGTAAACGCATCAACAAAAAAAATACAAAGACTCGAACTTGGGCATCTGGGTAAGTTGAATGGGAGGGCTTTACATCGAATAACTAAATCTAAAAGGATACATACAGAAAGAGAAAGACTTACTGAGTAGAGCTATCAAAACCGAGGAAAAGAGAGTCATGAGGGAGAGATGAATCCGCCATAACTACAGCACCCATTCGCAGACACTCTGTTACCAAACAAGGGAGACCCGGGAAGAGAATTCGGATGTTAGTAGTTTAGTAATTGGTGCTTATCAGCAGCAAAAAGACAGGTTAGTTTGTACGTCTTTGTTGATAATGACAGGATGTTCATCAGAGAGTAACCACGTCATGAGTTAGTGTTGGATTTATCTATTTCAATCCCGGAAATATTTGTCCTCCGAAGTAATAGAGATCTCTTGAGAGTCAAACAACGTTGTTCGGATAGATTCGTTAATCTGAAAACAACCTACCCCCATTTTTTCCGTCTTTTTCTTCGTTATAATATATAGGGATGACATTGGGCAGTTGGGAGGGGCTATGGGCTAATTAGCCCGTCAGCTATTTATAGCTTCCGATAGGGGTACGGACAAGGCCGGGTTAGGACAGCTATTTAGAATTTTGTTGAGTTTTTTAATTTTAAAATTAATTATATTGAATTTAAAATTCTATGTTTTTTAGATTTAAGTTTAAATATCATTTTGAATTCAAATAATTTAAACTTTATTTAATTAAATTAAAATTTTAATTCTTTGCTTGAGTAATAAGTAAGGAATGCACTTTATATCTTTACACGGGAGTTATGACTTTTTAAAATCAACGAATGAACTTTCTTATGATGATAAGATTAGATCTCAATAGTTTTAGGAGGAAAGATCCTCTGCCTAATTTATTCTGGTCCAACTCTGCTTCAGTTTATCCCAACTATTTATTTATATAGGTCCTATACAAATAGATAATTGGGATGAACTAGGACAAGATAAATTAGACAAAGAATCCTTCCTCAAGTTTCAGATTATAGGTTCGATACTACATAGATAAAATAAAAATTTTGCACCGTCTAATTTTTTAATTTAATTTTTAACTTTTTAGTTATGTTTTAATTTTCAAGTTCAATTTGCTTTGACAATTTTTACGTTAAGAATTCATTAATTTTTCTAAATCAATAAGTTCTTATAAATAAAAAAATTAATTGATGTTTATTTAACAAATTTTTAATTAAAATTTAAAATTCTAATAAGAATAATCACTTTTAATTATATTTTTTGAAATATTTTAAACTTTAAATCTAATATCTTGTCTTAAAGTATTTATGATATAGTTTTTTAAATATGAATAAAGAACGGGATTTTACATAAAATTTCTATAGTTATTATAACTTAATTTTTAATAACAAATATTATTAATTAAATAAAATATAAATCTTAAAACATTTTTTATAATAACATGAGACTTTTAGTATAATAGTAGTAATTAGATATTTAGATATGACTTTGAAATCAATCCTACGTGGTTGACATTGAAACTTAGCCAACAAGTCAGTTCCGCGTGCGCATCTTGTCTCCACACTCATCTCTCATTGGGAGCAACCTTGTTCGTTTGTAGTAATTCCCATAATTACCCTTCCAAGTTTCAAGCAGCAACGGACTCAATTTAAGGCTGTTTCAGTAAATACATCGCAAGTCAGGCTTTTCTTGGGGCTATAACAGGCGGTCCCATAAACGGCCATTTCTGATTCAACCCGGTTCTTGTCCCCAAATCCGAGAAGCTAAGTGAACAGCGAAAAACCGGAGATGGAAGGCGAGTGCAAGACCGCGGTCGAGTCCCTGACGGTTAGGTTTCCGGCGAAAGAATCGTCTTCGGCGAGTCCTCGAGTGAATCATGGCTCCGTCCAATTGTTGCTTCAGAACCATGCCAACTTCAAGCTCAGTGCTGCGCCGCTTCGGTTCATGTACTCTAGCGGTGAAGGAAAGTGGCAGGACTGTCCCGGAGAAGTGGTCGAGTCCCTGAAAGTTGCTTTCGCCGAGGGGAAGACGGTCGCCGACGCTTCAGTTGGTGGCGTGAGTTATTTGTTTGATTTGTTGCGTATGTTGCAGGTTGATCTGGAGAGTGGGGCACAGAGATCAATTGCTTGGATTGATGTGAAGGGGAAGTGTTTTTTCCCTCAAGTTTGCGTCTGCGATGAGATCGAAGGCGAGTGTAAGACCGCGGTCGAGTCCCCGACGGTTAGGCTTCCGACGAGAGAATCGTCTTCGTCGAGTCCTCGAGTGAATCACGGCTCCGTCCAATTGCTGCTTCAGAACCATGCCAACTTCAAGCTCAGTGCTGCGCCGCTTCGGTTCATGTACTCTAGCGGTGAAGGAAAGTGG
>JANSVA010000002.1:4161951-4184036 GCA_025504915.1 Erythroxylum reticulatum | reverse complement strand
ACTGTATAATATACCAATATAGACTATTTTGCAATTTTTAAAAATTTTAGGGACTATTTCATAAATTTAAAAAATTTTCCGAAATGGTACCCGGTACCAACCAGTACCGGTACAGTTTCATTTCAAAACTCAATCCGATATCGAGTCCGGTACGATATTCATAACATTGATTCTTACTCAGACTTTTTCATGTATATCAACCGTTTGTGTTTAGGCTCGTGACTTTATTCCCTTCGCTTCGTTTGGATGTGGCTTGAGCCAAAGCCGTGAAGGTCAAATCGTGGCTGTTCCTCTCATTGGGTGCCTTCTCCATTGCACAAAAGTTGGAATACTGTCTCAATCTAACGGCCCCATGTGTCTGCCACCTTTGTGAGTGACATTTGTTGGTCATACTCATCCAATCTAACCCAACATGATTACAGGAGGAAGCTTATCCACTGAGTGGAATTCGTCGAGTGTTTCTCTAGACAGGTTTGTTACCGAATCTGCCCTCAATTTGAAATATTTCCACTTGCTTGCACTAATTAGCTTATTTTATCAAACGAACCGAAACTTGTGAAGTCCCTAATTGTCGGGATGATAAAATACAAGATTAGTGTCAAGACGCTTTCATTGCTCGGAGTTTAAAATGTCGCAACCTGATGTGGTCTTTAACGTTGTTTTGTCTGTGTCTGTGATCAAAGCCTAACCTAATCCGCCTGCTCTTATGTTGGCTTGATTACGACCATGTTTTGTTTATCGTTACTGACATCATCAGTTCATGACATAATTAATAATTACACGATTTTCTAATTTTACTTAATAATTGCTGTTTGGATGCACAAGACTTGTCATCCGTGCCTAACACTAGCCATGATTAGTTTAGACGAAAACATTGGATGCATTTCTTTAACACCTTTATTCTAAGGTAGCACTAAGGACTTTAATATTTTAAGGAGTCAACGTTTAATCCCATCAAGACTAAGATAGGGACTGCAATATAAAAGTAATTGTCACAATCCTTCCATATCTTTTTTTTTTCATTAATTAAAAGACACTTTTGAATGTTATCTGTTTTTAATTATTTTTTAATAAATTTTGTAATTTTTTACATGTCAGTTTTGATAAACACAAAGTTAACTAACACTTAATGATTATTCAATTAACATTATTTTATTTTTTACTATACGTATATTTCTTTGTATGATAATGATTAGGCCTTGATTTCAACTTTTTATAAAAATACCAAAGTTCAAATTAAATTAAAATTTGAGTTAGACTAAAAATTTTGAAATTAATTAGATTTTTTTCAAAAATTTTGAGTTTTAAATTTTAATTTATTTTATCCATTAATCAATCCTACCAAAATATTGGGTATTTTGTTCGTTAGTATAAGAAGAAAAAAAAAGAAAGAGTAAGGAATAAAAAAATATTATAATTAAATAAAGAGTATTTTTATATTTATTTTTAATAAAAATATGAATGAATTGAGCTAGACCGAATCAGAGGACCCTAAGGTTGGATAGTCCGTAAGCCGGCCCGCCCATCCTTACTTCTTTTTAGAAAAATTTACAACACAACGTTATATTATCATTCCGGTCTAGTTATAGGTCAGATCGCGCCACCCCATGCTGAACGCAATCTCCATCTCCTAGCTCGATCAAGCCGAACTATTTTGACCAACTCAAACTAAAATCGGAACAAAATTTGCATCCTAATTTTTAGAATGCGTCTCAATTCCTCACCATATTCGTCAATAAGTATTAATCGTCTTGCGATTGAATGACGTGGCCGTGTAATCCAATGCCACCTGGCAAATCGAGAGTAAGTTATATGTATATACTCCAATTATTTAGCTACAGGATTCCACGTGAGACAACGCGTATAAGTACGCGCTCAACCTGGCTTCGTCCGGCCCCTCACTCTCTCTCTCTACTTCACCATCTGGGAAAATTACACACACAAAAAAACACCAAGCGCACATTTCCTCCGATCACTCTCTCTCTCTGTATATGTACGTGTTTGTTATTTGTATTTACGCCTTAAATATCTTCCCCTCTCGACCCGGTCTTCCACACTACTACTATTTGCATTCTCCGTTCTTCTCCCTCGTTAACTCTCAATTTCTTCTTCTTCTTCTTCTCTTCTTCTGATTTTTAGGGTTTGATTTGCGGACATGAAGCTGCACGATGAAACTGTGCTGGGAGATTTTGACCGAGACGATGAGGTATCGGTGGAGGATGAGGTGGTTGCGTCGTCGATCGCCGTAGGGTATCCTCTCCAGAGGAATCTTGTTGTCGTCGGTTACGCTCTTACCTCCAAGAAGATTAAAAGCTTCTTGCAGCCCAAGCTTGAAGGTTTAGCTAGGTATTAATCTGTCTCTCTACTGTAATCCTCTCCAGACATTTCTGGTTTCTCATGATTTTTTTTTTTCTGGTTGTTTTGATTGTAATTTTCTGTGGCAAGTATGATTTAGGACAATACGCTTCTTTTGAAGTCGTTTTAATCCATGTCTTGTGCGTTCTTCTCTTTAACGTAGAGGACACGAATATGCTTTGGCCTTTTAGAGGTCGCTTTCGTTTAGCTGTCCAGAAAGTGATCTTTATATATATATATATATATATATAAACATCTGATTGAATCTTAATTGAAACTATGGTTACTTATTCTCTATAGACATCTTACCACCCGACGTGTAAAAGGACTTGTTCCCTCAACCGTTGTTGATTGGATTGCTTTGTTACCTCTGCCCCTCGATTTAGGGACCATGCAATGGTTGTTTTTTCGTCTAGAAATAATTTGGGAGTTTGGTACTAACTATTTCACTTAACTGGGTATACTCCATATCATAGTGTTCCTGTACCCACTGGCCATACTCGACTATATGATTTAACAGTAAGCCCCATCACATGTATTGGCTTCTTTCCTATTTCATTACTCTTTGTTGCTTTGATTAGTTTAATAGTTAGGTTGATCAAACTTACTGACTCTTTTGGTAATATAATCTATGCCTCAGTAATTCATTTGTCAGTGGTTGCAGTTGTTCCTAATTGTTTGCTGTGGTGCAGGAACAAAGGGATATTATTTGTAGCCATTGATCTAAACAGGCCACTTTCAGCTCAAGGCCCTTTTGACATTGTATTGCATAAGGTTAGAATTTACTTTTGTATTCAACTTCCCCAATGAATAAGTTGGTTATCATTTGATTACGATATTCCTATTATTTTTCACGTGCTTGTGCTGGAAAGAGGAAGCTTATGGATCAATTATTACACATGCATGATTAACTACGCCCTTTGCGTCTATGCTAGGAAATTTGAGACATTTTTAATTTCTCTTTTTCTTTTCTCCAATACAGCTAATTGGATGTGAGTGGCGGCAGATTCTTGAGGTAATTTTTGCCATGTAAATTTCTGATGAACATCCATAATGTTGTATTTGCTTGATTGCTTGCATGCTCCTATGGTGTCTTCCAGGAAGATACAGGATCAAATATAACCGACTTTTGAATGCTTGAATCTTATTTATGGTTGACACAACTTGCAGAATTCCTTGCTCTTTCCCCCATCATGAATCATGACTTGATAGTTGAGATCGAGGCTAGAGAGTGGCGATTATTCTACTTCATGGCCATCTAGCTGATTCCTTCAGGTTTCCTGAACATTGTTTGCAGAAAAACATTTTGTTTTACTATGTTGACCCGTTATGTCAGTTGAATATAGATTGACTAGTAGGCTACCTTTACCAACCAGTTTAAAATTCCAAACATGAAATTCACTTCACTCTTACTATCCAGAATTTCTTAAACCTGTTTATTGCTTTACCAGTATGGTCAGGTTTTTGAACTATTATCATCGAATTGTCCCTGTTGAATTCACAAGACAGAGTTGCTATGATTGTAGTTGCAAAAATTTTTATCCTCATCTATTTCTTCATTTGTTGATTCCTTCCAGTTGGAAGCACTTGGATATAATCCTTGTGGTCATGGCTCATAATACTGTTTCAAGAAATGCTTGTCTGCTTTTCCAGAGATTTTATCTGGATAATATTATATTCTAGTGTTGTTAGCTGTGATCCCTGCATCTCATTTCCTCTTCAAGTTTCATGCTCACTGACAAGAGCTCTCTTGGAGGTGGAATCCCAAAGTGACATTGTGAATGCTAGTCTTTATTAGGAAAATGTGATTTTAGAAAATAATTTCACCATCATGGATCATTTGTTTTGTAAACTATTGAGGTTATTTGAGAGTGGCTGTCTGTAAAAAGTGACCACTGCAGCTAAGTTACCTATACCATCTCAATTTTAGCCATTAGACTGTTGACAAGTGCAGTAATGATAACTAAAATATTATCCCTTTTATATTGTAAATTGTTTTGAAAATTTGCACTCTTTCTTCTTCTAGCTAGTGGTGCTGGGATGTTGTTGTAATGCAATATGGACTAAATTGGAACTTCATTGTTTAATGTTAAAAAGGTAAATTTTGTTAATTGAATGTTTATTCATGTATCAAGCCCAAGATGAGTGTCTATATATCCTAGAAGAGGAGCTATTCATGACTCTTTCCTGTACATTCTGTATTTATGTAGCAGATTATGTTGATAATATATAATTCCCAGTAATTAACTTGCAGATATCCAACGGGATTTTTTTTTTTCATTTCACTGGTTTGAGATGAAAATTCTTCAGGTCTATGATAATTTCATTTTATTTGCTTATTATTTATTCTAGGACTATAGGAGGATACATCCAGAAGTCACCGTTCTTGATCCTCCAGACGCCATACAGCATCTGCACAATCGCCAGTCCATGCTTCAGTGTGTTGCTGAGATTAGCTTGTCTGATTCTTGTGGTATATATTATTCTCTGATGATAAAATGAGGAATAATTTTATGCCCAGATGACAATAGTTACAGTTTCTTCATCCAAGCATCAAATCATTCTTACATTGTTCTCTTTGCGCTTTGAAGGTAAATAAAGTTGTATTTACCTGATTTGTTATTATGCTGTAGGAAAAGTAGATATTCCCCGCCAATTAGTTATTAAGAAGGATGCATCATCAATCCCTGATACAGTCACCAAAGCTGGGCTCGCACTACCACTTGGTATTTTTTGGTCTCAAACTGCATCTTCCTGTATGTGTAGGAATATATAGTTCATCAGTTTCTAGAAACTGTTTTGAATGTGGAAATATTTTAAGGTTTTGTATGTTCGCAATTGATCATAGCACATTTCACCTATACTAATTGCCCCCATTTGTTTCAGTTGCAAAGCCACTAGTTGCTGATGGGAGTACCAAATCACACGAGTTATCTCTTGCCTTTGATCAACGCTCTCTTCGAAAACTTGAACCTCCACTTGTCCTACAGGAGTTTGTTAACCATGGTATGTAGTAATGAATTTGCACCAAGTTTCACCACAAATGTGTTTTGATTCCAGAAGTGCTGTTATATGTGTTGTAGGAGGCGTTATGTTCAAGGTTTATGTTGTTGGGGAGGCAATAAAGGTGGTCAGACGCTTCTCTTTACCTGACGTCTGTAAGCGGGAGCTTACCAATAATGCTGGTGTTTTACATTTTCCAAGGGTTTCATGTGCTTCAGCTTCTGCAGATGATGCTGATCTGGATCCTCACATTGCTGGTTAGTTGCCTGATCAGAGTCTTTGGCCATTGAGTTGCATCTTTATAAGCTTATTTCCACCTTTTCAATGCATATCTTAGGCAGCAGAAATGGTTAAATAAGCTCTGCAGCGATGGCTAATATTAAGGCATGTCTATGACAGATGAGTATTTTCTAACGTTTATTTCGATACAGAGCTTCCTCCAAGACCCTTACTTGAGAAACTGGCAAGGGAACTCCGTTGCCGGCTGGTAGTTTTCCTCATGTTCACTACTGATTTTTCAACAGCATGTATATATATATATGGCAAATTGCAATAGTTAGTGTTTACTTGACATATTCTTTATTGTCTTTGATTCTATGTAGGGCCTCCGGTTGTTCAACTTAGATATCATACGTGAGCATGGGAAAGGAGATCAATATTATGTCATTGATATTAACTACTTTCCAGGCACGTAAAATTGTGATCTTGTATTTCAATTATTTGCCTTCAAAATTTCGAATTGCTTTCAAGTTGTAATTCCTCTGAGACCCACTTTTCCCCATTTCAAAACCTCGTAGGTTTATGTTGTATCATTTTTTACAGGGACCTGATGATTGCTTCCTTTAACTTGTGTAGTTTTACTGCTGCAGGTTATGGGAAAATGCCAGAGTATGAGCATATCTTTACAGACTTTCTCTTGAGCCTAGTACATCGTCGATACAAGAAAAAGTCCTAAAGAGTGAAAGCATGCCTGACGTGAATAAATAAGAGCACCATATCAACGTCTTCGTGGTAGTATATGGTGGCGCATTCACCCTTTGGTCACAATGTATAGTAATGTAGTTCCTACTAGCAGCTGGAGGTAGGTACATGCGAAATGCAGGGACCTCACCTGCAGCGTAATTGCTTAATTGCTGGATACAGGTCTTCTAATGAAAAATCTGACACTTTGAAATATCCTGAACACATTGGAAATCACTTGGTTCTTCTGGAGCATTGTGTTCCTCTGGTCACATCGACCTGTGGATTCTGCGTTAAGAAGTGGAAGCACCGATGCTTCATGAGTATCCAATAATGCCTCGTACATTTGGTCTTCTTCCAAGGTGTCATTTAGATCAACCACATGAATTTGGGTGGTCTGTACAGATATTTCTTGTTGGTCCTGTCTTCCTAACCTTGTATTGAGCAGCGGTTGAATAAAACCATATTAGGTATTTGTGCATATGGAGCTCTCTGCCATTGTACATTCTCTGCCATTTGAAGTTGATGTTTCTTTTCTGTGCAAGTTGATTTAGCTCTCCCTTGTTATACCTTCCAAGTCTAAAAAAACTCATTTTATGTCTCTAGAAATTTTGTTGACAATTGACGTCTCTCAATAACACGTAGCTTTATTTCTAATAATTCAGTAAAAATTCAGTTCACACAAGCATAGATGACCTACGTAAGAAAAATAATGATTAGGATTGTTAATATAGAATTCCTGGATTTACCACAAGTATAATAATGGATTTGCACGACAAGATGAAGTGCGAACACCTCTACGGACGATTAAACTTTCACCAGAGGACTTGTGTCAAACAGATGGTAAGCTCATTCTACAACAAGTACTTTACTCGAACATGATTCAGTTTTTGCAAGAAGTAGCGTAAACATCACGGCCCAAATGCCCAAATGACCCAGGACTAACCACTACAAACTTCGCTAAAAGTAGAGCTAACCGGACTAACTTGTGACTGGAGCTTGTCGAGCAGAAGACGAAGGCGACTCCGATGCATTAGCGGCATCGACGTCATCGGCCGATGAAACGAGAGACCATTCTGGAGGCAGTTTAGGCAGCGGAGGATACACAGTAGGTTTGCGCCTAATGTCCCAAGGCTGAGTCTTTTTCGGCCTAGTCTTCATGTGATGTTTCGTCGCCTTCTTCTGCGGCCTGGAAGAGCACTCTATCAACAACCCAACATCACCCTGACAAGTTCCCATTGAAGTTGGTCTCGCCAGAGTTAAGGATGGTTTAGGAACCACCACGATCGGAGAGCCATATATTGCAGAGGCTGACATCTCTGTTATCGTCTTCTCTTCTCCGCTTCCAACACGGAAATGCTGAAGAGGTGGATGCTTATTGTTACTTCTATACCGTAAGAGCAATTCGGGACCTTTCAATTCGGATTGAACTTTTTGGCACATAGTTACAGAAATAACCTTCGTTAGATTGGGCCAATGGGCTTGAAGTTTTTATGTCCTGGGCCGAGCCCAATAACATATTTTTTATTTTTTACTTTATTTTATTTGATATCCAGAGACAAGATTAATCTATATGGCCTAGTACAACTATATATATACATGTATAATATTTAAGGTTTAGGGTTCAAATAAAAATAATGACATTAAAAAATAAAAAATTTTAAATTCATTTTTGGTTGAATTTGATTATCCAAGCTCGACTCTTATTAAACCTGGTTTAGTTCGACCACTTTCAATTACTTGATTCAATTTTTCATAATTACTCAAATTTAAAAATTTTAAACTCAATTTCAAAGTCTAATTCAATTATCCTAACGTTTTTTTATTTTTATTTTGAAAAGGAAAAAAAACAGTTCCACAACCCAAAAGGAAAAAGGAAAAAGGAAAAAAGAAAAAGAAAAAATGAGATCAATTGGTCGTATTTAACAAGAACAAACATCATTACATCCTCACAACCAATCAACCAAACCCCCACCATCCAATGGCCGTCAAACTCCACCAATCACACAGGAGAACGAACTAAAATTTACATAAGTGACAGGCCCCAGTCTTTCGCCAGCTAGCAGGAAGACATAAACCAATGTTTACACAGACACACACACACACACGTGCAACCACCAACAAAGATATCGAACTAAACACATTGTTTGACTTCAGACTTCAGAATATATACTAATTTCATTTTCACATATAGATTTGTTGGATAGTTTCTGTAAAATTTCGATGGTCCTACGTTACGCTGGAGTTGGTCAGGCGATAGCGTCAACTTGGATCCTATTCCTATTACGGTTAGCATTAAGCAGTTGACAGGCTGTTTCCCAGCTGTATCCAACACCTAATTAGCCTCTTTCTTCTCCTTCTCTACCATCCCCTACTCATTACATTACTAATACTATACTATTTTGCTATTATTAAGACCTAATTTGTTATTTTCTGTTCTTGGGTTGGTTTGGGTTGGGTGAACAAAACTATACTACTAGACCTAGCGCAGCAACAAGAAGAAGAAGAAGAAGAAGAAGAAGGAGAAGATCAAATGAGTGTAGTAATACTACTACTAGTGAGAACTGCCAGTGAAAAGGAAGCGCATTGCGCACCCCTCCTCCTCCTCCTCCTTCTTCCTTGTTTATCATATTCATATGCAGTCTAGTCTCTGTTTTAAACACTAAAGATTTGATTTTGATTAAAAGGGCAGACCCAGAGCAAAAATGGATCCCTGCCCTTTTGTTCGTCTTACAGTCGGCAACCTAGCCCTCAAAATCCCCGTGGCTGCGAGACCTGCTCGCTCCGTTGTCCACCCATCTTCGTCTCCGTGCTTCTGCAAAATCAAGCTCAAGAATTTTCCTCTCCAAACAGCTGTTGTGACCTGCATTACCCCGGACGCCAACAACCAGTGCCCAGACGGCCACCCACAGACTGTCGCCGTCACCTTCCACCTCTCCAAAGCCGACGTCGACCGGTTCGTCTCCAGGTCCATTTTTTCCGGGAAAGCCCATCTCAAGATCTCCATCTACACCGGCCGTCGTGGCACGACCTGCGGGGTTAACTCCGACAGGCTCCTGGGCAAAGTGACGGTGCCGCTGGATCTCGGGGGAACGGAGTCTCGAACTTGCGTGTTCCACAATGGCTGGATTACTGTTGGTAAAGCGACCAGTAAAGGGTCTTTAGCGCAGTTTCACTTGAATGTTAAAGCTGAGCCGGATCCTAGATTCGTGTTTCAGTTCGACGGCGAACCGGAATGTAGCCCACAAGTGTTTCAAATCCAAGGAAAAATTCGACAACCGGTGTTTACCTGCAAGTTCAGTTTTAGGACGGCCGGTGATCGGAATCAAAGAACCAGGTTAGTTAGTCAGTTAGTTAATTAGTTAGTTGAAAAAGACGTGTTGTAACGTCTAAGTCGTGTCGATGGAACTCCGTAAGTAAATATGTGTGTTTCAGGTCACTGCATTCAGAATCAAGTAGCTCCAGAAGATGGCTAAGTTCATTTGGGAGCGACAGAGAGAGACCAGGCAAAGAGCGAAAGGGATGGTCGGTGACGGTCCACGACCTCTCCGGCTCACCCGTGGCCGCAGCTTCAATGGTAACACCATTCGTAGCATCGCCCGGCTCGGACCGGGTGAGCCGATCGAATCCCGGCGCGTGGCTCATTCTCCGCCCTGGGGATGGCATATGGAAGCCATGGGGCCGCCTGGAAGCGTGGCGCGAGCGCGGCTCCTCTGATGGACTCGGCTACCGCTTCGAGCTAATACCTGACACTACAGGAGGAAGCATCGTTGTCTCCGAATCCACTCTTAGTTCGAGTAAAGGAGGAAAATTCGTGATTGATCTCGGCGGCGGTGCAGCATCGCCGGCGGGAAGTCCGAGGGGCAGTGGCGACTTTGGGTATGGGTTGTGGCCGTACAAAGGGTTTGTGATGAGTGCGAGCGTGGAAGGAGAAGGGAAGTGTAGTAAGCCTGTGGTTGAGGTAAGCGTGCAGCACGTGAACTGCACCGAGGATGCTGCGGCTTACGTGGCGCTTGCGACTGCCGTTGATCTGAGTATGGATGCTTGTAGGCTTTTCTCTCAACGGCTCAGGAAGGAGCTCTCTCAAGACCCTGATTTGATTGGCTAGTTTTTTTTTTTTTGGAGGTTGATGGACCTTTTTGTTCCATCTCAAGAGGAAGAGTTTTTAATTTCTCTTAATCCTAACTGCTGACAGTCTTCTGTACAGTGATTAGAGAGGATTAGGACTAAGTATTATGTTAGATTAGACAGGCACGCGTTGTTTTTAGTGTGGCTTGTGTTCATTCTCATGTTTTCATTACTTTGGAAGTAACAAGTTTGGTATCTTTAGCATACTATGTGTTCGAAATGGAAATTTCTTGTAATTTCCATTTTTCTGAATATTTGATAAATTATATAATAATATATTAATTAGTCTTTTAAAAACAATCTCTTTATTAGTTAGGAGTAAGATTGTGTTCTATTAAATTTTATATACTAATGGTTGCATCTTTTTAATTTAGGTTAGGTTGGGTTGAGGTAGGATACCAACAACCCTAATTGACTTTTACCGATGGTAAACGATTAGTATTTGTATTTGGTAAGACTTTGAAGGCTAAATCAAAGATGGGGTGATTTTAATTTGGATCGTATCGGCATTTGGCACACACTTGAGCTGGTCCAATAGGCGAGAAAGTTTGTGGAGAGATGAAGGCTTGGGAATCTTGACTGAGACACAACAGCAAAAGTACACGCACACAAACAGTCACAGTCACAGTCACAGTCACACACTGCGACTGTGGTGGTCGGGGGTTGGGCGTGTGATCGTCGCAGAAATTGTCAGGCTTTATAGCTGGACAATAAGGTCAGGTGGAGGGGGTTGCCGTGACTCGTGAGATGCACGTGGGTCATGAGTTGGATGTGGAAGCTTTGTTGAATGTAAAACTTTACTAAAATAAGGGACAAATTAAATATAATTAATATTATTAAAAAATTAAGATAAATAAGATTTAAGGGATTTGAACATATTAAGAAAACAATCAGGTGCTTTAGTGAGAGATGCGACGAGAGATTGTAAGGGAGAAAGAAAAAAAAGCTTAAAAGAAGAATTATGGGGGAGGTGATTAAGTATGATATAGCTCTACTAAAATTTACTGAAAATATGACCTATTAAAAAGAAATGTTACATAGTAGAATATCAATAAAAGATCTTATATAAAGAAATCATTTTCGAGTTCTCATAAGTCTTTAAATATTTTCCTCTTATATTTAACTTAAACATTTAAATATGTTGTATTTATTTAACAGTGATTTAGCTTAAATATTTTTTCAGTTAACCTTATTATTATTATTGTTGTAATGACTTATTTGATTAATTTATTTACTTTTTTATTGTAATAATTTATTTCATTTCATTTATATTCATTTCATTTGTATCTTTATTGTACTTATTTTATATTTTATTCATTAAGTATTATTATTATTATTATTATATTTTATTTTATTTTTATACAAGTCATTGGAAAACAGTCTTTACTAATTAAGAGTAAAGCTGCGTATTATCGAACGTTCTTGTCATATATATTTGTGTGATTTTTACTTGATATTGTTTTTTTAAAAACTATTTATTTATTAAGACAAATCAACATCATAATTTAGAGTGCCTAACAAAAAACATGTGGCATGTCTCAATTAAGCTTATTGGGATATCTAGTAGCTGATATAGATAACAAATAGGTTACTATATTTACATGCCTTGGAATCCATTTAAAAGTAAAGGGTTGAAAAACATATGATGTTAATTTGCATTCTTCCAGTATTACTCCTAAATTATTGATGTCAATTCTTGTTCTATGGAACCTCTACACTAACTGAAGACAATTTATTTCCACCTCAAATGATGTGAAGCCAGATTGTATCAACCAAAATAAGGCTTTTTTGAATGTGATAGCTTCAGCAATAAGAATATTATAATTTGATATAGACTAACCTATCTCTCTTCTTATTCCTAAGTCATATGACATAGTCCCCTAATCATATTGAATTGCAGAATCAAATTTACACTTCACAGCTCTAACATTTGGGCTTGATCAAATGTTGTTATACCATTGTTGTTATACCAAAATTTATAATCTTAAATTGGGCATGGTTTCACTCTTCAAGAAATCTGGTTGAAGAGGCACCAATAACTCTAGATCTTATTTATATTATTTTAAGCAACTTAATTAACCTAAAAATTTTATTAACTTTGTTATGGACTCAGTGCTTGCATGACAGATGGGAGACTCATCTATCACATACGTCATTCTATTTTTTGACGAGAAATGGTAAGAACTATTATTGGATGTCAAACCGAATAGAGTCAGAAATACACATAGGCGGTCTTTGGGACCAAACCACTTTTTCCGTTGAGACGGTAACAACTCTCGCAAGCTTATGAGTTATTCCATTCACAGACCGTCTAACAAAGACTAATCGCACATCTCTTATCTCAGTGAGAAGGGATTTATAGTCTGAAACTAGCAGTCCGAAACCATAATCATCCATATAGGTAGGTTCAAGAATAACCCGATCACAAGATTGGGCATCGGACTCCAAAACAGCGGGCGACCACCCGACATCCTTAATCCAACTCAAGGCTTCTCGAATTGCCATAACCTCAACAGTTTTGGCATCAAAGTTACCAAGGACAGCTACCTGCATAGAGCTAATAAAAGATCCTAGGGAATCACGCACGACAATACCCAAGCCAACAAAAAGATCATCAAAAAGCGTGCCATCATCATTCAATTTTAGAAGACCGTGAGCGGGCTTAAACCATTTTTCTGGAGGGAAAGATACAACAAAAGTAGAGGAGGTTGCATTAGCTTGTAGCCAACTATTGAGGAAATTAAGCGCACGTCGAGCTACCTGCGGCGGGGTCATTCATTTGTCGTTCTAAAACAAAAGCATTTTGGGCTTCCCATATCACCCTTAAAGTCACCACCAGAATTTGCACGTCAAAACCATGGAGCACATCCAGCATACTCTCAAACCAGTCACGAAACCTCATACAGTGACTGAAACGAAACCCAATTGCAGATGACAGCCAACAATCCCTTGCAAAGTCACAATAGACCAACACATGAAGTTCATCTTCCTCACTAGAGTGGCAAAAGGGACATAGGCCATCAACGTGGAGGTTACGACGTTGGAGCAAGGTTACACAAGGAATGACAGCATTTAAAGCCCTCTAAACAAAATTAAGGCATTTAGGTGGGACATGTAATGACCAAAGTTTCCGCCACACATCTACTTAGGCATGGAGTTGCAGGTGTGGCTGGATAAAGCGCAAATGATGGTAAGCACTTTGAATTGTAAACAAACCTTATTATCAAATCTCCAAAACCAATCATCCTCTCCACCAGTTCGGCTTAGAGGGATGGATAATATGGCAGTAGCATCCAGAGAATTAAACGCCTGGTAAATAACATCGGACTTCCAGCGATGGCTCGCTATAAGGTCTAATACTAAAAGCATATTGGTATCGGCAGGTCATGTCATCGTGATTCTCATAGTCACCGTAGAGGGTAGCCAAGAGTCCTCCCATATAGAGATTGATTAGTTAGAACCAACTCGTAAACAGGCACCCTCCTTGATTAGGGCCTTACTCTCCCAAAAGCTTCGCCATATGAAACTCAGGTTATGGCCTAGAGTCGAGTAAAGGAAAGTAGTGGATGGAAAGTATTTTACTTTCAAAACCCTCGCTACAACTGAAGTGGGCTCCTTAAAAAGTTTCCAAGCTTGTTTCCCTACCATGAAAAGGTTACAGTCACGTAGTTGCTTAAAGCCAAGTCCATTGAAAAATTTCGGTTTACACATCCATTCCAAACTTATCCAGTTAATACCTCGACCAGATTGTGTTCCAATATCCTGCCAAAAGCGACACATCATACATTGAAGTTCCATACACAGAGTCTTGGGAAGCAAAAAAAGATGCATAACATAATTTGGTAATGTAAGCAAGACGGTCTTGAGTAGGATTTCTTTCCCTGCCTTAGACAAGCAGTTCCGCTTTCATATGGTTAACTTCCTCCAAACCCGATTCTTAATGAAGTTAAAAACTGTCCACTTGTTTAATCGCACCCGAGTGGGGAGGCCCAAGTAGATACCGAAGTCTCCTTTCTCTTCTATTCCAAAAGCACCGCAAATTTGATGTCGAATCAAATGGGAAACATTGTTGGAGGATTTTTTATTATTATTATTTAACTCCGGTCCGGACTAGAGAACCGGCGTTGCAATTGAAATATGTACTCGATGATAAATGTTTAAATCTTTGAAAGATAAGAGATAAAGTTCGTTTTTAAATTTACAGTATTATAAATTTTATTAGCTTCATTCAATCAATTATTAAGATCAATTTAAAATTTAAAACAATAATATAAACTCTATCACATTAACAGTAATTAGTTTTCATTAACATAATTTATTATTATTTATCTATTTATAATATTATTTAATTATTATGTTATTATTAATTATTATATTATAATTTAACATGTTTAACATTATATTTAAAAATAAATAACTAATAAAATATAATAAACAATGTATAAATAATATTATAAAAAGTATGTAATAATTGTTTTAAACATGAGAATTAAAATGAAAATGGCCAAATTTAACCCAACCAAGAAATTAGGTTATGTGCATATTAAAACCCTGAAATTTTTTTATAAGAAACAATATTAAAAATAAAATGAAATTCAATAATTTGATTATCCATAATTAAAAATTATTTATAATAGAAATTATGAATTTGTAAAATGTTAATTTATACAATTTGTAATATACTTTTTTCTGATTTAATTTGTAAATGTAAGTTAATATATACATTTTGTAACTCAAATAAATTATTTTGAAAATTAATCAAAATTTGTTCAATAAATGGGTATAAATGGTTAAAAAAGTCAACTCAAACAGTTTCGTACATTGAGGAGTATAAATCTTCAACTTTTTAAATTTTTGGTATAATTTTTATTTTTTTTCCGATTTATTTGAATAACTATTATTGTTAAAAATCGATCAATTTTAATAAAGTAATAAATTTTTATAAATTAAAATAATCAATTAATTTTTATTTATTAATTATTTTAATTAAAATTTTATTTTTAAGATAAAAATAATCACTTTTAATTATATTTTTAAATTATTTAATTTTTAATTAATTTTATGATAGTTAAATTAAAATTTTAAAACCTTAAATCTATTATTTTACAGTTTAATACTAAAATTTTTGAACTTTTTTGTCCAGAAAAATAAAGAAGACTTTAAATCTTAATTTGACCTTTTTAATATTTTGAATATAACAGAGATTGAAATTGTTCTAAATTTTTCTAAATTGATGCACGACAAAGCCACTAACTCCTAATAGGCTGACAAAACAAAGTCAAAGGTGGTTCCTTTTTTCGGTTTGCAGCCGAAGCTAAAGAACAGAGACAGACAGACAGTGAAAATCGAGGAAGATGAAGGCACTAGGATGGTGGCTGATGCTGGTGGGTTCGCTTCGATTAGCGTCAGTTTGGTTCGGTTTCTTCGACATTTGGGCTCTTCAAGTTGCCGTCTACTCCAAATCCACTAGTAAGTTTCTCTTCTTCTCTCTGTCTTTCTCTTTACCACTCCAAATTGTTACTCGTTCCTATTTGTGTCTACTTCTCTACCTTAATTCACAGTATAATACTAAGGTTGTGTTAATACTTTGAGTTCCTTGTTTCTTGGTTGGAGAAGGGTGATTTTGTTTCGTATAGGAAACCCAACAAGTTGGCGTCTTTTTGTTGAAGAGGATTCTGATTCGGCGGGATCTGTAGACAAGTTAGTGATAATGTTAGTGCATGTGAGAACTGCGTGTCTCAAGTTGGGAGTAACTGTTTCTGGGTCAAAATTGTAGATCTCAATGTTGCTTGCACCTGTCTCCAATGCATGTTAAAAGGAATTCTTTGGGGAAAAAAAAAAGAGAAAAAGGAAAGTTTTGGCAGAGATCTGAGATTTGAGAACTGTATGTGTTGCTTTTGTGATGGAACTCATTTTAGTTACCAAAATTCTTTGGCAAGCAATCTAATTATCTTTGCAAGCATGGCTTGTATTTCTTCTAAAGAAGATGCTTTGTTCTATTAAAAATATCAATTGCTAATCATGTATGATAAGGGAGATGATGCATTGTGTTATAGTGTTGGTCTCGACAACACTGCTTTTCTTGAAATATAAGTTCTAGGATTTGCATTTTAAGTGAATCCTAGTTTGAGGAGGATCTGAGAATTGTGGTTCAATTTGCAAAACCAAGAGATTCACCTTTTGGAAATTCAAACCTTATTCACTCAAACAATTGTAAGGAGCATGTGAATCATGATTACCCAAGTAAATTTATTAAATGATAGTTATTAGAAGAAAAAACTGAGGGCCTGTATCGCGTCAAAATTGAGTTTGGCTCCAATGCCAAAAAAACATATAAGATACTCGATTTTCGAGTATAATGGAAAAGGACGAGTTTGGCAAGCACAATGAGGATTTGTATTCAGATCCTCGCAACATGAAAGGTCCGGATTCATCCACGAGCCTTTGTGTGTTTTTAGATGTTAGATCTTCTTGGGAGTAGAGGGTGCACCTCTTTTCTCTGGAAAGAATATTGGATTTTGAGTAGAGATTCAGGGAGGAATTAGATTAGTTAAGAAGACAGTTAATTTCATTGTGATGTACAGTGAATACCACCGATAAAAGTTTGCTTTGTCCTTTGCAGAATCTGCAACATAGTCCATTTTAGGTACATGCTCTAGAACTTGTGTGTTTGAAGTGAAGTTTGCTTTTAGAATTAATGTGGTTATTGTGAAGTCTGATGTTTAATACTACAATAGTTGCCTAAATACTTCTTATTTTAAATTTATCCTCTTGTGATAGTAATGTTAAGAAATGAATTTTCCGATTGAAAGGGGGTGCTGATTGGTATCCTAACATCCAGTCAGCTGGATTTCTGTAATTTTCTGATTAATACAGTAATACTTAAATACAATTATTTGCAATGAAAGTAAGGGGGGAAATGAATTAATTCCGTTTTACGGAAAAATACTTTCTAATGACCAAGCTTTCTTAATAAGGTAACTATAAATTGCCAAAAATAATCTGGCATAGCAATCCCATGTTCTAAAACTAATCAAATTTTCTCTTTTCAATAGATTGCAACTTTCCTGGACTTTTAGCTCAGGTAATAATATCCCAGTGGAACAAGGAAAGATAAAAACTAGATTCAGCTTTTTGAATAAATCAGTGATGCTTTTAACTGTGACATTTTCGTTTTATCTGTTTTCGCCTGTGATGAAGTATGGTACCTTCCATTTACGACAGTTCTATCCACGTACTAATTTCCTTCCTTTGATAACTCTTATGTAGTGACTGAAGTGCATGGGAGAACATTTGGAGTCTGGACACTTTTAACTTGCACACTTTGCTTTCTCTGCGCATTGAACCTTGATAGCAAGCCACTTTATACAGCTACCTTCTTGTCATTCATCTATGCCTTGGGCCATTTCTTGTCTGAATGTCTGATATACCAGACAATGACTCTTGGAAACCTGACAACTGTCACCATCTTTGCAGGTAGACTGCTTAACGCCGAACCTGGCGTCATTCTTTTATTTTAATATGGAAACCAAAACAGCATTATTCTTCAAATATGGTTTTCCAAGTTTGCAGATCAGATAAAAACAGATCTTTTCACTTCTATGTATACTAGCTTGATGGTCTCAGACAATTCATTATCCCTCAGTAATTCGAGTTTTGACACGATCATTGCTCCTCTCCTGGGTAAAATTTAGTATATAAAAATCTCCAATGAAAATGTTTTTGTGCTCTTGGATACCAGTTTGTTGCTTCCATTGTAGATGCTTTTTACGATTCTGGTTTAGGTAGTGTACTAATCTTTTGAAGGCTTATGTCAAACGAGTAATCTTTGCAATAACTTATTGTTGGAATTGAATCAGGCACGTCAATTGTATGGATGCTTCTGCAATGGAATGCACATGAAAAGACTCGTCCCAAGAGTTCCTGAGAAGATAAGAATTTGATCCTTCTCTAGGAATTTAGCTTCTAACTGAGGTCTTAGTGCAATGCATGTACTCTGGGTTTTTCATGAAGCAATGGTTTTCTCATGGGACTAATGATGTAGGATTTGGTTATTCGCAACATTTATTTTCGGATTCCTGCTAAAGGAAGCTGAAAGAGAAATGTTTGTACTTATGAAATCTTATTCGTGATATTACTTATTGATAACAAGGGAAAAAATAAAATAAGCTCTCAGGTTTACTTTTAGTGAAAAGTTAAAAGCTACCCTGAAGGTTTAAATTTAATGCACCTCTTTAATCTTTAAGTTCAATACGTCTTGTTAACTTCATACGCAACGTAAAACAATTTAACCTTATTAATACACAAAAGTGCATAATATTAAATTTTAATAGCGTCATATTAATCAGATTAATTAAAAATTCTAAAACATTTAGGAATCACTATATATTTGAGAGTAACAGTGAGAACTGAGAAGGAGCTTTCATAACCTTATATTGGACAACACTGCCTTTATTTTTAGCTGAAATTATGATACTAGTTATTTGTTTTTCCAAGTCTTGCGGCATTGGAAGTACCATTACATAAAATACGTAAGCAAAACAAAGCACGTATATTTACATTTGCCTGAATAGTCTAAAGCACTTCCAAGTTCTACGTTCTCCATCATCAAAGTTTTCGCCTATTAGCAGGTTTGACACCAAGAGTTGATACTTCATCACTTATGGCTCCAAACCAGGGATCCCCCATACCTTATGCCTAGAGGAACTGGAAGATGCAAGTCCTTATTCTGAGTCATGGCTACTTGTCACTAAAGTGAAGCTGCATTTGAATTGTCTGTGGTTTCAGTTTGGGAAGATACTGAATCACCACCATGAAGTGCATCAACATTCTTGCTGATAGTTGTAAACTTAGAGCCACCACCTGAAGCAGCAGTGGCATCAAGCTTTGCAGCAGTAGATACCACAGAATCTATGCCAATTGCGTCTAAACTCTCATTCTTTCCCAGAAGGGTTGATCTACGGTATGTTTGCGAGTTCTCTAGGGTTCCATCAGAGCTTCCATTTTGCACTCCAGGAATAGCCTGCATATCAATTTGCTTTTCTTCAGCAATCTCATCCCGGTGAATTGACGATAATCCTATGCCATTTCCATCCTGAAGACTTTCTTCAGGAATTGCTTGAGTGTTAGTTTTTAGTTCTTTATTTCTGAAGGAATTTGGGATGGCAGAACTAGATTCGTCATGTGCTTCTTTCCCACTCGCATTGATTCCACGATCACCATTTTCATTTTCTTTGTTTCTTATCTTCAGACCTAAATCAATCACTTCAACACTCGACTCCCAGCTGCTGCGGCTTTTATTCCCTTGCTCTTTATTGATATTATGATCATCCTCCATTTCATTTACCTTCACGTTTCTTATAGTTCCAATTTCAGATTTGTTACTTGATATTTCTGTTTCCTTGTTTACATCACTGTATATATCATAACTCTTGAACCGCTCCTCTCTAAACTCTTGAAAGCTTCTTTCACCTGCAAAGTGTGCTCGATCAACTAGTGATTCATTTCCTTGCTCCGAACTCCCATCTTTTTCTCCGTCATCAACATCAATGAGATCCTCAATTTCCTCAGGTCCTTCTTCCTCTGCTCTCTCCTGGTCATGCCCATCAATTTCATCATCTCCACCGCCTCTTCCCTCTTCTTCAATTTCTTCAGATTTAATATCTTCAGCTTCTTCTTCCAATTCTTCTTTTTCACTTTCATTTTCAAAATTCAGGGCTCTTTCTTCTCGAGGACGGAGGCCTTTCCTTCCAAGTTTTAAGATATCATTCTCTCCTTGCACTTCCTCTGATATATTTTCAGAGCTGTCTTTAACTCCCTCCTTCTCGTCATAAGAGTGCTTACATTGATTCAGTATCCAGACAACAATTGCAAGCAACAGAAATATCTGAAGGGCATGCTTCACCTTAAATCCTTTTGACCTCTGATTTCTACTAGGTGATGGCTTCAACATAGCACGCGACTTAGAAGAGTGACTCCGCTTCAAGCATCAGTAGCAATCAGTTAAGTCCGATCTGAAGGTGAAAAAAGACAACCAGAACCAGATCATCAGAAATGAAAGTTACCACTATAACGCAATCATGGGTATTGACTTACAAATACAATCATCAGTTCAGGCAGGCAGAAGTTACCACCTCAAATACAATCATCAATCATCAGTTCATGCAGAAATAATGGACTCTCTGGACACGATAACAGCCATAGGTATAAACCTAGCATTCAGACAACAGGTCTAGCCCTCTAATATCTACTAAGATGCTGCGGATGGATCGTCAATATTCAATATTTTTCTACTCTACTGGAAACAATGCTATTCCAGAGGAAAACTACAACAAGAGTATGTCAATAAGGGAGTTATAACTAAATTGGGTTAAACACATTCGTCAAGAAATGAAATTTTGCTGCACCTATCAGTGAAGCATTTTCAATGTACAAAAGCATCCTCTACCAGACATAATGTCAATGCATAGGTTCTGGTTCCAATAATAGAAGGAAGGAATCCATCTATTACGATACTGTTCAAGGACATATACTCAAAGCAAGAAATATCTAGGAACTGGATTAACTACAAGTAAGAAAGACGAAATCTCAACTTGTAGCAATTGAAAAGGACAAAAGCTGAACCAAGCTAGTCCCAGTAAACTGGTGAAAAATCTGAAGGGAGTACACAAAAGCCAGTACAGACAGGTTTCTTTTCCCAACAAGAACTCACTAAAAAGTAAAAAACAATCGCATTATTTGACCAAGAAATCAACTTATCAAGTAGCAACACCAAAATGAAACCATAAAAAGAACAACAGAAAGAACCACCAAATAGATCACTGAACAACAACAGAGCCAGTACGAACAAAGAAGAACTCACACAAATCGGGTGGATAAAAGCGAAGAGAGAAGAAAACAGTGTGGCAGTAACTTGGAGAAAACTTGCTGCAGATCCTGAAACAACGAATGAACAATCAAAGACACAAAAATAAGTAAGGATCTTGCCATGTAACAGACACAACATGCGTGTGTAACAATGTTTTTTAGGAAGTGGGCAAACCAGTAACAACTTTGTTCACTTGTGCTCCAAAGAAATGGTTAGCGGGAGAGCACAGATACGCAACCACTTGGCTAAATATGGGAAGCGGAAGTGAGCGGTTAAGAAGTATGAAGGCTGTTTCTCTATCCCTCACCAGTGTCTCTTGTTTTGGAGCTACTCACAGAGTTTGCAAGAGGGAGGGTGCGTGTTCGAGTCATACGTGTGTGTGAGTGCTCAGCAACCAAGACACGGAAATGTCGGCATTTCATTCTGTCCCTTACTGTTGTTTTCATGTTCTACTTTAGGCAAATAGTATCAAAGCTAACGGCCCAACGGCGTCGTTTCGATGCAGTCATTTTATTAAGTTTTGTGGTCAAACACATTACTGACAGGTAAGTTTGACGTTAATAAACATAATTTTTGTGAAATAAGTAACGTTAAAATTATTATATTTATGGTAAATTATAATAGCATAAAACAACATTTTATTTTTTTTCTTCTTATAATAAAATATTTTAGTGATATTTTTAATGTATATCAAATAAATCTTTAATATATTTAATAACTACGCATTATAAATAAATTATTTAATATGTTGATAAGGTAATTTAAATATCAG
>JANSVA010000002.1:4125717-4156260 GCA_025504915.1 Erythroxylum reticulatum | reverse complement strand
AACCAAACACATTCTGTCCTTGAGACGGAGACAGTTTTTTCTGTTCTGTCCACCATAACCAAACATCTCACTGTCTCTACTTTTTGTTCTGTTCCGTCTTTAAATTTTTGTTCTGTTCCGTCTCCAGCTATCAGAAATAACAACCATACGCAGCATAAAGTGACGTATTCAACTATACCCCACTACTTTGGACTCTCTGTCTCCTTTATTTTGAATAAATAGTTGGGATGTAAAAGAGACGGAGGGTCCAGAACAGTAGAACACAGGTGATATGAAGCCGTCTACAAATGAACAAATGATAGATCAGGGATTTCAATGAGAAATAGAGAAGACTTGTTTCCTTATAGCTGACCTTGGATAAAAGGACAAATAACAAACTCTATAACCAACAAAGATCATTTGTCTGAAGTAGAATTTGCGCATATTCATGTTCAGTTTGCAATCAAGTCTCCACTCAATATGTTAAGAAACGGATACGAGTAGGAGAGGAGCAAGGCCGTAACGGAGTATTCTCTAATCCCGGAGGATGGATAAATGTTGGTTAATATTATTTATGGGTTCGAGGTAAGCGGAAAGCTTTGCTTCTGATGCATAAATCTTGTAAGATACGAAAACAGAACTGTCTGACATACTTTATCTTCTCTTAAAATCACAATTCATGTCGTCACTCATCATCAGTCTTTAATCTTCTTCCTCCTCTGTCCCAACCTTCACCGAGACGGAAAATAAAGCAAAAGAATAGCACCAAGTTTCAGGTGTTCGTACTATTTTACCTCCGTTTGCTCAAGTCATTACATAAAAAAAGCGTAGAGAAGGATTTGTGTTTTACTGGAAGAAAATTCTTGACCGCCTCCAGGATATTCCCAGGTCTGATAAGCCAGACCTCAAGCCTGAGAACAAGTGCCTGAACTTTTTCATGCTTATCCTTAAAAATATATAGGAAATAGAACTTCTTACAAGCACAACTATAAGGAAAATGTAGAATTTGATTAGTACAGAATAAAGACAGAAGCAAGTGATACAGTTAGCTTTCTACATATCCGCAGTAGCAGTCAAGGACTGAATAACAAGTTGCCACACTTGCACTTCCAACACATGGGCTTATAATTGGAGATAGCATCCCCTCTGGAGTATGCAACGGAGGCAATTGCTTCAGAGAAATGAGTTCTTTTTCCTGCGGCTTCTGTTGTTACAGGAACTTGAACTGCCTCACAGTGTCCACAAGAGCCACACCTTCTCTCACACTTTGGTGGTGCTGACCCTATTGTATGAGCTCTTACTGCCACCAACTTCTCCTCTTTAATTCCTACCTGTAAGAGTAAATTGTTTGACGAAGAACTTCTACAAACTGGTTTAGAAGTGAAATCAAAACGGTTATCATAGAATAAGTAATAGTCTTTCAGGGACAGCGATTACCTACCTGGGAACTGTCTATCAGCTTGGCCAGCGATCTTCCTGCAAAAATTGGAATTCCAAAATTTCAGTTCTGAAATATTGTTAACTTTGCTCTTCCAAGACTCCTTTGGAATTTATACATTCGGATGTACTTACCTGCAGCCATAGGGCTCACAAATGTCAAGAAAAACAGGAAGGAAATCATAACATGTCTATTACTCTTGCAATAGATACAAATTCCAGCACTGTCCATTAAAGCAGAGTGAATCAGCAGACAGAAGACCTGGAATTTACAGGTAGTCTCAGAAAGGAAGTAGAATCACAATCCTGAAAACTCTGAATTCCACCTCCTGAAATGCTAAAAGAGGAAGCTTTTCTTCACTCTTCAACTCTGATCACATGAACCTCTGTGTGTGTGGCAAAGAAGAGATGTAGCCAACCTAAAGGACAAAAGGGAAGGACCCCGACCTCGTAACATGAGCCAACGCAAAACCAATTCACTCGTCTCTGCAAAAGGAAAGCCTGTGCTAGTACTATAAAATAGCAGCAGTGGCAGAGCAGAGAAGGAAAGGAGGAGAGGAAAAGAAAGTGAATTTGAACTGCGAAACAATACAAACACAGCGACAAAGATTTATAGTTTCTTGTTTGGTCTTCCTCAAGCTTGTGTTGGCTCAGATTTGAGAGAGCGTGTACTTGGGATTTGAACAGTAAGCAAATTTCAATTTGACACGCCAAGTAGCTTGCCTTTTGTCTATTGAGAAGAGCATGAATCTATTGCTCCCAAGAGGATACTATTTGTGGATAGGCACCAAGAATGTAGAGCATGGACTACATATTTTGCTTGAGAAGCTATACGAGGAAAGCTCTGTATCTTCTGAGTACGGTAATCAGTGTGGTTTTTATATACAAGCCACGCATTTTCTTGGGGAAAAGCTGCAAAACCGTTTGACTCGTGCTCTGTAATTTGCAGTATGTTCAACTTACACACAACCATTTTTTAATGTGGGTGTCGGTGATATATGCGTTCACGTAAGTGTTATACCATATCGCAATAGTATATAAAGTAGGTTCTTCGATGGTATGGTTTCTGAATGCCAGATTGGGACCATCATGGCAATAATTTGAATCGGTAATATGTTACGTACACTCCCATACGAAATGCAATTTTAGAGTGTTTCTCGAACAGTTTAACAAGGAAAAACCAGAAGAAAACTTGTCAACAATTCTTTGTTTCTCTGTTTTTTTTTTCATCTATACAATTTACATTCGAAACATTACAATGACCTTTACAAGCAATTGAGCTTCTATAGAAGAAAATTGTCGACCATGTGTTGGATAACGTCAGCTCCATCGGAATTCATACATTTACCATTTACCTGAACATAGAGGAGGGTAAAATTAGAGACTGTCATGTCTGCACTCTGTAACCCAAGATAACAGAGTACGAGCAGAGAACTGTGTTACATCTTTCAATTCCCGTTTAAAGAGAAAGCTCAGAGTCGAAGAAGAAGTACTTTACCTGAATGGTATTGTGTGATCCAAACCGTTGTGCACCTTCTTTGAAGTAAACATCAACCCTTTCCCAACTCACTTTTGTCAAACCTCTTAGCATTTGCTCTGCTAGTAATTAACACAAGATTGGCTTCAAAATCGCTAGTTTAATATTAAGAAGTCGTTATTAGTGATTAGGAGAGACAACTAAAAACCAAACCTTCCATAGTAGTTTTGCTTCCATCAACTCTAGCATTACAAGTTCTTGCAACTTTTGATGAATCGAAATGAACAATATGAGGGTACTTGCTATCTTTTGAAAGATGACGTCTCTGGTAAATGGAGAGGGGCATTAGAAGATGCTATTATTCTCCAGAAAAAGGAGTAAAGCAATCCTCAAAGTTAAACAATTACCTTTGGAAGCTCAGTACGGTGGCGCAGTGATGATGTGCTCCAACCAACAAGATCTTTAAGAGAGTTAAGTTCATCATGTAAATAAGGAAACTTTCTGATTCATTAACACCATCATCACCATTAATTCTTCAAGACATTTCTTCATGAAGTGTCTAAGGAATCTCTAACTAATAATTATCCATAATTACATAAGAAGAATGAGGATACAGTCAAAACGTACATTTGCATATGCAACACGGCGCTTGAAGGATTCCAAAGCAGATCTACAGTGACAAAACAGAAACAGATTAACAAAGAAAGAAAGGAAAAGTGACGAATTTTATTCTCTTGTTCTCATCTGAAGAAGGTAGGTTTGGTTGTGAGGATAATAAAAGTTTGGCCAAACTAACATAAATTTGAGATCTTCAGAATCCGCAACCATCCGAAGAAGTAGAGGAGGTCTTCCATTACGACCATCTGCTAAGAACAGATGTTTTCCAGTTCTGCCGAGAAACCCTGAAATACGAGCAACTAGACTTTCCAGAGACCAGAAACCGCAAAATACTGGTACCTGTGCCAACACGAGGATTTCAAGCTTCTTCAAAAATGAAAAAACAGGTTTCGAATAGTCTGGCTTCTAAGTTTCTATCGCGTGAAAGAAAATGGGAAATACAGGGACTTTAAGAGGGGTAGAACAGAGGACCTGTTTATGCCACCTTGAACCAAGGTGTGGAGTAGCAAAAGTTATGAAATTCATAGGTTCCAGCCCAGCAATCTTCCCTGGAGATGTTTCTTCAAATTCATCGTCTTTACGCTCTCCATTTCCTTGAGAAATTTCCTGTCTAGTGCCCCTCTTGTAGAGCTTAGCGATCGCATATCTTGCAATCACTCCACCTAATGAATGTCCCACGAATGAGATCTTCTGGACAGATGGGTGGCTTTGACGAACGGATATGACCTGAAAGAAACTCGTTAACACCCTCCGAGTGCTCCTGACGATGGAAATAACTTAGTGCTCAAGTGCCAGCCAAAAATCAGTTCATAACCCACCTCTTCAGCTAATCTACATCCCATCACATCCACCCCATGTAATGTCAACATCCGAGTATTAACTTTGCTACCTGCATTAACCATTTGACCACATTCACTGTGATTGAAACAGGGTAACTGAAACATTTTCCACGTTTCTATTCCCAGAAAGCTGTAAATTGAAAGGACTCACAGTGAACAACAATGTCTCTGGGGAACTTTCTCAAAAGCTGTTTTGCGCCATATTTCCAATCCGTCGCACTGCGAGAGATCGTAAAAGTAAAGATTAAAACTTTACAATAAAGCATGGAAAAGAGATGCTTATAAACAAACAAAACTAAGACCCAATGAGGTTCAGTCCCACCTGCCAATAATACCGTTAACCATAACAACCAGGTGATTAGGATTCGAGGGCTCTCCGATCCTATCGACCCTTATGTCAAAACTCCCTTCTTTTTCATTTTCCACTCTAAAGCAACCAAATTTTGGCATATACTTATTGTTCCTACTCTTCTTTTTATGCATAGCATCACCACCGCTGCTCTTCGCTGCTATGTCATTGACCCCATTAGAGTCTCTCATCGGAGTTTCCTGTAACTTCCTAGCACCGTCTCCGACAACAGCAGAGTTCATATCGGAACCAACTAACTAAGGCTGATCGGAGCAACTATGGAAATTGTTGAGTCAACGGAGCGTTGGTTCACAGAAATGAACGAGTAGCTTAAATACTTATGGGTCCCAGCTCGACCTCCCGTGAAGCTGCCTGGCATGCAAATAATTGTATGTGTACGAAGATTGGGAGTCAGAGAAGAGAAGGGACATTTTCCAGAAATAAGACCTTTGTTTCACCTTATTTACGACCCACCCACCGTGCTTACGAAGTATAGAATGGAGAAAAATAGAAATCAGAAAGTTAAGCAAAGAGTCGGTGAGATGGCGGTCTGTAGGGAATCTACAACAGTTTTACTTTTCAAATATGTTTAAGCCACATCAGCTTCGTCATTTCAGAGTTCTCTTCAGAGGTTGCGTTATTTTGTTGACTGGGTCTCCGTGAGATCCTGATCGTTGGATAGGTTAATTGTGACGAACCGTCAAGCGACTTAGGGTAGCCGCCAAATGCTGATGTGTAATTCTTTGACTTCTTCGCCGCCGACGGGCTTGGCTGCCTATATTATTTCAATGTTTTTGTTACTAATTATCTTCAAAAGTCAAACATTAACATATATTAGCCTTTTTTTTTCTAGAATCATGTAAATTAATATTATGTAATTATTTTGTTAATTTTGTTTCTTTAATTAGAGTCATCTAAAATATATAAATAGATAGATATACATAACATTAATCATATTTATTTCTTTTTTTATTTATCTTCACATGATATCAAACCCTCTTTATAATAAATCTGCTCCAAAAATAATTTTTCATATACACCTTAAGTAGCTTACAACAGTTCAAAATTCATCTTCATAAGCATGCGCACGCGTTATCACACGTAACGTTATTAGACTTTGAAACCCTAGTTCAAGGTGTTTGGAAGAAGAAGAAGATCAAAATGGTGTCGTTTAGTTACAAAGGGTTAGAAATTTTGTGAGATGGCATCATTTGTCATTTCATCGTAAGCACCTGCCTCATCATCCAACATCCTAGACAATGTCACATCAGCATGCATGTTAGTTGCCACATCATTGACCAACTAATTGTCATCTCAGTAAATATTTAACATATCAGTTTTTCACATGTCGCTGCTTGATTTGTCCATGTGTCTCCTCTTTTTTAGTTTGGTTCAAACCAATCGATTTGGTTTAAAATGAATTGACCGACACTTTGACCGCCCGATTTAGTATATTTTTATTCAGTTTCTTTACAAATTAGACTAGTTCTTAAAGTTTTTGAACGCTATGAAGCAAATTCTGAGGTCAAAATAATCAAATCCTATTTCTATAAGCAAGTTTTCTCCTATTTTATTGTCTTCATTCACTATAGATGCCTTAAACTTTCCTAATATGTTCTCATTTCTATTCATATCATTTTTTGTGATTCCAACTATGATTTTTTGGGCTGAGAAAATGTATAGTTTTTTTAACGAGAGACTCATTTGTTGTATTGTTAATGGAGAAATACATAATCTCACTTAAAAGAAAGATGAAGACATTTATGTATTCACCAAATGATTGGTAACATGGGATGAAATGAACTATCAAATCTTAGCATGGTTTTCAAATATATGTGTCAAAGCCATCAAACGTGACCTTTGACATTTTGACACTTTGACACAACCTAAGAGGTAATGAAATTTTCTAAAAAATTGTTATTCTGTATTTGATGATGTCCACCAATTTTAGTTGTATAGGAGATTACAACAACATTGACAAACAATACATAATTATATGTCTGAATTACAAGAACTTTAGGATCAACTGGCATTTGGCAATCCTACCTGGCCTAATACTGATGCTGCTGCGATCTACATAAATCTGCAAGATCGTTAACATATGTGACATTTGCTTATGACTCTCAATGATGAAAATTTTCTCAGTTGCAGCTATCTTCTTCGTAAAGGAACTCAACCCAATTTCAATGTTATGATTAAGGAGTTCATCTAAGAGAAAAGTTGTCTTAATATGATATGCATTAAAAAAAGCTATCTCATCTACTGATGTTATTCTGGCAACACATACCTCTTTTCAACCTTCTCATAACTCAAGTAAGAAGCTGTATAAAAGATCTTGCAGTTACCGTAAAAAACTATCACATCTTTGAATATAGAAAACGACTAAAACAAAACTTTGGACAAGGTAATGCTTCAAGACACTTTATAACTTGTCTCAATCTTATCTTAATCATAAATGTTGGTCCTCTTACCAAATCGCATCCACCTTGACATCTTTAAGATCTTCTTTTCAAACTCAATTTATCGTCTTCACTACTATCTTGAATTTGAGGGGTGATATTAACATAATCATTGGAAGTCAAATATTGACATATACTTAACCTTAATTTTCTCTTTAAATCATGTAGCTAGGTGAATAAAATGTAATTATTTAGTTGATTTTGTTTCTTCAGTTGGAGTTGTATAACTAGATGGATGTACATAACATAGAAGATGCACAAAAAATACAAAAAGCCTTGCGTCATTTCTTCTTTGTTCTTTATTTCCAAACTTATTAGGCAACACTAAAACCTCTTAAAAGACCGAATGTAAAAGTAAATCCTTGAAAAGGATGGGCATAAGGTTTATGGAACACATGCACATAGTTGACAGGAACATTAACTTCCAAGTCTAGGTTAACGTCCTTGTCCTTTGTCCTTTTCCTGATTTGTCTGACTCTTTATGAGAATGCATTAGCTGACTTCCGTTCACCGGAATATAGAAAACAAAGAGATGGTTCTAGGCTAGATCCTTGAAAAATTTCAAGCCTTCTAGAGAACATTCTTTGAATTAAAACCACGGTGAAATGATTACTTAACTGAAATTGTCCATCCATTTCATCGCTTTGCTGGAGAAAGAATCATGATCAAGAGAACATAAGTTGGATATATAATTACAAGTTTTTACATAAAGCAAGAACGATGATAGAGATTGGGCTTTAGAGCCCCCACTGAACAACAGTTAACCTTAATACAAACACCGGTTTTTTGAAGATTGGGCATCTTTGTTATGGTTTCAGGTCCAGAATCGGGTCCGTCCTTCTAACGTCTGCCTGTCCCTTCCAATCAAGACCGATTGAGTCAAACCCGCCTAGCACACAAATTGTGATCAGTGTTTCAAATGAATTTAGCTGAGAAATGGATATAACGTCATATTCCACCATTGTTAAGTCGAAGTAGAATGCTAACCCTTTACCTAACTTCAACTAAACCTATAAACATGTTCCTTATTATCTAAGATTTTGATACAAAACTGCAAATTGTGTTAAAAGTTTAATCATACAAGCATGTCCAACCCCCTAAACCTTCTATTCCAATTCAAGCATACAATGAGGCAATAGGGAGATAGGGGTAGACCAATCTGCAAGACAAAGCAATTACTCCCACTGATAGAAAAAGAATATGCCAAAAATGAATTAGAAAACGGAGATTTTTCTTGGGGGAATGAGGAATAAGATTGTTTGTTGTCGTGATTCTTTGGTTTGGATAAACCCCGACAAAACATAACTGGAACATGAAGCTAAAAATAGGAGTTTTGCAGCAGAAATCCGATTGGCTGTTTGGTGTGTTCGGTCCCGCGCTTTTCGTAGCTTTCACTTGAATATCTCAGAAACTGTTTGCCTATATAATGGGGAAGTTCTCCACTTGTTGCTTCACAAGTCAAGCCTCCAAGAGAAATCGAGAGTTAAAACAACATCAGGATCAGGTAACTCACTTTCTGCATTCTATCGACGTCGACTCGCTTTTGGAACTAAAACCCATTCTTTGACTTCATCTCATCTTTTGTGTTTGTGTTGAGCAGAGATCGGAAGCGTCCATGGAGAACCAACAACCATATAATGGCAAAGAAAGGTCTGAGGTATGGCTTTGATTAGTGATGTCAGCTTTCGCATTTTAGAATATTTGAGTAAATTCTAACCGGGGTTTCTTTGTTGCTTTATTCTTTTCTTGAACTTGCTGGAAGTCGATTGTGCGGTCATTCCAGGGACATTTAACCTTTTATACAATGCTGCATTTTGGAATTTCACGACGAGCATTATTTGTCTGTGAATTGTTTGCTAGTGAATGCATTAAAATTAGCCTCTTAACCTATTTCCTCTTTCATGTTGAGTACCAGCAACGAAATGCTTGCAGATTAAATCAATGTCCAGACATCTGCCTAAGTCACTCATTTTAGATTCCTGGAACTTGAAGAACATATATGATTGACTATACTTGTTGAACTTTTATGAAGCTGTTGAATTAATTTTGTGGAGCAGATAATCTCTGGACTGAGTGTTAATATGTGACCAAGTTATTCTGCTCTTGACAGGTTGCCAACCAAGATATAATTGATTCAAGAGATCTTACCACCGCCAATATATTAGCAAACCATGATTTCTCTCAAGGGTTGCATTCTTGGCACCCAAATTGCTGTGATGCCTTTGTGGTTTCATCACAGTCAGGTCCTCATGGATTTCTAACTACTTCAGGTGGTCATTATGCTGTTGTTTCAAATAGAAAGGAATGCTGGCAGGGATTGGAACAGGATATTACAAACAGAGTTTCTACAGGATGTTCATATTCAGTTTCCGCACAAGTTGGGGTCTCTGGGGTACTTCAAGGATCTGCTGATGTTATTGCAACTTTGAAGTTGGAGCATGATTCAACTACTAGCTATTTGTTCATTGGAAAGTAATAATAATATTACCCCATTTAAGCATTTCCTTGTCAAAAACATTAGATCACTTTGATGATTGATATCTTTGCAGAACTTCTGCATATACGGAGATATGGGAAAACTTGGAGGGCACATTCTTGTTGACAACCATACCTAATCGGGTGGTTTTTTACTTGGAAGGGCCGTCTCCTGGAGTGGACCTACTGATTGGATCAGTCTATATCACCTCTTCGAATCCCAGCGAGTCGAACGTAAACATTCATCTTACCCTCTGCTCCTTACTTCACCTCAATTTATAGGACTTTGTTACATGTAATGATGCAAGCGATAATATAGCTGTTGATTTTTGACATAAGGAACAAAGGGTTGGTTATGGTACATAGTTTTGGCAATATTCATTGCCTTCATTCACATTGATGGATAATGCAATCTCAAGTTTTTACTAAAAAGTTAAATTCATTCTTCATTTTCTTTACAGATTTTTGGATATATTTAAGTCGCTTATTTTAGATTCATGGAATTCAAATTAGACCATATATGATTGACTGCACTCGATTGAATTGTATGAAGCTGTTGAACTAATTTTGTGGACCAGATAATCAGCAGACTAATTATTAATGTGTAACTAGTTATTCTGCTCTTAACAGGCTGCCAACCAAAATATAAGTGATTCAAGTGATTGTACAGCCCCCAATATCTTGGCAAACCATGATTTCTCTCAAGGGTTGCATTCTTGGCACCCAAATTGCTGTGAAGCCTTTGTGGTTTCATCAGATTCACGTCCTCAAGGATTTTTACCAACTTCAGGTGGTTATTATGCCGTTGTTTCAAATAGAAAGGAATGCTGGCAGGGGTTGGAACAGGATATTACAGATAGAGTTTCCCCAGGGTCTTCATATTCAGTTTCCGCACGAGTGGGGATCTCTCAGGGATCTGCTGATATTATTGCAACTTTGAAGTTGGAGTATCATGATTCAGCTACCAGCTATCTGTTTGTTGGAAAGTAATGATACTATTACTTCATTTCACTGCATCTCCTATTTAAAAAATCAGGTGACCTTGATGATTAATATCATTGCAGAACTTCTGCATCAAAGGAGAGGTGGGAAAAATTGGAAGGCACATTCTTGTTGTCAACCATGCCAAATCGAGTGGTTTTTTACTTGGAAGGGCCATCTCCTGGAGTGGACCTACTGATTGAATCAGTTGCTATCACCTGTTTGAATCCCAGCGAGTTGAATGTATACATTCATCTTACCCTATTCTGCTTACTCCACCTCAAAATATAGGACATTGGTACATACCAGCAAAAAAATATGACTGTTGATTTTTGACGTATGGATAATGGGTTGGTAATGGCATGTTGGAAATTTTTGGCTATATTCATTACATGCATTCCCATTCGATGGATAGTACAATCTCAAGTGTTCACTAAAATTTAAATTCATTCTTATTTTCTTTATCGGATTTTGGACATATCTGTGCATAGATATGTACTTATCTCTCAAAAAGATTTTGGGTTATAGATGAAAGTGGTGGAATAACTCTTTTCCTTTTGCTTTAAAAGAATACAAGCACCAGTCTTATCTGCTCTGGAGATGATGATGAGAACATTATCCTTAACCCCAACTTTGATGATGGATTGAATAATTGGTCCGGTAGAGGTTGCAAGATTGTGTTACATGATTCTATGGCAGACGGGAAAATCGTTCCCCAGTCTGGAAAAGCTTTTGCTGCTGCGACAGAACGCACGCAGAGCTGGAATGGTATTCAACAGGAGATAACGGCAAAAGTGCAAAGAAAGCTTGCTTATGAGGTTACTGCTGTAGTTCGGATATATGGTAACAATGTCACAAGTGCTGTTGTGCGAGCCACCTTGTGGGTTCAAACGCCAGATCTCCGAGACCAATATATAGGCATTGCCAAGTTAGTTTCTTTCTCTGCTTAAATCCATGGGGCTGTCATTTAGTACGTTAGGTTGTGCATTTTTGACGAAGTAATTAGTAAATAACTTAACCCTGAATTCATACATGGTTCCTTTCCATGTTGAGCTACTAAGTCTTTTTCTTCAATCTGAATATTTTATCCAATAGTTGTGCCATATGTGATAAATGATATAATCAGCTTTGTTATGGTTATTAAGCTAATATCTATAATTATATCTGCTCTGATATGCAGTGTGCAGGCAACAGATAAGGACTGGGCACAGTTACAGGGCAAGTTTCTTCTAAATGGTTCCCCTAAAAGAGTGGTCGCTTATATGGAAGGCCCACCTGCAGGCACAGATATTCTTCTCAACAGTTTAATCATAAAGCATGCAAAGAAGATCTCTCCCTCACCTCCTCCAGTTATTGAGGTTAGTCGATGAGTAATTTAAACTTAAATATCTTTGTTTTTCTGTTTTCGCATTGATATTTTGATTATGGATTCTTTAATTCGAAGGAGAATTTTTTTATGTGGTTTGATAATTCATTTCACCTTCAGTTTCTTTCTGATTGATTTATTTAGCTTCTATAGAAATTTGATCTATTGTTTAACTGAATTGTAATGGTTTAAAGAGCCCATTTTATTGGTTTTTATTTCACAGGATCCTGCTTACGGGGTTAATATAATTCAGAATAGCAATCTCAATGATGGAACCAACGGATGGTTTCCTCTCGGTAATTGCTCTCTTAGTGTTGCAACTGGTTCGCCACATGTAATTCCTCCAGTGGCTAGAGAATCTCTTGGACCTCACGAACCTTTAAGTGGTCGCTGTATTCTTGTGACTAAACGCACTCAAACTTGGATGGGTCCTGCACAGTTGATCACGGACAAAGTCAAGCTTTTCTTGACATACCAGGTTTCAGCTTGGGTTAAGATTGGTTCTGGATCAACTGGTCCTCAAAATGTGAATGTTGCACTTGGTGTGGACAGTCAGTGGGTCAATGGAGGACAGGTTGAAATTGATGATGGCAGATGGCACGAGATTGTTGGATCCTTCAGAATTGAGAAACAACCATCCAGGGTCATGGTTTATGTCCAAGGTCCAGCTACAGGTGTTGACCTTATGCTTGCTGGACTTCAGATTTTTGCTGTTAACCGTGAAGCAAGATTCAGACATTTGAGGAGGGAGATTGACAAGGTAATGTGTGGCTGTGATTTCCGAGATTCCTAATTAACTAATTTAACTTGCTGTTATGGGTGCAAACCAAACATAAAATAGACAGATACTTAGTACGTACGACTACTCTAACATGACATAACAAAACAAATTATTCTTTTATAACTTGATTCAGCTTAATAGATAACTTAGCTTGCAGAGTGTATGGTCACTCAAGCATGAGTATGAGAAAGAAAATGTTCTGCCCCCATATCGATAGGCTGCATGCAAGTTCCAAAAATTATTGAAATGGTTTCTGTATGCACATGCTGGGCCCTGAGCATGATTACTTTAGAAAATCTCCGGTTGGTATTCTCCTGTGGCTGCAGCTCTGTCTTTTGATATCTTAGTTTCAGGCATTGCAAAACTGAACGCCAGGACAATCTGGCACTACCATTATCAGAGCTGTTGCTATAATTGTTTCACTGGAATATAACTGATCTATTAGTCCCTAAAGATGTATCATTTGAATTTCTTGCAATAACTGTTTATTATGTTCCTTAATTTCACTAAATTAATTTAATGAATTCTCTTGTTGTCTGTTCTGCTATTGTATTCTGCGATTCTAGATCCGTAAGCGTGATGTCACATTGAAATTCAATGGAGTGGACACTGGTGGTTTGCTTGGCAGCACCTTGGTAAGAATAAGACAAATACAAAACACATTCCCCTTCGGATCATGCATTAACAGGACAAACATAGACAATGAAGATTTTGTTGATTTCTTTGTCAAACATTTCAATTGGGCTGTGTTTGGAAATGAGTTGAAGTGGTATTGGACAGAGCCACAACAGGGAAATTTAAACTACAAAGATGCTGATGATATGTTGGATTTGTGCAAGAAAAATAACATACAGACCCGAGGTCACTGTATCTTTTGGGATGTGGATGGTACGGTACAGTCATGGATCAAAGCTTTGAACAAAAATGACTTGATGACTGCTGTTCAGAATCGTCTAACAGGACTTCTCACACGCTATAAGGGAAAATTCATGCATTATGATGTTAACAATGAGATGATGCATGGATCATTTTATCCTGATCGATTGGGAAAAGATATCAGATCGTATATGTTCAAGACTGCAAATCAATTGGATCCATCTGCCGTTCTGTTTGTGAATGATTATCACGTAGAGGATGGATGTGACCCTAGATCATCTCCAGAAAAATACATGGATCACATCCTTGGTTTGCAAGAGCAAGGTGCACCTGTTGGAGGAATTGGAATTCAAGGACATATAGATAGTCCTGTTGGCCCTATAGTATCTTCTGCCCTGGATAAACTGGGAATTCTTGGTCTTCCAATCTGGTTTACAGAGCTTGATGTGTCCTCCATCAATGAGTACATTAGAGCAGATGACTTGGAAGTTATGCTACGAGAAGCTTACGCTCATCCTGCGGTAGAGGGAATTATGCTTTGGGGATTTTGGGAGCTATTCATGAGTCGAGAAAATTCACATCTGGTCAATGCAGAAGGTGAACTTAATGAAGCTGGTAGAAGGTACCTTGATCTTAAAAGTGAGTGGCTGACTCATTGTCACGGGCATCTTGATGACGAAGGACAATACACATTCAGAGGTTTTCATGGCACCTACACTCTAGAAACTTACACTGCTTCCAAAAAGGTTACAAAAACATTTGTTGTTGAAAAGGGCGACTCTCCTCTTGTGATCTCCATAGATATCTGAGTTCCCAAACTCAATTGCTCCTTCACTAATAAAGAGACACTCATGGTCTCCTTCGTGTTCATATGTCCTTGTAAAAACATAACAAAAACAGGTGCTTTTGGCACAACATGCACAGATATCTCTATACATGTAATACTTGTGATTCCACACTGTAAAATTCCGACGTATCAATAAGATCACTTGTTTGCGATGTTATAAACGTTCAACCAATTGGACACAGACTTCGTCATGAAATGCTAAACTTGGCCCGCACTTACACCAAGACCAATTCAAAGCTAAACCAAATGGCCCAATTCAACAGTATAAAACAAAGTTTCTGCTCTTATGTTAGAGACAAAAATGGAACAGCAAATGGGAATAAACCAGCTGTCCAATTATCTTCAACTTAAGAGGGAAGTTAGGTATGTGAAAAAGGTAGAAGTTCCTGAATCCTTCACACTGGGACCCTTTCTTGTCATACTTAAGATTCTACCATCTCATCAACCAAGAAAAATAACCATTTTAAATTTCTATACGTTAGGATTGATTTATTGATGATGAGTGACATTAGGCTCTTTGCCTTTCATTTCCTTGGGATAATCCACGAGCCAACCTATCTTTTGTAAATGAATTATGTCATAACTTTAATCATTTAGATATAGATTTCAGGTGAGGCACCAAAACATCAATTCATGTATTTCATAATTGTAAAACAGTAATCATTTTTATTTGTTATTATATTTGATAGACATTAAAAATAATAATTATTACATCAGGCCCATCACATCAATTGGATAGACTCCCACCATCCACCTCCTGTCAGTCTCACTCAATCTCCCACAACAACCCATTTTTACTAAATCAAAAACAACAAACTTCCCTCGATCACTTTGGTGATGGAAGAGAGGACCCCAAAACAGTCCATCCCTGCCTGGGATACTAGGTCCTCATGGACCCTATTCCCACATGGGTGCATAGTAAAACCATTCTCTGTTCCTCTTCCATTCCCTTCACAGAGGAGTTAACATGGGATGTACAGGGCATGGGATCCACATTACCAAGTTAGGCCTCCATCAACATTAATTCGCTCAACAATACTTATACACGTATGTATGTATGTTTTTCACTCAATTATCTTTTCTATCATTTTCAATCAAAAAAATTAGGTTGATGTTGATGTATATAATACAAAATTAAATATATTTTTAATTTCTATCTTATTATACATAAAAATTAATATATTAATATAATTTTGACCCTCTTGATTTTTTTTTAAAGAAGATTTTAATAGTGTATAATTCGTGATTCCAATAATAGAAAGGTTGAATGCAAAATGTGGGGTGGGGAGTGAGGGCGGTGGAGCCACCACTGAGTAATATGATGTCTGACTGCATCGGGAAACAGCTCCCGCGCTGTTTTCGCGCGCCTCTGAACAGACAGACAGACCTACCTTCCTCTTCGGCTTCACCTTCACCTTCACCCTCACCCGTCACCTTCTCCTCCACCACCCGCCACTTAGCCCCCTCACATCAGTGACATCACTGCCTTCTTTCCCTCCGTATGCTTTCTGCTCTGTGTTTATTGTTTGTCATTATTGTTACATACTTACATCAACAACATATATATTAATTGTTAAAAGAAACCAGATCGTGGGTTAGCTTAGTGTTGTCATTTTTAGTTTTTGTATGAAAAAATAAAATTTTATTTAGGTGAAATTTGTAATATAAAAATTTATAATAATAATTTGATTAAAATTTGTAATAAAAAATTAAAAATAAAATATATTTAAAAACTCAGTTGTGAATTAAAACATTATTAGCTTAAAATTAGTGAAGTTTAAATGGAATTTATTGGCTATTAAACTAATTACATTTTATTGAGATCATCGTCTAACTTAATTTTTAAATTTTATTTCAATAAATTAAATCTTATTCAAATTAATAAGTTATTATTATTATTATTATCTTAAATTATTAATTTTAATTAATTAAAATTAGGTCGAGTTGTATGAATTTATTAATAACATTTGATTTACTCATACGTATTATTTATTTCATGTCTATTTTACCATTATTCTTTAACAAAAGATAAAGAAAATTGATTTTTCTTAAAATTTAGAGGTTTTTCTATAGTTAATTAAATTACAGTAAAGCTCTGCTTTTTTTTTACTGTTTAGTATTCTTATGAACAATTATATTCTCTTTTTTGCCTTTAAATAGCTTTGATTTTTCACCTTTTATGCTTAATTTGTTTTGGTAAAAAGTTAAATTGGTTTACCTAATGTTATCTTTATTGAATAATATTATAAGATATCTTTAATTGTATTATAATAAATTGCAATATAAAGCTTTCATAAAAATGCTTTTTTACTGCAAAAAGTCAACCTACTTAATACACAAAGAATTTTGTTTTATGAGAGTTTGACCAGTGACATAATATACGTAGCCTTCTTTCTAAATTTTAAAAAAAAAAATATTTTCGTGACTTGAACTTTTGACCTTACAATTACAAAGGAACAACTTTACCGATTGCTTCAAGATTCACCTTCAATTTTTTTATTGCAATGATTAAAAATTTTAGTCAAAATAAATAAAGAGTTAGTTCTAATATATTTAATTTAATACATTATTGGATTAATCCCTTATTGATAACATAAAAAAGCAATTAATTAAAGAAAAAGGATCATTATGTAATTTTCTTTAACATGCAACCAAACTCCTAAATTAGATATTACACAAGATCCAGACGTCGATTCGACATTCAACTAATTGCATACTCTATTTCAGTTTAGGTTATATATTTTTAATGTTTTGTAGATGTAGTAAGACATAGATATTTATGTATTTATCAAACATCTTCTTTGACTGCCCTTTAACGTCGACGATGGAAACTGTACAGAAGGAAAACTATAATCAAAGTCATCTTCTTCAGCTCGTGCTTGACAACTTTGCAGAATGTTTCACGTTCTGATAATCCACTACGGTCGAGGCAATATATAATTCAAACATCTACTTAAAACATAAGTCAACCATAGTACGACCTTGAGGTGTGGAATTTTGAAACGGAAAATGGATTAAGAATAATTGTCTTGTTGTCTGAATCTTACCCATTTACTACTCCTTTTCTTTTTTCGGCAGTACTAACATACGACAGTTGAATATAATCACATAAGATATTATTAGGGTTCAGTCTAATCATTGAAATTACATTTTATAAATACTACTTTAAGTTCAAGGGCATAAAAATAAACTTTGTTTTATTTTGTTAGTGCGAATTTGGATGAAATTTGTGTTATGATGATGCATATTTAAAGTACCAAAAAGAGAGATTCTCTACTTTTAATCTTTATAAGTGTTTAAATTTTAAGAATTTATTAAATTATAAAAAATAAGATTTTCTTTCTTTTTATTTTTTAATTTAGTAAAAAAATTATTACAAAATAATACATAATTTAGAAGATGCCTATATTAAAACCTTTATTCGCATACACGGCCTAAGTGGGTTCGTGTGAGACCATTTAGGTTCAATGTTAAGACATTGTTTGTGAACTTTGCGCAATAGCTTCTGATAAAGGACTCGAGAGAAAAGCTTTGATGTATAATTACGTACGACCCATGAGAGTCATGAACATTGAGTGGTAATAAAGGTGATTACTTCTGATTAAAAGAGCTAAAAAGTTGACCTCGAGCTTTCCATCATGTAATGATCATCATTACATGCACATTAATCATGGCAACTAATTTTGGTGGAGAAATTCATACGATGAGGGGTACATGTTCTCGACAATATCATTAAACCCGATACCCAAGATTTTGGAACACTAAAACTTAAAGTTTGTAATATTATTATATTTTATTACAAAATACAAATATTATATTTATAAAATCATAAGCACAAACTCTTATAAGGGTATTAATTAAATAGAAATTTCAATAACTTTAAATTACCCTCGTGTTAAGAAACTCTTTGTAATTTGATTAAATTCTACCGAAGGACAATGTCGATCTTTGTTTTGGTTACTGCCATGGACACTTTCGTTAAGAGCAGATGAACAAAGTTGACTTTGTATTTTTTCATTAATAAAAGACTTGTTCGTCAAGGATTTGATGCTTCGACAAAGAATAAGAACTAAACCCACTTGCATATTCAAAGGAGATGAAATGAACCGTGTACTTTCATGGAAATATGCTTTGCCCAAAAATAGATGATATACCCTAGAATTTTATATCCATTCTTTCAATTCAATCTGTTGTTGGTAGAATATGTTTGTCTCCGCATGATTCCTTGGGAAATATAAAGCAAAATTCTCTTAAGATTGGAGAGCTTAAAGTAGAAGATCCTTAGTAACAGAAAAGCATGCTGGATTTGATAGCAAAAATGATTCTTTATTGCTCACGAGTAAAGGGCACCGCTCGCTCTTTTGAAGATATTCGGCTAAGTTGTTTTTTAACTTATTATTGACTAAAAGTTAAATTTTTTGATTATTTAAAAAAATTATTAATGTGATTGATGAATGACTTATTGATTAACTTATTTAATCTTAACAAGTTTTTTTTCTAAAAGTTTTATAAGAGAAATTTTTAGAATTAATTGTTTGCCTAATGATAATATTGTTTTCCACTTTACTCTCTACTTTTGCTTTGCGTGTTTTCAAAATTAGTTTTTTTTTATCGTACAATTATATCGTGAAGTTTGGAAGAATATGATAAAGGTATTAATTAATTTTTTTTATCTTTATTTAATTTTATAATATTAGTTTACATTTAAAATTACCATAATATTAAATTTTTAAACATAAAGAGTCACATCAGATTAATATTTTGAGTATATAACTACTATATATCGTATCTGTATCATATTATAATTATCGATATTTTAATTTATTAAATAATAATATTCATACATATTATATGAAAAATAATAACATGATATAGCTCATTATCTTATTTATATTAATAGAGAATTTAAAGTTACATTATTATTATTATTATTATTTATTAAATTTATAAACTTAATTTTTATAAAATTAAATATCTCAATCTAACTTCTTATAAAAATATTCAACAAAATATTTAAAAATATGATATTTATGTCCTTATATTTTTTTTAATTATGCCCTCGTAAGTTATTTTACACATTAATAGTTAATACTAAATAGTTAATTTTATTAAATATTTTTAACAAATAATTAATATTATTTATTAATTAAATCAACTTATATAACCATCTATCAACTAATCATGGCCTATCATCTACTCGCTATTAAAATTAGCTCGCAATTGGCTGTTTGATAAACAGGAGAATGTCATGCTAGGGGTTGCCTATGGGCTATGGCATGCGGCTAAAAGAAAGCAGCTTTTTAGATAAAATGGTGAATAGTTGCTCCAGAAGAAAAGACAGAGAGACAATGTGGAAACAGTGCTGACTTTCCTTTTTCAACATTACGATTTCTAAATTTTCTGCAACTCCTCTATTAAATCCAACCTCTTTATGTGTGTTAACCAAAAACAAAAGCGGAAGATAGATATCTTTGCTAACCTTGAATTATAGCCACATACCTCTTTCTAATCATTAGTCAATACTTAGTGCTTGTAATAGTATTCCCCTTATTTAATTGAGACTAAGCTTTCCATTATATCCATCCTTTTCTCCTGGAAAAGGACTCTTTATTGACTCAAAAATATGCTGATGACACCTTAACCTCTTTTCCCTCGTTCATTTGTCACTAAGAGAGTAATACTTTACCTAATAAAGCAAATGACAGTTGTTATAGCTTTGCTTTTATGTTCAACATTTTTTTCTTACAAAAATTTCCAAGTAGCTGGAAGGATGATTATAGCTAAATCATCGTATTAGCTTTTTCAATATTTCCAAGTTCCTGGATAAAAGCAGTCCACGTAATTGCTCCCTTGTTGTTGAGCACATCAAACGCCAACTTCGTCCCCTTGGATTCTTGTCGTCAGCTTTTGATTGGTTGTTTAATTGGTGTTTAAAGATCTCATTTAGATACTAAACTGTGGTCTACTTTGTCTCAGTCCCACACGCCAACGTTATAATGTGGAAGTTTATGATCTGCATTATTGCAAGCTGAATTGTCACTAGAGCAGCCAATTTCTTCAGTGCTGTTAAATTACGTGATGAGGCATTAATTAAGAGAGGAATCTGTGACTATAACTTGAAACTTCACCATTTTTCATTACGTGCATGCATAGATCAAACCAAGCAAATATATGCAAGAAAGTTCATTTTTTACAGGAGCAAGAAGTTAGAACTTAACATTAATTTTGAACTTTTTTTGTTAAAAAAAAGCAGAAACTAATGAGAACCCGTGTAAGGTCACCTCACACTTACCAATTCGATGCAAATGCCTATGGAGTGTAGTGTAGGAGTAATGTTCAGTGAATAACAAACATGCTATGCTGTGGGTAACCAAACTTGGGGGGTCCTTTTTCAATTACTTGAATGGGGTGACATGACAGGAACAGCTCATTCAAATGATGATTGAAGATGATGATTTGACTACAAAAAGGGAAGCACCAATAATGGACATATCAACTGTGGAGGTAAGGAAATCAATCCGCAACCAACGTCAATCCAACCGCATTTTTATTAGGTTTTAAAGCTCACCACCGAATGCGACTTGACAATAACTGTACCATGAAGAACAAAATCAAAAGACTTTTAGCTCTCATGTGCTCTAGCGCTTTATATGAAACGTAATTATATATAGCTGACGTTTTAGCTGAGTTCCATTAGAATGGCGACCTCACCTACTTCATTTAAAGCATCGGAGCCACATAACTAACCGTCTTAGACTAAAAAAGCAAGAAGGTGGTGGATTATGATATGTTTTTTTAGTAGTAGTAGTCTGAATGATGAAGTTACTAAATGATGTGAATGTATAGTTGACACATAGGTTAAAGTGCATAGGGAAATGGCGAAGACGAGCAGTGATAAACTGGAGTGAGTGACAACTGATTACGGGTGAGGAGTACCTGAATGTGAATGACTAGTAGTACACCCTGGTGGTCTTCGCTGTCTGTGACTTGGAAATGTCCAATCTGGTGCAGAGAAAAGAAAAGGGCAAAAGAAGAAAAAGAAACTGGTCGCTTCTGTTTATCTGAAACCAAATGACACATCTCCTCTCAGTCTCAGTCTCACCTATCTGGACCCCCACACCACAAACCGAAACCCTTTTGTAGCGCGCGACTCTCGGGGGTGTTAGTGTTTGTATTGCAAGCCCTTTGGATGGTGGGTCTTGGTACCAATTGGTGGACATAGCCGCCAGCTATACCTAGTCGCACAGACCCAAAACACAGAACCATATATATCTTTCTCTTTGTCTGTCTCTCTGTGACTTGTGTGCGTCTTCGGTCTCTCTCCTCTCCTCTCCTCCCTCTTCCCTTCTCTTCTCTTCTCTAGGTCTCTGTGTATACCACACGTGGTCTTCCTGCAACAGGTCATCACAAACAGTACGTATGTGGACAGGTTATGAACATCCAGACTTTGTTTCACTGTTTACCGTTGAAATTACGTACTATTTGTAACTTGTAATTAATATGCTGATACTGCACAAAAAGTACAATATTTCCTCTTTCTTTTTGTCCTGAATTTGCCTGATTTATTACTGGTTAGCAAGTTCATAATCGAAGCACTCAAGTATGGAATCTTAGTAATCTGACATGAAATCCTAACCTTTTCATTGTTTTGCAAGGAAGATATTTAAATTGCAGAGAAACTAGCTTAGAGGGGGTTGACGTGCAATAATAATAGAAATGTGAAAGGTTATAGACAAAAAATGAGAATAAAAAAATCTCTATAATTATGAAAAAATAAAAATAAAAATAAAAATAAAAATTAGTAATTAATTTGTTAAAAAAATTTAAAAATAAAAATTTATTATATTTTAATTAATTAAGTATATATATATATAAATGTCACAGACGGTAAATTTAGTATCACAAATTTGAGAAAGACTATCACATTCATAACACTTATATGTTAATTAAAGGATAAAAGTCATTCTTTTGTATGGAATAATAGAATATTAAAAAAAACTGTTGGTTCAATCATAATAACTAACGAGTCAATATTTTTTATTTTACACCCATAAATTCGTTCCCAATCTCTTAACCATATTATATATTTTCTGATGTCTGAATATAAATCCTTGTTCTGTAATTTAATATTGGTACAATTATAATTAAACATGGGAATGGTAAGTGATGCACGTGGTCTAATTACACTATTTTATACACTTCAAGGCTTGACATTATATTGATAGAACATTGAGTCTTATATGCAAAAGTTGAACCAGTCTAAATAAAATTATCATTTAATGTATCATTGCTTAAAAAACTAGTCATCCAATTAATGAATAATACCTGATTGGAATGTTAACACGTTTCAAAAGGCTATAAATAGCCGTCGATTAGGTAAGTGGCACATCCCATGGTCAAGATACAATAGTACGAGAGCAACAAGAGCCTGCTACTAGGCTTATACATAAGCACAAGCTACGAATGACTAGGTGTCTTTCGCACCTTTGGAGTGTTAGTATTACAAATGTGAAAAGTAAAAGGAATGGAATGTCAAAGTGCAAAAACCGAAAAGATAGAATAGGGTGAAAAAGATGAGAAAGCCGTGAAAGAAAAGGTAACCATAATAAATGAGAGCCACATAATCTAAAACAGTCCAATTTTTAAAAGGATAAAATATAAAAATATAACTTAATTAGTATTATATATTTTAGAAAACAGAAAATAGTAATTTAATGGTTTATATTTAAATTATTAAAAGTTAAAATGATCTTAATAATTTCCTTGTTTATCTATTAAATGATTTATTGAAGGAAAAAATAAAAATCTACAATCTAAGTTGCCTCGTCTACTTGGCCATCTTTTCCTTTATATTTATTAAACATTTCTTTATTGATGTATTAAAGAAAGGAGGTCTTGTCACGCACCCAAGAATCGCAGTCTCTTGCCGGTTCCGGTTAAAGCTTGGACTCTCTGATCTTCGCCTTCTGCTTTTCAATATCTCTTTCTCTCTATATTTGTTCATTTTGATCTCCTATATATCTTCTTCTTCTCTTAGTATGTCCAAGTCTTGGTGCAACTTCACCTCAAGACCTCCCTAAAAGCTTTCGAGGACCAATATCTTTACTTCTCAGATTTTCTCGTTTACATGCAATTAGATGGAAAACCTAAGTTTCTTGACACGCTTTCTCTAAGACAATAGATGACTAGTTGGCTAGGGTTTCTCCATATTGGCCTTCCTTTAGGGTTTTTGGCTATACTTGGTTTTTGTTTTGGTCATTTCTGGTAATCTTCTACTAGTTTTCGGATTTCTATAGAGATGGAAGAGTATAGCCAAATGAACGAGAACACAACTCCAAGAGGTAATTTCTTGTACGCTTCACAGATTCTTGCTCCTAATTCTTCTCCTTATGGAAGAACAAGTAGTGGCTGTAACGTGAGCAATCAACAGACCCAGATGCCTTTAAGTCCGTTTCATCTTCAATCAAGTGAGTGTTTCCAATCTGAGGCAAATCCTCATATAGTGAAGACTGAAGCCAGCACTTCACATCATCATGCTCATAAATTTCACAACCCTCTATTGAGAGGGCATCATGCAGTTAACCAGCATCAAGGCAGTGAAAGCTCCAGCGAAGTTGAAGCCATCAAGGCCAAGATCATAGCTCACCCTAAATACTCTAACCTCGTGGAAGTTTACATGGATTGCCAAAAGGTATAAGCATGTAGAAGAAGATCATATTCTCTTAGTGCCCGAAAAACTTAATGTTGTTTTGTCGGTGAACCTTTTATCTCTTTTTGTCTCTGGTATACTTTAAGGTCGGAGCTCCACCTGAGATCGTTGCTCGACTTGTGGCCGCTCGACAGGAGTTTGAATCAAGACAGCGATCTTCTGTTAATTCCAGGGATGCTTCGAAAGACCCTGAACTAGATCAGTTCATGGTGAAGTTTAATGCTCTAAATCTATTTAAGCAGCTTGTATACCTTAAAATCTGCCTCTTTTTCTCATCTGGGTCCGTTTAGTTACATGTTTCTAAACATCTGAAACGACAAACACAGGAAGCGTACCACGACATGCTAGTGAAGTACCGGGAGGAGCTTACGAGACCCATACAAGAAGCCATGGATTTCATGCGTAGGATCGAAACTCAGCTTAATATGATCTGCAATGGTCCTCTACGGATCTTTAATTCTGGTACGTAGACCTTCTATCTTAAAAGTCTGAATACTTCTAACTGATATTTAATTCTCCTAGTATTTAGCAGAATAAACAAAAGGCCTGTTCGTTAACAGAGAATGGAGAGAGGTGGAAGAGAGAAGAGAGCTGGGCCTCACCTAGCATGGAAAGGAGTAGAAAATTCGATTATATATATATATGCTCATTTCATGATTGAGAGTGGATTTAGATTTATTTGCACAGTGCAGAAACGTGATAACCAGTCCAAACTCCGATTGCTAACAAAACGTTAATAAAGAACCTTTATGTTCTTATATCCTTCAGTCATTAGCCATTTCTTCCATTCCTCGGTGAGTTATGCTGTGGAAGAGATTACACATTCCAATAGTATTACTCCGAACAAACCCTAACACGAGCCTACAGTCGAGGGCTTTGGATTGTTAAACTTTTCCTGAATCTACAGGCAAAAGGCACTTGTGTAGAAACAAGAGATGATGACATTGCATGGTTACTTCTCTTACCTATGTTATATATATATATATTTTTTTTTTCAGTTCTTGGAAAATTTAAGTTAACCCTTGTGAGGGTTATAGTTTTGATAGGTCCGAATCCATACATGGGTTTTGTGGGATATACTGTACATACTTCGATATTGATGACATTATTAGTGTTGTCATTTTCTTAGTTAGTTTAGGCTTTTCATGTCCAAATTTTGATTTGCTTTTGCAAACTGAACAACCTAGGATGCTGTTCAAATCGAGGCTACCCCATGTAACCTTTACGACTCGCCAGAACGTGGTCTTGGTTCTTAATGAATTTCTGTAGACCATTACCCTTTTGCTATCTTTCCTTTTCCTAATGATTTTCATACATTTCTAAGAGATATACTTCTAGTACTCGGGCAGTGTCGTAATAATTTAAAGAGAAAATTTGGAGAGGGCTACAGAGCGTGGTCGGAGGAGGCGATCGATCTGGGTGGGTCTGTTTTGATGGTGGAAGATGGAGGTAGAAGAAGTGATCTTCCTGATATTAAGCAAATGTGAGTTTTGTTTTGCTGGTTCCAAGAAAGAAATCTTTGTTCCTTCTTCGAGTTAAGTAGAGAATTGGATGTAGGAGTATGTATGATGGTGGGAAGAGTAACACTGTAAAAGCCTTCAACGGCTTACTGATTTGACCTTTTCTTTCCATTTCTTGGTTTTCCAAATGGTAATTAACCTTTTTAGTTCTCCTAGAATCTGGAATTTAAGTGCAGAAGTTTCTTGGAAAGGAAAGAAACTTCAGACACTACTGAGGAAAGCACTTGGAACCCCCAACAATATAATTATTTTACAGCACACACATTGGCTTTTTCCATGGTTTTTTCTGTTTCTTTTTTGTTCTTCAACTGCACTGGTGAATAGTTCCTCAGCTGTAAGTTAAGTCAGTATTCTTTAACATGATTCGAGAACGGAGTTGCTATTTCTCAGTTGACTTATGGTGAAGTGTGTGAACCGTAACAGAAAGAGAAAAAAGTTGAAATGACATTTGCTTTGTGGATAAATATATAGGGAAAGCCGACTGAAGTTCCAAACTTCAGTCCACAGCCAGGTAGCTTCAAGCGTCAATAGTCGAAAGCCGGTGAAAGCTTTCTGCGAGCTCTTAACATTAACTGATACCCAATTCCGAAGCTGATTATTCTCATTGCTTGTGTTTCTGGTCTCTATAGTTCCGTGGAAGATTTAATTTAGGACAATTCATAGGACTAAAACTCATCTAATTCATGGAAAATGTCCCTCTTTTTGTTTGATTGAATGAGCAGATGAGAAATCTGAGGGTGTTGTCTCGTCTGAAGAGGATCAAGAGAACAGTGGAGGAGAAACAGAATTGCCTGAGATTGATCCTCGAGCTGAAGATCGAGAGCTCAAGAACCACCTCTTAAAGAAATACAGTGGTTACTTAAGTAGTCTTAAACAAGAACTCTCTAAGAAGAAGAAAAAGGGCAAGCTGCCAAAAGAAGCTAGGCAGAAGCTCCTAAGTTGGTGGGAGCTACACTATAAGTGGCCATATCCTTCTGTAAGTTTGTCCTTTCTATTATTTAAACTTGTTATTCATTAGTGAAGGAGAGTTAAATCTAAACTAAATTGATTGATAGATTAAACTACTTGTATTGTGTATACCTGATTAGAGCTTGTCGCTTGGTTTATATATTTGGTTTACCGAATAGTGGAAGCACGTAACTTACAGATTATTGCGTATGCCTGATCGATTGGCTATATTCATACTTTCTTGGAAATGTACCTAACAGGAGACAGAAAAGGTGGCATTGGCAGAATCAACTGGTTTAGACCAGAAACAAATAAACAATTGGTTCATTAATCAAAGGAAAAGGCATTGGAAGCCCTCAGAAGACATGCAATTCATGGTTATGGATGGTCTACACCCACAAAATGCAGCTCTTTATATGGATGGCCACTACATGGGTGATGGTCCCTATCGTTTAGGGCCATAAACAATCCTTGTCTAGCAAACTAAGCCCTGTAATATTAATTGCAAGACTTGGGTAATGTCTTCTAATCTATAAAACCATACTATTTTTGTTTTTCTCACAACAAAATGCCCATTACTGTATAATCTTTTACTACATAGCTTATCGTGTTTGTCGTTACAAATCTCCTCGTCGTCATCGTTGTTATTGTTGCTGTCTTGTTTATCAAATTTAGACTTTCTCTCTTAGTTTTGCTTTGGCATTATAGAAAACTTTATTTCAAGTTCTGGATGGTAGCTTTCCTAAGTGAACGTGTATGAAAGTTTGGCTGCAGAGGGATATGGATAATGCAGAAGAGAAGGGTTTATGATTTATCGATGAATCAATTTTACTGTGATTGCATTTCTCTTTGTGCGGATACTACTGCTTTGGTGCTAAGTGAGTATGGTGAGCAGTTAATGTATGATTGGGGATTGAATCATATTTTACATGTTTGGTTGGTGGTTTGGATGTTTTAGAACTCCATTGCCTGTATGTTTATTATTCGGACATGTCGTGTATTTTCCTTTATGGAATGTATGAACCATGTTTAATCCTGAGAACATGTCTTCTTGATTATGCGGGAAAGAATTGTTTTTGCTGTTAACATACACATTTTAATCTACAATGATATAATTTTCTCCTGAAGAATGTAACATGAGTGGTACTTGAAGGAGATTGAGAGGGAAAATTCTTTATTTCTTTCTTTTTTTAGTTTACAATGAATTAGAGTATATACAATAAGTCTTAGATACAAAATAAGAAACTACCTAATTTAGAGGCAAAATTTTAACTAAAATTTCACAAATTAAAAGGATATCATTAACACCCTCAATATATTTCAAATAATAATAATTTTTATAGCTAATGTGTATCTCAACACTTCCTTTATTATCATAGAAATTGGAGTTATTCAACCCTTTTGTAAGAATGTTTACGAGTTAGCACCCTGTTGGAACGTAAGATATGAAATGTCGTACCATCATAATGTATAGGAGTAATAATGATGGCAAATTTATTATAACAACAGTCTTATAGGACCTTTTCACTTGACTCTTTAAGCCGTTTAGGATAATCTTCAGCCGCAACATCTCACACAAGCCTTGAGCAAATGCTTTGAATTCTGATTCAGTAGATAATCTAGCTACAACATGATGCATTTTACTCCTTTATGTTATAAGATTACCTCCAAGGAACGTACAATACCTAGTAGTTGATCGTCTATTCATTATAGATCCTCCATAATCTACATTGGTCTAGAATTCAAGGGCAAGATCTTTTGTTTTTTGAACATAATTCTTTTTCTTAGATTTCCTTTTAAATATTGTAACACTCTATAAGTGGCTTGTAGATGTCTCTCTCGCATCATGCATGAACTAACTAATTACACTTATAGGGTATACTATGTCTGGTTGAGTATGTGCAAGGTAGATGAGCCTCCCTATAAGCCTTTGGTACAATTTTCTATCCACAGGAGGTTCTTTTGCTTCTCCGACGTTTTGATTAGCTTCTATTGGTGTAGATATCGACTTACATCCATTTTTCCATCTCTTTTTTAATAAATCAACTACATATTTTTGTTGGAATATGAAAATCCCCTTTTTGGAGTTTGTCACTCAATACTTAGAAAGTACTTTAGTCTCCCAAGTTCCTTTATCTTGAATTCCTAGTGACAATGATGTCACTCCCACTATTGACGAGTGTTTATGGAAAGAGTATGATTACCTTGACTCTATTGGTATCCAGACGTTTTCATAGCTTTGATAAACCATCCAAACCATACTTTTGGTGATAGTTTTAGTCCATAAAGGGCCTTCTTCAACTTGTAAATTTTATCCCTTGGTTCTTTTTCAAATATTAGAGGGACATCCATGTAAATTTCTTCATCTAAGTCTTCATGAAGAAATGCATTCTTTACATCGTATTGTAAAAGTTGTCACTCAAAATGTGCTGCTAGCGATAGTAGAATCCTAACAGTGTTCGTTTTTGCCACAGGTTTAAATGTCTCATAATAGTCTAGCCCAGAAGTTTGAGCATATCCTTTAGCTACCAACATTACTTTATATCTCTTAAGTGATCCATCAGCCTTATACTAGGTGTAACAATCCATTTACAATTGACTATGTTCTTCCCCCTTGATATATCCATAATCTCCCAAGTTTGATTCTTTTCTAGAGCAGCCATCTCCTCTTTTATGGCATTTCTCCATTCTATTTTTGACAATGCCTCAGATACGGCAGTAGGGATAAAAATGGTGTTGAGGTTGGTAATGAATTTTCTATGGTTTGGTGGTAGATTCTTAAGTGTCACATAGTGAGACAATGGGTACATGGGTTTTTTGATGCATTCTCTACTGCCTTTTTTGATAGCTATAGGAAGGCTCATGTCATCACTAAGTGGTTCTACTGACTGTGTGCTTAGGGTTGGATCTGATCTTACTGTGGGGTTCTTGTCAAAGATCGAGATGGATTCTTGAACTTGTTACAGTTCTAGAATCGTCCTCCTAGTATATACTTGTGAAAATCTTAGAGTATTATGAATAAATTGATTTCGAACTTCAGAAGATATAGTTTTAGGAACCTGGAATGGATTCAAATTAGATTTTGCAAAAGTAGGAATTGATGATGGACTTTGATTTGATGAAGGAACAAACTTTGATGGAGAACCAGAAAGTGATACCGACTTTACTAGACGACTAGGGAGATCAAGGGTACAAGTACTATGAAAAATACTATTTTCTTGTAGGGATGTAGTCTCCCCCTGGAATTTGGGCTGCTTGTTGGTGTTCTATGAAAGTCACATCGGTTAAAACATAAAGTTTTTTGGTTAGATGATTATAGCATTTGTAGCCTTTTTGTGTAGAAGAATAACCAAGGAAAACGCGTGTGCTTAGGGATTTAATTATCCTCTTTGGTGACTATGAATGTGAACAAAGATTCTGTAACCAAACACCCCAGGAATGAGTCCATTAGAACTTCGAAACTCTGGATAAAAGGTGTTGAGAACCTCCATGGGACTTTTATTAGATAAAACTCGAGATGACAGTTTATTGATCATATAAGTAGCTATAAGAACAGCCTCACCCCAATAAGATTTTGGAAAATTTTCCTGAAAAAGTAAGGCCCTAGTCACACTGAATAAGTGACCATTTTTTCATTTAGCCACACCATTTTGTTGGGGTGTGTCAACACAAGAAGAATCATGATAATCCTCTGCTTTTGAAAGTATGGAGTCATTGTGTGGTTGAAGTATTCCCCAGCATTGTCTAACCTAAAATTCTTAATTTTGACCCTAAATTGATTGTGAATCATAGAAAGAAATGTATGGATAACAATACTATGTATGGATAACAATACTAACATTAGATTTTTGTTTGAGTAAGTAAAGCCAAGTAACCCCAGTA
>JANSVA010000002.1:4072687-4092537 GCA_025504915.1 Erythroxylum reticulatum | reverse complement strand
AGAGTTACACATTTGAGCCTAAATAGTTTGAGTGTTGGAGTGTATATCAATGAGAGGACTTATTATTTTGATATGACGATAGATTTCCTCTAACTCTATTATGCTAGATTAGTTTAACTGTTACATGTAAACTGAGTTCATTGATTTTCTGTGTTGATCGTGGTAAACCGAATTCTAGTTATCATACTTAATTTAATTGATATGGTTGGGGATCTTATTTGAATGCTGCATACTTAAATATTTTTATTCGCATTGCATGTTTTTGTCTTTCTGCACTTTGTTTTTCAGGTTTTCTGTAGTTCTATTTTCTGTTCTTTTTTCTTACTTAAGGACAAGCAAGAGCTAAGTGTGGGGGAATTTAATATACTCATATTTTCATATATGTTTAGGACTTAATTCAGAGTCATTTACATTTACTTTATGTTCATCTTGGCTGGTTTATAATGTTTTAGCATTATTTGAGGTTCGTTGACATAAAATGCATAAATGAAACAAATAGACTCGAATTGCACTGTTTTTGAGTTTCTGGCAAACTTGAACTCTAGTAATTGTGGGATTTTTATCTTGAGATTGGTTTAGCCAAAAATTCTGAAATTTTATAATTAAATTCTTGACTCATTGACGGATTTTTTGGGACCAATTACAGATTTTTCTAAGCTGAAATTCAAAAGAAATAAATTCACGAAATTTGCGTCAGATTTTGGAGCGCCAGAATGACCTGTCGATGATGTTTTGATCATAACTTTTGACTCATATGGCAAAATCCTGTGATTCAAGTCTCATATTGAAGCTAACTCAAAGAAGAAGATGATGATAGAATTTAATTTCCTAAATCTTCACTATTTAGTTTTTATGTACTGTCAAATTTGACCTTGAAAAATCTATTCCAACCTACCAAGGATCAACATCAGCCCCCATCTTTAATTATTTCAGCCCATGTATAGCTCATTCTCCACTCCAAAACAACCTTCATTACAAGACAAAGAAGCCTTCATTCCACAGCTAGCATCCAAGAAAAAAACAAACAGCTGTCTCCATTTTATTCAAGACATGCAGCAGTCTCTCCAATCAAGTAGCCACTGAAAGAAAAAAAATCCCACTTTAGCCTCCATTAATAGCCATGCATACCCCTTTATTCAACAACAACCCAACAAAAATCCTTCGCGCCACTCCTAACAATCATATTTCATTGACTACCAATCCACTTACCCACATTGATTCAAGTAGCCCCCACTTCATGCCACCACCCGACACTTGCCTATAGCCTCCATACACCACGCCATTCACACACAAGCATTAGCCTAAAACTATACAGCCCACAAATTAAGCACAAGACAACAAGCTTCCATACACTTACAAACAGCCTTAGCCTCCATCACCAAGAAGCCTCCATTTTTTCTATTTCATATGCATCATTTAATTGCTATAGGTGGTCTTAACGTAAGCGGGCAACTCGTTCACGCCTCCACCAACAAAACACCATAGCCTCCTTCAAATTTTCAGGCATTTTCCATTATCTACTCCACTAACGCTCCAAACTCCAAAAAAACAGCAAGCCTCCTTTTGTCTTTCATGCACAAGCTAAATCCAATCAACACTCACCAAAGAGCTTCCATCCATTCACTCACCAAGGCAAGCCACACATCCACGTACAAGAACATCTTCCAAGTTCCAACTCATGCATGCAGCCCTTGAAGAAAACACAACTTCCACCATTTAGCAACCACGTAGCCTCCATCCACCGAAATAGCTTCACCTCTACTGCTACAAGCTACATCAGATTATTCACATCAACGCATGCAGCCAGCCCTCACGCAAAACACCATTGTCTTTTGAAGCAATCTCCGTTCACTGAAAATTAAAAACCTCCACTGGATAACTAGGCAGCCTCACAAGTAGAGGAGAGAGCATTTTTATGTTGATGCATATTTGGAGCTTTGTTTTTCATTTATTTTTGATTCCTTCATGAGTGTGCCTAAGGTTTATATTTTTAGATTGCTTGACATGATGATTTGTGGCTAAAACCTTAATTTCTCTTAGGGATTTGATATTTTTGTTGATGCTTTAATATTAAATTTTGCTAGAATCCATGACTGAATATTCATATGCTTGTTGATTTTTCCTTGGATTTATTTGTTATTCCTTTAGACTATTGAAAAGTGCTTTGGTATAAATTCGCCTTAAAAAAAAGGGAGTTTTTGCTAGAAGATTATAGGACATTTTGACTAGGATTTTCTTATGAGTTGGGGGACCCAAGAAATTTAGGAGGTGAAAATTGAAGTTTTGGAACTTAAGAAACTCTTGGAAAAACTTAAGTAAGGGATTACTAAGTGATATCTAGAGTGGATAAATTAATTCATCTTTGGGAAAAGAGGATTAATTACTCTTAAAATTTACCTACAAGGGAAGAATATTTCAATTGTGGAGAATAACTAATTTAATATTAAAGTTGACAAAAATATCATTCCCTAAGAGAAAGTCATTTCCCTTTGCCATTAAAACTTTTAATTAGTAAATTGTTGCAATCGTTTCTTAATTAATTACTGCACAAATTTGTCATATTCATAGTTATTTTGGTCTCATTAAATTGGGTAGTTGTTTAGAAATTTATTTAAGTTAATTTTGATTAAAAAAATTTTTCTTTACATTAATTTTAATTTTCCAAAATTTCATCCAACCCGATTTCAAATACTGTTAGCTAGCATAGAATTGAATTTTCTCATAATCCCTGTGGACACGACTTGGTTCTTACCAATTTATTACTCACTTCGACAACCGTGCACTTGCAGTTCACGAACAATTACCAACAGAAAATTTATATATTATGTCGAAAAGTTAAGTTAGCAACGGAATTTAACGAACCAAGGTGTCGAAGAAACGACAGTAGGTAATAATTTGGGACGAAACACAGAATATCCGTTACAAATTTACCAGCGAAAGTTTTGTGTATCCTTCAGTGAATATACCAACAGTTATTCTATGCCGTCTTCGATTTGTAAAGTTACCAACGGATAAGATATGTTTGTTGACAAACTTACCGACATAATTGGTTATTCCGTTGGTAAGTTAATGTTGTCATTATCGACGACCAATAGTTTTCCGTTGGTAAATCGAATAAATTTTACCGACAAACTTCATTTTTCTGTCAGTAAATTTACTAAAAACTTTTTTTAGTTTCCCTGCATTAAATTTTATTTAATGATGATATGGTTTATGTATAATTTGAACAGTTATGAGTTATCTGTTGATAACATTTTGATTTGTTTCAACATTTAATTTGTTAAAACAGAAAGTTTATTGATGATATAAAATAAAAATTATCTTAATTAATAATAGAAAATTATTTTGCATATAATAAGTATTTGTAATTCATACAAAATGATTACAAGTGCACTATTCATTTGATGATCGCGGATGTTCTGATTGTTGTGATGAGGAGTTACGCCTCCCTTTCAACTTATCTACCTCATTACCAAGTTATGTTATGTACTCCATCAACTGTTGCATCTGAGTTGCCAATGTCTGTACTGTGCTTCGAAGCTTATGGACTTCATTGGGTGCAGACCGCCTATTAGATGTTGATGTATTGGATGTAGAGGATTGTGAATAACATGTGTTCACAAATGAACTTAAGTTGAATATCCTTCTACGACAGTTTCTACCTCCCACTACATGAAGATAGGTTTGATTCTCATTAACATCTTCAGGCTGCTGAGACTGTCGTTGAATGCTTTTTTGTATTTGGTCACATCATAAGACAATGTTTATGTTAGTAAGTGATAATTATTAAACATTAATATTAAAGCATAAATTTCACATACATTTAGTTATCTAGATTAGGTGTTGACGAAAGTCACACCGTAATGCTTCTTAGTGTGAGTGTGCGAAAAAAGTTGATGGGGGTGTAGGCTTCATGCTTATAGACTTTTCCTGCATCAGAATAAAATGTTATAAGTTAATTATAATTTATAAAAATTTTGACAAAATTTTCTCTATTTTTATGATATTTACCACATATTGAACAAAGAATATAACTCAACAACACAGTCATATATGACACCAGACATCTATAACATTATCATTCTTCATAATATACATATTTTCATTTTAAAATTTACACCAAATTAAATTGAAATACACAAAAGTAAAAAAAATAGAATATAAATGTAAAGTGTAGATACTTACAAGTCTCTCTGCATGCTCATGGTGGATAATATATCCTCCAGTATATAAGGGAAGACTCTCTCCTCCCAGTTCTCCACGTCTGTTGGTATAATTATGTTCTGAAATGGACATTGTCTCATGTGATGTCCAATACTGCTACCAATGACTTCATATTTGTTCAGAGATATAAGAAGGTCATACACCAGTCTTGTGTATCGCACCAATAAAGTCTCGACAATGTGAATGTACTCGTCTCTCCCATACTTTATAAACGACCGCGTCAAATTCAGAATTCCAAAAAAATTCTTTCTAAAATTAAAGGAAAAATATATTATAAGTATTTATAATGTAATAATATTTATTTAATAAATGTATAAAAATCAATTAAAAATCAAAAAACAATTTTTTGTTCCTCAAGCTCCTAATAATAAAATTCCTTTATTGCTTGAGAGATAGATAGTAAAATTCCTTTGTCGCCTAAGAGATATTCTTCCATATATAACCCTCAACATCAATCTTCTTCTTGAATTTAGATGTCATGTTTCTTGAGCATGGTCCAGAATAAATTAACCTAATATTAAAATAATTAATTTTATAGAATTTTTAAATATAAACCTATAACATAATTATAAACATATGGTGTTTCATGTATTTTCACTTACAAATTATTAACAATTGTGATGTAAGTTCTTCTATCAGCTCCCTCAGCTCCAGATTGCAGGTCGCCTCCTTCATCTGCATCGTTTACCCCTAATATTTCTGTCAGTATAGGGATGGTGGATAGTGTAGTAACAAGTACAGAAGGTGATGTCTTATATGCAAGTGTAGTAGTAGCTGAAGGTACAACATCTGATTCAGTTGCAGCTATAGAATATGAGACTTCACCTAAACAGTAACTGACTCTAAATCGTGGTTTGAACCTTGGTCGCATTATATCATGTTTTCTCTTTGGTGGCATATTTGAACCTGAAATTTATATCTCATCCTTTGAATTAATATTTCCCATTTTCATCATTATCATTATCCTCATTTCGATTACATGTTTCTTGATTGAAATTAATATCCTCAATAACTATTAGAAAATTATTTCCTATATCTAGTTACATATCCCTTAAATCATCATCCGATCTAACACTTCCAAGTTAAGTTATATCATATTTCAAATAATTGGCCTTAGCTTCTTACGATTAAACTTAATTTTAGTTCTAAGAGGACCATACAATAGGTAACCCTTTTTCCAAACCTTACTTACTCTTCTGTAGAAATTGCTATTTAATAATATATGTCTAGATCATTCATTATAGTGTCAAATGTCGACAAATTGTCAAACTCAATACTAGTCTGATTGCTTGGTAGCTTTTCTTGGGAAAGAGCTATAAGACCTCTTCTTGTTACTTCAAAGTAGCTCCATGAGTGCATATTATGTGAATCAAGTTCTGCTTAAAGACAATATCTCTATCATTCTCTTCAAAACTCGAAGTATCTGTCCTCATCATTAGTATAACATCTTTGTTTTCCACCCCTTTGATCATCATTTTCATTAAGAAACCCCCAGGTAATCTCGATCTCATCAAAATTATCAACAATCTCCTTTTGGTGAACAATGGAATTCATCAAATCCTCTTGTTTTTTAAATTTTCTATTTCTTATTCTTATTTTTAGGTCAAATCTTGCTAGATAAGCATATGGTTACAAATTCAATGAGTTGGTTGTGATCGAAATAGTTACACATGTCATCAATAAATAGCTTAGCTTATTATTGACATACTCTTTAACTTCTCATGAATTAGTACATTATAAGTGCTTCGTAGCAGCATCATTATTCATTAATGTAGAGGAGGCATAGTAGGAAACCAAAGAGGGCCAGGACGGTAGCATCCCTGCATATAGTAGGATAATGGTTATCATGATTGGTACATAGTTCTTAGAGTCTTGAAAATAAGATTAAACAGTAATTACTCTTTTGGTCTCCTTTGTTCGGAGAACCAAATATCAAATTTCCTATAGTATAACTACTACTAAAACCTCCTTGTATTGTAACTTTCCATCCGTAATTACTAATTTTCTTGTAGTGTAATATTTATAAGAGCAAAATCCTTTCCTAAAACATATATACGTAATCTATTTATACTTAAAATAACCTAAAACAGTCATTAGAAACAAAAACTAACCATTTAATGGCTAGCATTGGTCAATTAATGATCCATTAATATGCACATTTACCACTAATATGTAAATTTATCACTAATAATAGAAACGTATATTTTTTAAAGCATGTAATCTTATCAAACATAATAAAGAAAACTACCTACTAATGTTTATGATACTAAAGGTTTACATTACACCTTAATATTTCACAAAAGTTCTAAATAAGCCCCTATTCTTATCTATGATGTCATTTTTTGAAAGAAATAAAATATTTATATTTCATTTATGAGAACAAAAAAAAACCATCAAATGATACATGGGTAACTAAAAAAACCCCAAAAATCATATGAGGTTGAAACCTCGATCTAATGGGATTTAGTGTAACTTAAGCCTAAGCAGTACTCATTCCAAAATAAGCTCCAAAAGCATCCAATTGCTTGAGGATTTGTCCAATGGTGAGAAAGTTCAGAGTCACTAGACACCTATTCTCTCAATTGTTTACTCAATGATGGATATCTTTTATTTGTACTGATACATATAAACCTTCACCTTCTTAGACAATATTTATTGGTTCTTCACCTTTTTACACAAATTATCCACCAAATACAATATAATGTTCAAATCATCAATTTCGAAAGCACAATATAATGTATATCAAGTGCAAATGCTCATCCAAATCATAATATAATATTTAAATTATTAATGATATCATAATATAATGTTTATATCCTCAACCAAATCACAACTTGATGCTCAAACACGGTTCAATTTGTTGATTCACCATATCAACATGAGATTTTGTTAGAGTTATCCCTTATTTTGACAACTTATATCAAGATGCTATAATTTCGTTTGAAAATCTTTTTTTCTCTCAAAAGTTGTTTTCTCCTAATATCAAGATTCTATAATTTATTTCTTTAATTATGTGTTCTTATCTCCTAACTAAAACTTTACTTTTAAATAAGAAAACCAATGATTATCAATCTATTACAAAAATATAATCTAACTACAATCGATGCTTATACTATAATCTAAGCATAATGCATTACAAAAATATCAATATATGGGTTTTGTACCTCAACCGATGATTAAATCAGTACCTCAAGCTAGTAAAACACATAAACCAATGATTACCCATACAATCAAACCACAAACTAAAACATAAATGATCAAAGCAGTACATAACACTCAGTAAAAAACAAAACCCACATACCTCAATTGATGAATAAACGAAGACATAGAAGGAAGAAGGGAGCAAAAGCAAGTGAAGGAAGAAGGGAACCGAAGCATATGAAGATGCAGAACGAAAATGCAGAAGGGAACCGAAGCATGCAAAGGAAGAAGATGTTTGCAGAAGGAAGAAGATGGACGGAGAGGAGGGAACTGAAGCAAGCACGGACGATGACGGCGGCAGAGAACCGTCAATAATAGAGAAAACAAAATAGAGGAGAAAATGAACATCGACGAGGGGGTGGGTTTCGTGGGTAAGTTAGACATTTAACTAAAACGACATCATTTTTTATTTATTAAAAATGTTGAAGTCGAAGCTAACGATGGCGTTTAAATTTTAATTTTACCGATGGAATAAAATCATCGACAGAATCCAGTTCCATCAGTACACCCCGATTCTTGACAAATTTACCTATAAAAATGTCTATTCCATATTTATATTTTGTCGAAAATTTTGCTAGGATAATTTTCCTCCATCTTTACCAATGGAAAATTTGTCCGTCGCTAAATGTAAAATTTTTCGACAATTTTACCGATGGGAATTGATTTTTCGTCGCTAAATGCCTACGGTATTTTTACCGTCAGTAATATTTCGTTGGTAATTTGTAATTTTCTTGTAGTGGTTATTTTTGTTTCTACTTCTACTTTGATTTATGATTTCTGTTAAACAATCATTTCAGACTGAAAGGCCTTTCCTAATAAGAAGGGAGAAGGAAGTCAATGCAAGATTGGAATGAATAGATGCTGCAAGAAATACCAATGATAGTTCTTCATCCAGAATTGAAGAGCTTGAGCTTCAGTTGCAGAAGTGAGGAAAAGATGATCTTGAAATCAAAATGGAAGAGGCTATCTAGGATTGAGGTTGAACTAGAAACCATTAGTTTTTCTTGGGGTAATATTCTCAAACTTAATCAACTAAATTGTTGCATAAATCAGGGAGAAAGGATATAAAAGAAGAATCCTCTTTGATGGCCTCAACTTTAGCTAAAGAATTGAGCATGGTAGAATCACGGTTAAATCGTTGGAAACAAACTACGCATGAAGCGCTTTCATTGTGTGATAAATCTTAATCTTTAAAACCTTGTTGAATGAGAAGGTTCCCTTTTCCTTGTTTTTATTGGTTGTTTTGTTCATATTTTGATCAGTGGTAGAACAAAATCATAGGTTTTGTTTTATTTAGTCGTTACTGTATAATGCAGCAAATGAAGGAGTGGATATAAATGGACATTTCTAGTTTTGGATCAGGATTAGTTAGAACCAAAGTTGAAATCCTCTATTTTCTATATTATCTTTGGCACACTAACAAATTCGCTTGGTTTCTTGCATTGCACAAGTCTCCTTTGTTGTTGTTATAATTTCAAAAGCTACTTATTGTTATACAACTCTTCTGTATGATTTTGCTTTTCTAAACTTTTTTTCTACATTTGCAACCAAAATACGATACTTCTAGTTTCATTTAATTATTGAATGCAACTATATATGAGATGCTCATAGTTAAATAGAAAAGTTTTTCGAATTAGTTAGTAATTACTTGTATCACAATTTGGGGATCTTCAAAAATAGATTATTTGATATTTCTAAATTCATGTTTTTGTTATTAACTTAGGGATAGATTGCATATATCTATGCTAACTGTATGTCTCTATTGTTATGATCATGTTATATAAAATTTACAAACTCTCTTGTTTATATTTACAAACTCTCTTATTTATGTAGATACATGAGCAAATACACTTAGCAGGAATATGCTCTAAATAGTCGGTGGAGATCAAATCTCTGGAGGATGTGGTTACTTATCTTTCTTGTATAATGACGAAACTCTCATCAACATGGAGAAACCTAGCTAGTCATCCTAGTCATGTTATTTTTTTTTTAATCTCAACATTTATAATTTATAAACTGATTTTTGTATTTATTATTTTATTTATAAGAATTGTTAAGGTTGTAATTAAAATCTTATATACGAAGAATATTTTTTTATTTGCATAATTTAATGATATTTTAGTTTTTATATACAGGTTTTTAAATTATCAATTATTTTTGTATAATAAATTAACAATAAAACAAATATAAAGATTATATACAATAATATGGATTAAAAATGTCACAAATAATTATAATTAACATGGTATAACATTTTGTTAAAATCTATATTAAAATTTGACTACAATTTATACAACGTAGTTAAAAATATTTAGTTATGTTTAAAAAAGTAGGTAAAACTTTTTGGTTACTTTTTCGAAGATGTAGTTAAAAACCTTTGGTTATGTTTATGAAAACATAGCTAGAAACAATTAGCTAAGTTTTTTCAAATATAGCCAAAAACTTTTGATTATGTTTTTGAAAACGTAGTTAACAATTTTGAGCTACGAAAACAAGCATAGCAAAAATGTATTGGTTTTTCGCTATGAAAATAAAGTATAGGGAAAAAATTATTAATAACACTTTTAATAATGATTTTTTTTTGTAGCCAAATGTGATTTATGTTGTAGTGAGTATTATTCTTCACTTTAAGATAAGAATTTTTACTTTTATTCATCCTACTTGTTTATAAGTGGAGTTATGTAACATTGCAAAAATACCCTTTTTCTTAATATTTTAGATTAGATATATTCTCCTTGTTGTACACCAGTTCATTCAAACCCTCTCAAAAATCTCATCCAGATTTAATGTGGTTCAAACTCTCTCAAAATTTTTTAGAAATCTCATCCAAATTTTATGCGGATTATCATTTCAATTTTTTAATTTTTAAAATAAAAATTATTTATCATTTGAAAATTTTAAAAAACTTCATTTTAAAATTTATATTAAAATAATAAAAAATAGACGTAACATGATTGTCATATTAAAAATACTCTTTATGATTTTAAATCTAAAAAAAACTTCTTTTTAAAATTTATATTAGAAAGTAATGGCAAAATACATGTGACATAAATATTATACACCAATTAATTAGGTCACGAAAACTAATTAAATCATCTCAAATAAATAATTTAAAATAACAAAAGTATACGAAAAAGAACTTTTAAAAAAGATAAAATAAAGTGCAATTTTTTTTGGAAATTATAAAACTAAAATTTACTTAAAACTACAGGGACCTTGTTTCTTCTAACCGATTGTTGGATGATTCTCCATGCACATCGTGGATCATCGAAAGGAATAGCATCGATCTCCTTCTGGAAAGTATAAACATATATTGGTTCATTCCTATAATGGTACAAAAACACCAACATTACAATTGGATTGATAAAATATTGAAATGGAAGTTTTAGTAAAATTAATTGGAAGAGCTCCTTAGCAGAATCTTCTCAGGTGTGTACATCCTGAAGAGATAAAGAGAGAATAGATACTAGTATGCATTAGATAGCACTGAAGCCATGTACAAAAATACTAGTATCAGGGCCTCTATCGATCACTGGTCGCCTAATTAGCAGGCCGTGGGTTGGTGTGTGAAGGGATTGTATAAATAAGGTCTTGGCCTGACGCTGACGATGCCATCACCGTCACCGCCGCCTGTCGCCAGCGACCTTCTGACAAGAAGGGCACATGGTGAGGGCTGCTTTCGGAAGTTGCATATGCAGAGGGCCAGCAAGTTTCAATGATTTGAGCTCTTGCAGTTCCTTTTGTAGCCTCTTGTTCTCTTCTGTCAAATTTTCACGGCACTTCTTTAGTAATTCGCAGTCTACTTCAGTTTGCTTCACCTTAGTCCTGCAGAAACAAGATGGATATTTATAGATAGTTATAAATTCTAGTCAAATGACTAATGAATCAAGCAACAACCCTCTTCTTAACGATATGTTAAGGAAAAAAAATGTTGTTTACTACTGACAAACAAAGTACATATGGTTATTTATGAAACCTGGCTCTCCTGTTCTGGAACCAAACTTCCACTTGACGTGGCTTCAGATTTAACCGCTCTGCCAAGGCATGCTTTTGCTTCTGATAATTTTATGAACAGGAAGACGAAGTCAGATATGTAACTCCAGTGGTGTGTGTGTATATATATATATATATATATGCTGTTCTATATTTGCATGGTTATGAATAAAGCAGAGAGATAATCACAGGACTTAAGGTGTTGTATTCTTTGAAGCTGTCCTCCAAAGTTGCTGATTGTCCTTTGGTAAGTCTAAGTTTCTTCCTGGGACTTGCTCCTTCCTCATCATCATCACAAACCCTTGAAAATACTCTCTCTGCATCTGTTTCTTCCCCACAAACGGACTCTCTTTCCTTCTTGATACTGGAGTTAGAAAATGAAGATACTGGACTGAGGGGAGAAGGCTGCCGGTGCATATCATGATCGATCTTTATATCTGACTGGGACGTCTCTTCTGGGAGGCCTAAAGAAAGACATGGAATCAAGTGATCGTACTTCAACGATGGCTTCTTCTTCTTTTGTTGCATATGATCTAACTGAGAACAAATTTCTTGGTCGTTATTGTATCCGAGGCCTAGACCAAGGCTCGAGTTGCGAAGATTTCCAAAGATCATGCTGCAATAGAGAGACCAATTGGTGAAGAAAGTAGATCTAGCACATGTAGAAGTACGCTTGAAACTATGAAGCCAGATAGCTTATTATTGAGAGAAACGAAACGGGTTTCAGGAAATGTGAAAGCAGCTTCGGAAGAGAAGATGGGGGGCTAATAATTAGTGGAAGGAAATGGGTATTTGAATATAAACTAATCTGGTTTATGGTATGTGAAAAATCCTCATCTCTTCACTAATTATCCTCATAGGTTGACTATAGGAAATGTCTCTCTCGTATTCTTGATCTTTTGAAGTGTACAATGTATGGAATGAATATGTCATACGTGTAATCACGTGGAAAGTTTTTGTGACCTATATATATATCACATACGAACATTATTCGATGCTTTTTAAGCAATTCTTCTCATCTTTCACTTTTCTTTTAAATCCATCTTCATAGTAAATATTAAAGTTCTTCCATTTGAAGAGAGAATAGCTCGGTTATGTAGTATACATCTTTGCTCATCTTGTCCTATTTAATCGAGAATCACTTAAGCCAAAAGAATTGCTAATCCCTTACTTAAACATAAACTTCATCCTCAATCGCAAACATTAGTTACTTTATGCATGATACCTGCGTGGAAATAAGAAGTATAAATGTGTAGTATACGATTTGAGATATACAGAACATATGTTATAAATACTTGTTTTTAGCTGATCGCCAACTGGTAGGTGGAATGGAATGAACAATTGTAATGGTGTAGTAGATAGATTCTTTCTACGCGTTGGTAAGGATAACGAATATAAAGTGAACAATCACGAGGAAATAGCTGAAACTTGTAAGAGCTAAAATATTGGAATTAAAGGGTTAAGCATTGTCAATGATATGATTTTAGAGTTAATAACATGAAAATGTTTCTATTATTAGATGACTAAGATAAGTTTCATACTTACTTAGCTTATAACATGTTAAGTAATATGGTTCTTTCATTTACAAACTATCATATACTGGAATTTTGATACCTAATAATCATAAATTTTTAGCGTATTTATATTGATAATTTGATCATCTTTTATGCTTAAATTTTATTTTTATTATTATATAAGCAAGTGAATATTTATATTATTTTGAAAAATAAATAAAATCTACTTCTTATATTTTCAGAATCGATATTTCTCACATTATTAAGTTCTCTTGATTTATTCCTGGACAATCATATATCAGATGATTGGAGCACGAATGCGAACAAATTTTCCAACGTTGAAGGACGAAAGAGATGTGCACTGTGCGGAATAGAAAATTCTTAAGGGATCGAATTCTGATCATATTACTGTAGCTCCCACATCGGTTTCAAAGAACATATAATAGTGCACAAGAAGCGTAAATTCACTATCAGGAACCTCCAGTTGTTAGTCTACTCTTCCTCCAAAAATTATATACAATCCACCGAAAAAGAATCCGTAGACTGAAAATTTTGCCTGTCCTTTCAAGTGGGTCATCGTGATTATGAGTGCATTCGTTTAGTCTGTGTCCATGATTTTTGTTTAACCCTTTGCTTCCCTTGATTTACTGCGAAGGCAGGGACAACCTAAAGTAACATATAAATGATTAGGTCATGAAAAGTTGTTGAGCATTGCGATTACTCTTTGCCCTGGATTACAACTTTCTGGCACTACTAGATAGACTTGAACTTGGCATGCATACTTGTGAATGGAATCAAACACTCGGTCTAAAAGGATGATTGGGAATAATTACCTTTGCCATTAGTTTAATATTTCTCCTAATCAGACCCAAACGACAAAGTAAAGTGAAAAGGGAAACTTATAATAAACAAAGGATGCGTAGAAAATCTACTAGTGTTGGTCTTTCTAGTTGTTGAAGGTCACTACTCAGTAGCATATGACCACGACCTAAAATCACAAATGATTTAGCATGATGGGTCATTCGATTCTATAACATACATGATAGTTTATAATGGTTTGTAGAGGTTGGTGAATGATGGAGTGTGGAGATAAGGTTTCAGATGTGTGTTTCCGGGCTTTATCGCTTAATCAACCAGTGGGAATGAGGGATTGTGCACTTTGTTTGGCTTTTTCGCACATTCCCTTTTGTTCTTTCAATTTCTTAGTCATACCAAACCGTCATATCGATGAAAGCCACTATTTTTGTCCCTAATCTCCACTGCAATGTGGTTATTGATTGTAATCTACGTTAGCCACTGGGTGCACTTTAAGCATTATCATTGGCATATCTACCTCTTCATAATAAATTATTAGACTTATTCTATTATGATTCTGTAGTGTAAGTTTGGCTTCTTTCCTGAATAGGCCACATGGATAGATTTAAGAAGAAGAAACCAAAGTTTGTCCATTAGTCAACCTTAGCAATTCAACTCCAATTTTGCTTTACCTCTTCTAATCAACTATTCTACTACTGGCAAAGTTAACAAGGGTTGGACTAGTCGTGTCACTGACGGCATAATCAATTCTGGTTGGTCCTTTATTTTAGGCCACGTAATTTACAATAAAATACTACAAAGTGAGCCAAGTTGTGCAACCAGAGACACCTGTGATTTGTTTACGGAGCTAGTCCAGTTGACACGACTGACGTAAACTCGAAGAAACGATAGAAAAAAATACCCACCGGGACCTGAACACCATTGCGTTTTCATTTTCCAAGAATCGTTATCTGTTGAAGTTAGGAGCCAAAAGTGTAGTAACGTGAGAATGGCACGTTGTGCGACTTTTGAGGAAGGAAATTCCAAGTGAGTCTAGTCAGATTAACGCAATCCACCCTTGATTTTAATCAACATGCCACCGACTTTTCATAAAGCTAAGGTTTAGCTTACCCCACTCAGGATTGTCTTCACCCTCCACTATTTTTGGAGAGGGACTTGGCATTCAAATTTCAAATGGGAGCACAGCGCAGCCTTGCCTTTAAATACTGTGGAATGAGGGGCAGTTGGAACTGGCAAAAATGTCTCATACTGACTCCAATTCAGAGCAAAATTTCAATTTTGATGTGAAATTTAATTTTTTATTTAAAATTAAAATTTTCAGACTAATTTAAAATTTTAATTCTATTAAAAATTTAAATTGAATTACAAAAAGTTTTTAACTCTCAAATTGACTCCTGCCTTAAAATTTTAAAAACTTATTTTTAAAATTGAAAAAAAATGGGACACTCACGCATGAATATTCTCAACACTTTCGTAAAGTACAACTGAGATTAAATATCCATTTGTCACTTGAAATAAACAAAGTGCTAACCGGACCGAACTGCTGGGATTAGATATTCAGACGAATAATCAAGAAATTAATAATCTAGACCAAAACTTGCTCTGATACTATATGAAATTCGCAATGAATCTACGGGTCCACACGAGAAAGAAAGTTAGATCACACACAAGCTCAAGTGAGGTTCCATTCTAAAACTAATTGGCAATAGATAGAGTAATCCACTAGACTTATATGTTAATCTTCTTTTTTCTCTTTTTTTAATATGAGACACTCACAAATAGGTATTTTCAATAATTATATATTTTTTATTTTCATAAAATTTGAAACTCCGATAGAATATATATAAAATTGTTGCTTTTTTCAATGTTGCTTCCCCCACATTTGTCGATCCAAGGAGTCCAAACGAACCCATGATGGGGTAGATCCACGTAGTGCAACACAAGCTACCCCATACTTGAAATGATGGGTTAACTAGTTGAAGGCTTATACTTCACACCATGGGTAGGGCTCATCGGACAACAACATTGTCACAAATCATATCGCATGAGAGCCCAAAAAGAATAATATTATACTAATTTTGAAAATAATTTTATTATTTTAAACAACGAAAAAACAGTTTGCGGTGTTATTTCTAAAATTACTATTAAATTTGATGTAAAATAATTATTAATTATATAAACTTTATCATATGAATGACAGATAATTACATGATATTTTTACTAAAATAATTTTATACTTGTTTAATAAAAACATCTTTTTGGAGTTTTAGTAATAATAAAATTAATAATTGATAATAAATAAAATAAATGAGACCATAACAAGCTCACATAAATATTTCCGTAAGAACTTGGGTTGAAAATTTAGAGGTGAGACATTCCAAAGTGGATTGAATTCCTTCCCAGTATATTCATTTTCATTATCTGTTTAAAAACCCTGAACAATTTTTTATTAAATTCAAGTTTAGCATGAGCTTTAAAATTTTTGAAAACTAATAATGTATATGTTTTTCTCTTGAAAAGGTATGCCTCAACACTTACTAGAATAATCATTAATGAATTTGATAAACTACTTTTCTCATATATGGAAAGGAACCGATAAAGTGAACCGATTCAAGAATAATCTTACTTCTTGAATTTAATGTATTAAATTTTATACACGGTTGCTTATTTGTACATGATGCTCATAGAATAATCGTGATACCATTGAAAGTCCAATGAGTAGCTTTTGCTAAATAAGGATCCATATTCTTTGTAAGTATATATTTCCAAGCATTTTAGATAATAATATTGAAAATCTTTCACTTTGATTATTTTAAGCGATTGATGCTTCTACTTCGAGCAACATTTCTTTCTTTAACTTGTTTAAGTTTGCACTTATCTTTTTTCCTTAATAAGTACAAGGGCACCTTGAATTATCCTTAATTCTTTTTGATAATTTCTATTTTATACCCAAGTTCATCTAGTTATCCTATATAGAAATTAGTCTTTAAACCCTTTAGATGCCACATCTTTTGAAGAATACAAATTGTATCATCATACATTTTCAACTTAATAGCTTTAGTACCAATAAACTTTAGAGGATAATTGTGACAATTGTAAACAAAATACTTCGAAATATATTCATAATGATGGAATCATTTTTTTATAGAGGTTACGTGAAAAGTAGCTCTTGAGTTGAAGAGATATACATCAAATAGTGACTTTATACTTTTGATTATAATTGTTGCTTGTCAATATAGAACATTGTCATCATTTGATGTATTAGCAAAATTCACTTTAGGACTAAAATTTTTCTTATATTAATTCCAATCATTTTCAAGTTTATAGTATTTTAAATTCTTCTTACTTTTGATTTTGCTCTACTATGATTTCGATTCTCACTTGGGCTACATTCTATTAATCTTCCTCTTGTCATTGTCAAGGTTTCAATTTGGCGTGAACCACATTATCTGTCTTTCTTATTCGTGCATCAATTTTATTACTCCAAAACCACAGTACGCAAGCGAAGACTAGGTTATTTGTAAGAAAATTATTAATTAAGTTGATTATAAGTTGATCACACAAATCAATAATACTTTGAAATAGAAGTTAGCACAATCATGTTACTCTAGTTTAGAATCCAACAATGTGAGATGAAAAGATAGAATAGTCAAATTATAAATGTGCTCAGTCACTTAAATGAATTCTAACATCCGAAGAATGAATATTTTTTTGTTAAGATAGATTTTATTGTGTAATGACTTAACCTCGTACAACTTTTTGAGATAATCTCTTGTCATTTTTATTGTTTTCTTTTCCTTTGCTCTTGAAAAAAGTTAATTAGATAAAACTAAATGAAGATTTACAACAACATTCACATTCATTTCATTCCATTCCATTTAACATGATCCGATAAGTCCATCTACGTTTTGCTAATGATCGCCGGACAACTATCCCTCATAAGGAACTTTTATTTTAAACTTCTATAATAAATAATTATTTTCGTTGAACTTCTCAATTTTAAGTTTGATTCATTACTTTTATCTTAAATTACTTTGAGTTGATAAAAATAACCTCACTATTTCACGTAAATAATAATTGTATACATAAATAGTACTTTCACACTATGGGTAGGGCTCATCGGACCAACAACATTGTCATGAAACATATGGCATAAAAGCCCAAAAAGAATAATATAATACTAATTTTGGAAATAATTTTATTATTTTAAACAACTTAAAAACAGTTTGTGGTGTTATTTTTAAAATTACTATTAAATTTGATGTAAAATAATTATTAATTATATAAACTTTATCATATGAACGACAGATAATTGCATGGTATTTCTATTAAAATAATTTTTTACATGATTAATAAAAACATCTTTTTGGAGTTTTAGTAGTAATAAAATTAATAATTGATAGTATATACACACACATATATATATATACACATAGAGGGAATTGATTATCCTATTAGAATGGCTATTTTAGATGAACGAATGAAAAATTTAAATGATCAAATTATTGGAATCATAAATGAAAATTTAGCCTATAGAAAAATAAAATTCAACACTCAAATTAAATTAGGAATACCTTTAATCTCACAAAATTTAGATCAAACAATTACACTTGCTTATAAATTTTATAATGAAAATCTGATGATTTCGGAACAATTCCCTTTTTCTATTACTTATCGAATTAGTTATGCTTTAACAAATTCTCATCATAATATTGATTTTAAAAATTCAGAAACAATTTTTCTAGATTAATTATTTAGAGAAGTTGCAAAAGTAGGAACGAATTTTAGAACAAATCTATGACCTTTACCAGCTAAACAAAAATGTGGAAAACGTCGAATGGTCATTAATTATAAAAAATTAAATGAAGCTACAATAGGAGATGCATATAAATTACTTCGAAAAGATTATATAATTAATAAATTAAAAGGACATACATGGTTTACAACTTTAGATGCAAAATCAGGTTATTGGCAATTACGATTACATGAAAATACTAAACCTCTAACTGCATTTACATGTCCTCCACAGAAGCATTATCAATAGAATGTTTTACCTTTTGTATTAAAACAAGTACCTAGTATTTATCAAAGATTTATAGACAATAATCTTGCTGGTTTAGAAGAATTTACTTTTGTATATATTGATGATATTATCATTTATTCAAATCAAGATAAATTAGTTCATTTAAAAAAGGTGAAAATTGTTCTTCAAAGATGTAGTGAAAAAGGATTAGTATTAAGCAAGAAAAAAGCACATATTGCTCAACAAAATATTGAATATTTAGGTATTGAATTTCAAAATGGTTATTTGAAACTACAACCTAATATCTTGCAAAAGATTAATGACTTTTCGGATCAATTACAAAATAGAACTCATATACAACAATTTTTAGGAATTTTGAAATATATTTCAGACCAAGGTTTCTTTAAAAATTTAGCTAAAGAAAGAAGGTAGCTACAGTTAAAATGTAGTACAAAAATGCAATGGAATTGGACTGATGCAGATACCAAAGTTGTGAGGAAACTCAAAGCTTTATGCACACATTTACCCAAGTTATATAACTATCTTCCAATAGACACACTCCTGGTACAAATTGATGCCAGTATAGATACATGGGCAGGATACCTTTTGGCACAACCACCCAATCAAAAGCACTATCATTTATGCAAATATATCAATGGGACATTTACTCCCATCGAATACAAATATCCAATGCATGAAAAGGAAACACTTGCTTGTCTTAAAACTTTGAGGAAGTGGCGTATAGATTTATTGCCAACCGAATTTAAAATCCGGACGGATTCAAAATATCTATGTGGATTTATCAGATACAATATACACAGCAATTACAATCAAGGACGACTCATCCGATGGCAACTGGAGTTGAGTCAATATCAATTTATTATTCAACATATGAAATCCTCTGACAATTTTCTTGCAGATATATTAACAAGAGAATAGAAGCAGTCATCTTGAATCTTGAAAATGCATTATCACAAAAAGAAGTAGAATTGGTAAACCTTCAACAACAAATTGGGATTATTAGCAAAGATATAAACCAGTTGAAGACCACTATTCAAGTATTGAAACAAAACACCAAA
>JANSVA010000002.1:4036491-4062381 GCA_025504915.1 Erythroxylum reticulatum | reverse complement strand
TGCCTAAATTAAAAACAAATAACTCTTAATTAGTGTAATTTAAACATTAAATGGAAAAGAGTTTAGCAAATTATGTACCTAAAATTAATATAAAAATGCCCATTAACATCTATGTAGATGACCTAATAATAACAGGAAAGGACATGAATAGAATTCAAGACGTAAAGTCTAAACTATGCATTCATTTTGAAATGAAAGACTTGGGAGAAGCTCAGAAGCTTCTAAGAATGCAAATAATCAGAAAGAGGAGAGAAGGAAAGCTTTGGCTTGTTCTAAGGAATTATATAAGAAAGGTCTTAGCTCAATTCAATATGGAACAAGCTAAACCTAGTTATGTTCCCCTAAGATCTCACTTATAGATGGTATCTGACAAGAGTCCGAAGGCTGAGGATGAACAGAGAGTAATGGCTCACTATCCCTATGATGTAGGTGTTGGAAGTATAATGTACCTTATGCTATGCACAATGCCTGACCTAACTTATGCCATCATACACAGGCAGAGTATTATGCAATCACAGAAGGTGTAAAGGAGCTAACATGGCTATCAGGCATATTGAAAGAAATTAAAATCGACATCACAAAGCCAATAATATATATGAATAGTTAGAATGGATAGTACCTTAGTAGAGAACCAGTCCTCCATAAGAGATCCAAGCATATAGATGTGTGATTACATTTTTTCAGACACCGAATCGTAAAGGGGGCCTTCAACCTAGAGAAAATTACAGGAGAAAGAAATCCATCAGACTTCGGAACTAAGGTATTAACTCAAAAGAAATTCACTTTCTGTAGGGATTACTTACAGATTAGTGAAGCCTCATAACACCGAAGGCCATTCCATCTGATCTTATAAGTGTGGCAAAAAATAGGATTTCAAATTTCAAAATCACTCTCAGATTTACGATCTAAGCAAAGATTGATGGAGTATGAGGGAATAATGTGATGGTAATCACAATTACTCCAACAATCCACACTCAGATGAAATAAACACAGAAGAAAATTGAAGAATCGAAGAAGAAAATGTAGAAGTGTCTGAAAGTTGAAGTGAGAAAGAGTAAGAAGCTCTCGAATGTTCTTGTTTGTCAGAAATAAAATGGGACTGAAGATTAAGACATACCCACGTTAGAAAAACATGACAAAACTCAAGTCTGAAGCATCAACTTAAAGCCTTGTTGTTTACTATACATCAAAAGCCAAAACGCAACAACAACAACATAATACGCATAGCAGAAGAAGCATGTATTAGTTGGTCCTGTGACAAGCACATGTACCTCATCAGACTCAGTCAAAGAATAACTGAAGGCAACAGATTCAGACCCTATAAATAAGACAGACTTTAAGGCTTCAGACACGTTTATTTTCTCATTATATTGTATTCAACCATCTAAAAGTGTAAAAAATTAAGAGTAAGGCTTGAAGAGGTGCTAAAGTACTGACCTGTGAGTACTAAGGAGAGTGTAAGACTCTTTGCAAGTGTTCTAAAAGAACACTCATACTCTTGTAACCTTGCTCAATTTTCTTTATACTAGTTGAAACCACAATAGTGGGAACCTTTGATGTAGATAGCATTGAAGCTATCAAACCAAGTAAATTTGGCGTGTCTTTAATTTTCTACACTTCATATCGTCTGCAAGATTTAACTTCTTTATCAGTCTTTAACGTTTAAAGCAACAATATAGCACAAATATCCTAACAAAGTGGATACAATTTGCTGATGTTTTGTGCTTCTTGTTCCAAACTATATGATCATATCACAAATTAAGTTACGTTAAAGATTTATTGTTTGCTTAAATGAAGGTTATGAAAGATATTTTTGAGTAAGAAACTTCAATTAATTGGTAACAAGATCTCCGCTTTCAATAATTGTTTTTGTAAAAAACAGTTGTTAGAAATCATGATATCTTTGAGATCTTGATCTTTTAAAGAAATTCGAAGATTCACTGGCGAAGCATGTGATAGATCGACCAAACTCGAGGAACCTTAGATGTTCCAGGTTGGATTAGAAGGTGGGCTTACATAGAAGATTATTATTATTATTGTTATTATTATTATTATAAGAAAAAGGACAAGAAGAAGAAAATTAATGATAGTAAAAAAAAATAATATTAACAATAAGGAAAATAATAATAACAACAAGGAAATTATTATTAATAATGATGATGATAGAGACTATAATAGATATTTTGATTTTTTTGTTAGTTATTTCTTTGTCATTTTAAACTTATGTTTTCGAATTAAACATTGACATACATCATCATTGGAAATTCTTATGAATAAACCAAATTAAGTAATACTTATTCGATTTTATTCCTCGCGTATTCTATTCTTAAGAATAACCATTCAATTCCTTATCTATTTCAGTAAGTAAACCAAACATCCTGCTGTCGATTACTGGTAGAAGAAAATCAGAGAAAAGTTGAATTATTCTTTTTATTCAATTTCCCATTTCTGTTTCATTTTGCGCGCTCCTAATTTTGTCATATTTTAACTTAACTATCACATTACTATTCTTTGAACAATATCAAACTAAAGTCCATATTAAAAAAAACAAAAAAACTTTATCTTGTGCTTGCGGAACTATTCCGCCATTAGGTTTTGATCTAATGATCTTAGAGATTTATAAATTGATAAAGTGGGGGTGAGATTAATTATTATTAAACGTATATTTCATGTGCTCCTTCTCGTGGTTGGCACGTGGCATGTCCAAGCAATTTTCAATAAAATAATATATATATAATTTCAAAAAATATTTTTTATCCGATCCTTTGTTTCCATATGTGTATATCAATATCAAAAAATAAATTTTTTATCAGAGTCTGTTTTTTTTTTAATTTTATCAAATCCTTTGTTTATAATATAATATGAACTATTAACATTTTTCTTATATTATAGGATGAATTATTATGAGATGATAGGTTTAAAAGTGTTTAATTTTTAGAGTTTTTAAATTAATATCAAACTTTCTAAAGTTTTCAATTTGATGTATAAATTAGATTACAATATTATTTTATTGATGTGAATAATAAATGAGCATACACGAATTATTTTTTAGACACCTCACCTTAATAAAAAACAACCTTTCAAAGTAATTTATATTAGTCATTAAATTGGAAAATTTAGAAAAATGGCACTAAATTTTAAAAAATTGTAAATAATTTGTTATCCCAACTATTATCAAAATTAATAAATTCTTAAAAAAATAAAAATTTATTTTCTGAATATTTAGATTTTCATTAAAATTTTGAGATTTTATAAATTGCACATTTTACAGAAGTAACGATTTAAAATGTACTAAACAACAAATATTCTGTTAATCAATTCATCAACGAGGCTAGTGTTTTTAACTGAACTCAAATTAGTCACACTAAAGGTCGACCTAACAATAATTGTTAGAAAAGACGAAATCTCTGAATTTTAAATAAAACCTATTGACAATGGATAGGGTCGAGGTTTAAGTTGAAACAAAAGTGGTTTAAATCAAACTGAACAGCCTGTTGCGTAAAGTCGTGGACCGCCGTCTCCTTCTTGTTGTTGGCACGCGGCATGTCAAGACAATTCTCACTAAAATGACCAATATATATATATATATATATAATTTCCTGTTTTTGCAATATAATAATAACAACTCTAATCCCAAACCATTATAAAAATTAGATTGTTTAATTTTTAATAAAACGATAATTTCCTTTGCAGACAATTCCGTATGCAGGATTGCTTTATTAGCTTGTCATGGCTTCGATTATTGACAAAATCTAAGCCATCCTTCAGACACGACTACTCTTTTACGATCCCTGATCCATATCCACATGGAAAGAAGACTTTAAAAAGTGAATGTAAGGTTATCTTGGAACAAAGATAAGGTCTACCAACAACACCATCCCTTTAATTGATATTGACCTCTTTATTATGTAATAGTAAAGTAGCCTATTATCTAATTTGTAGCAGGATTCTTCTTTTACAGTAAAACATCAAAACAATACTGAAATATTGTCCATGGACCATAACTATTCCTAGGAAAGATATTGTTCAGACCACGTTACCTCTGCGTAGCCTAATAAATGCTGGCAATCCTATCATTCAATTCGTCCTTGCCTTCCTGACGTGGAACACACGATCCATGTGTTGAATACATCGCCAGAAACGTCGGATTCCATTCCAAAAATGTACCCATGAACGCTCGTGTTGCTCGTGGGATCAGATTTCTGATTCAATGTCTCTGTTCCACGTTTAATACATGAAAATTTTTTTAATAAAAAATGTGAAAATTATTTATTAAATATTTTTTTAAGACTACAAATTTTGATAAATTATTTTATATATTAAGAAATATGTGATCATTTGAAATGTTAACGGTAAGTAATAAATCTAATGTAGGGACGGGAGTTTTGTAAGTATTTAAGCAGACTGGGAGAGTCCCATACTCAGAGTTCTCTTTTGGTGCAAGTAGCTGGCGTTTTCTCTGCTAGCTTATCACCGTCTCGTACTCTTCCGAACCCATCTCTTTCGAGTCACCCAATAATTCCGTTGAGTGCTGCTTCTTTCTCTGTCACTTCCAAAGAACACGATAATGGCGGCCGTTTTGCTCCGGAGAACTGCGTGTCTACGCAGTTTGGTTCATCAATCCTTACGACGTGGTGATGCTTCTTTGAGACAACCCAAGGTTTGTCCTTGACAATTTTTCTTTATATTTTCTCGTTCAATTTGAAGGTTTATAATTCTTGGTTGTCTTGATTGGTCAAACCCGAGGGGAGGTTGAACCAAAAAACACCTGTAAATGAGTAAACAAAATTGAAAATAATCCTTTCAATCGGTATTTATGATCTTTTCTTGCACATGGTTGAAGGGTGCGGATAATTACTATCGCTACACGTCAGAAACGCCATCTTGTCTGCAACAAGCGAGCAGCCCGTGTGTTTACAGGTATGGACTTACATGGATTCTCACATGTACTGTTAACTTACAGTCCAAAGATTTAGTTATGCCTTTTGATTGCAGTAACGAGGACGAGTACGCTGATCTGGATTGGGACAAACTTGGATTTGGATCCATTCCGACAGATTACATGTACATAACCAAAAGCGCTAAAGATGGAAATTTTGAGCAAGGACATCTCAGTCGCTATGGAAGTATTGAACTGAACCCTGCAGCGGGAGTCCTGAACTATGGCCAGGCAAGCTTGAACAAGTTCTTCTTATAGACGTTTTGATTTGTTTTAGAAGCAATCGTAATGGGTCTAAACGATTTGTTGCTCAAAACTCTGTTTAGGGTATCTATGAAGGCACAAAAGCATACAGAAAAGAAAATGGACACCTAGTTCTTTTTCGTCCTGATCAAAACGCCATCAGAATGAAACTCGGTGCTGACAGAATGTGCATGGCTTGTCCTTCTGTTGAACAATTTGTTGAAGCTGTTAAGGAAACTGCTCTGGCTAACAGACGTTGGGTAATGACTACTTCATTTTCCTCCCCAGATAAACAGTCAACTTTGAAAATTCTGCTTTGGATTTAAACTTTATGAGAAGATTTCTAGTAAAAACTCAGTTTCAGCTACTATATTCAGTACTTAATTCTTTTAAAATAGGTGCCTCCTCCTGGGAAAGGGACTTTGTACATCAGACCTTTGCTCATTGGAAGTGGTCCCATTTTAGGATTGTCTCCGGCACCGGAATTCACATTCCTTGTCTACTCTTCACCAGTTGGTAACTATTTCAAGGTGGTTTTCAGTTTCTATAATGAATAATCTTACGGATTATTGTTGAATTGTCTCTAAACTCCTTGAACTTTGTACAGGATGGTATAGCACCGTTGAACCTTTATGTCGAGGAGGAGTTTCATCGTGCTTCTCCTGGAGGAGCTGGGGGTGTTAAATCCATCACGAATTATGCACCCGTAAGTGAACGATTCCAATTCCTGACACTACAAGAAGACAGATTTGATTCGCCAGAAAAATTGTTTCTAAATAAAAAATACTCTAACAGCTAATTCTATCTTGTATATGCAGGTTTTGAAGGCGATAGCTAACGCCAAAAGCAGAGGATTCTCGGACGTTTTGTACCTGGACTCTGTGAATAAGAAATACCTGGAAGAAGTGTCTTCTTGTAATGTTTTCCTTGTGAAGGTAAACGTCGAAAACATCTCCTGAAAAAAAAAAAAAACTGGTCTAAACCAATTCGTTTATTCATTCAACTACAGTTTGCGTAAAGAATTGTCTGCGAAAAATTTTCAGGGGAACTTAATTTCTACTCCTGTGGCGAGAGGGACTATCCTGGCAGGAGTTACTCGAAGAAGCATCATTGAAATTGCTCAAGACCAGGGTTATCAGGTGACAACCATTTGTAGTTTACTGCTATTGATTCCCTTTGAGTCGTCAGATTAAAAATGACTAGTGGTTTCGGGGCAGGTTGAGGAACGAACTATAGCTGTGGAGGAATTATTTGATGCGGATGGAGTTTTCTGCACTGGCACAGCAGTAGGTGTTGCTCCTGTCGGAAGTATCACTTATCAGAACAGAAGGTAATAGTTTCCTGAGCAAAGCTTAGAATCATTTGTTAATCTGAAACAAGTTTGAGATGTGACTTGGCTTTTGGAAAGGATCTTAACTTTTGCTAGTGACTTAACTTCCTCTGTTACGTGAACAAACAGAGTTGAATACAGGACCAAATCCCAGTCGGTGTCCGAGGAGCTGTACCTGATTCTTGAAGGAATCAGAAGGGGTCTGATTGAAGATAAGAAGGGTTGGACCATTGAGATATAGCCACCATTTTATGCAGTGACAATGTACACTACCCCAGAAAGTAGATAAATGAAAGGGAATTTTCGTAATTGGTTGACAGATCACGGAATCGTTAAAGAGTCGTGATTGATCAATCTGGTTTGATAAAACTAAGCACCACTTGCTCAATGGAATCATAAAGCGATGAAAGAAAAAAATGTCAAGTCTGTTCTCGCTGAAATGACTAAGCATAGACAAGTCCTTATCAATGTTCCAACTCCCAAGCACCAACGACCTAAGTATCTGTCTCGCAAAGAGAACCAACTCTTAATGCCTGATAGCTCGAGCCCCTTTGGTGGTATTAGAGATAACGTGTTCGGCTGAATCAAGTCGTTTAAAACTTGAATAAAAAGCATGGACTCGCTTTGTATCCATGTCAACAGGTCAAAGAAGACTGTTCTCAATTTCTTGACTAACTATGTCTTGGTTTTTGTTGATGCTTTACGGGAAGGAGTTAACAGGAATAAAAAGTAAGTATTTAGATGTTGATTATGAATATAAGGATAATAGCTATATTTTTATTTAATAGAGGAATGAAACTTATTCTTTAGTAAAGACTCTTTTTTTTTAAAATATTTTTAGTACTAATTAATTAAATAAAATTAATTAATTATATATACTTTATTAATTATAATATAATTAATTATTTATTAATTATAATATAATTAATTAAATGTAAATTATTTTTTATAAATTATTTTCATTTAATTAAATTATGACCTAAAAGTTGATTAAGCCCAAAACTAACTTGAGTTTGATCGGATTTCGTTGGATTCAATTAGACTTAGCAAAACAGTGTTGTTTGAAGACCTTTTAGTTTGATTCACTCGACAACAAAACGATATTCCTATTTGTGTTCAGATTATATTAATTAACATATTACCATACAATTATAAAGTTAATTTCATGGTGTAATTAGTATTAATCAGTTAAAATTTGACTATCAGATAATAAAAAAAGGTTTTAAAAATGTGGAAAACATTATTTTATGTTAAATTAGATAAAAATTAAAAATAATTCAAAATAGAATATTCAATTAAGAACAAATTTTAGCACAAGCAAATTGGTATTATTTAATTTAAAATTTAATAAAATGATATTATTTTATTTTATTCATGAATAATTATTAATGATATTATTTTATTTTATTGATGAATAATTATTTTGGTCTGGAGTGATCTAACCAAGAAGGGATCCTTCCTTTGTACAATTTGACGGTGTCCAACTCTTTCTAATGGGTAAGACAGACGTTGATTTGGGCATTGAACATGATTAGACATTATCTAAATTCATGTCCAACAGTGAAAACGACGTAGTTTTGAATATTAATATGATTAGACAGTCTAAAAGGATCTTAACTGGATCTAACCGAGTTGTGAAGTAGGAGCGTAACTCATTATTACAAAATTAATTATTTCAATCTAAATACTACGTCGAAAACACAATTAAAATAAAGTTTATTTATTGACTTTTTTTTAGAAAATGAATTTTATTTTTTTATATAAAAGAAAAAAAGAAACCGATTACACAATGTATCTCGGAAAATAAATTCTCGACATATCCTCTAAAAAAAATACATAATATCCAATAAATAGAAGATCAAAATAAATAAATAGTATCCATCGTAAAACTTTCAGCATAATTCGCGAGCTGCACAGCAATAAAAAGAGTTTTATTTATTGATCTTTGACGGGCCAGACTCTAGTTGTTTCTAACGAGCCGTAACCGGAACTCATATGACACATAGACGATGATGTTCTATTTAAGGATTTTATGTGGAGTCCGAGATCAGAAAATTGGGCTGAAACCCACCATTTGTACTCGGTCCAAGCATAATCTCCTGAGCCGCTAAACCCCTGTAACTCAGGTAATAGAAAGACAAATGACGGAGAAGAAGGCAAGCTAGCAATGGGGATGAAGTGAAGAGTAAAGTAACTGATAAAAACCCAAAATTCCCAAATCGATGGATATTTTCTCGTGTTCCGTACTACCATCCACTCCCAACTTTCAGGTACTTTACATTTGCTGAGCTTTTATCTCGTATTCCAAATGAATGATTTGAATTCAGAATCTGTTATCTGTGTTGATGATTATCCAAACATAAAGTAAGTTAAGATGGGTATTACCTAACAATGTTTCTGGTTAGTGGATACATTTCAATCCGTTTTACTTCTACGGGATTACAAATCGTTGATATTGTTTCTCCTTGCATGTAGTTCTCAGATCTTCTCTTTATTTTGGGCTGCTTTGATTTTACCTTCTTAATTCTCAGTTTGTGAAATGTTCTTTAACTTTTGTCATCGAGTCATGAGTGATGAATTTTTTCTGTTTACTTTCATTTTATTTTAGGAATGGTAGGATTGTTCCTTGAGCTTCAAAATGCTACAATTGCTTCTTTTTCAGGTTAAATTGATTAAGAACAGGCCCTTTCCAATCAAATGGTGCTTGCCAGAACGTGGGAATCATAGAATTTGTTTACCTGAATGTTATATTAAAGTAGCAAATGCCGAATTTGGTGAACCAAGTAAAGTCAAGTTGCAGTTGAGTATTGCAAAGGAGAGGCTCTTAGAGGCTGTCCCGGAGCCGGTGCAAGATTTTCCTTGGAGGAAGGCAGAGGATGTGCTGCTGAAGCGATTAGCGGCTGTTGGATGGGAAGTTTTTAAGTGGTCTTCTATAGCATACATCACTCTCAGTTCTTTATCAGATGTTATACTTACTATCTCTAGAAGTCAAGAACTTGTGGTTCCTTTTGGTCTCCTTCTTGGCTGTTTGATGACTGACTTCTTCAAAGAGATATTGCAGGAAATGTTGCACGCAGAAGAGGTAAAGTTTGCTCTACTAGTTGCAAATGCATCGATTGCCTTTGTTTTCGGATGGAATTTGATTCATTTTACCTTTTGAGCAGGGACAAGGTTTGAAAATGCTCCTTGTGGCTATCAGTTGCTTCTTTGTGCTCGTCAAGGCCATATCTCCATGTTTCACGGTGAAGACACAGTTGTTTCTTTTGCATGTTGCAAATGGTGGGTTGATGCAAGCATTGTGGCTTTTGAGAGGTTTATCAAAATCAAATCATAAAGGCAATGAAGCAATAGCTGGCAAAGGTACGTAATCCAATCCGCTATTGATGCTGATGAAGTGATGCCATGCTCGTAGCGATTTAAGCAACTGATTGCATTCATTTTATGAACATAATCTGCACCCAAAGGGATATTTTGATAGCTCTAACTTTCATCTCTGTACACAAATGGATGACTGGTTGTTGTGGTGGTTTTGGATGTCTCATTGACATGTTTTAGGTGCATAACATATGAAGTATTTATTGGCCATAAAACTGGAAGATTACATACAATGAGCGACTGTATTGACCATTGTAGGAACAGTTGAATTTTATCCAATATTTTCTTTAGTAAATGCTGTTGACATGACGTGAGTTCGAGTCATCAGTGCTTAAGGTGATCAAAGGTTATGTATTATAATTTTGACGAAAAGAGATAGTGGTTAAGATAGCCTACCGACAAGAGGCAATCAAGAACAAAATTTAAATCCCCTACTTGGAGAAGGTCTAACATTATGAGTGGTTCAAAATGAATAGATTGATCCTAAGTAACAGAAGTAAAATTCGAATGCTAGAAAACTTTTGATATATAAAGCTTTAACAGTTTCACACACAATTTGAAATAGAAAATAGGTTTAAATTCACTAGAATCCTCTATGATTTGACATATTATTAATGTACTCCTTAACTTTTAAAATTATCAATAATGTCTCTATAGTTTTAGTTTTATGATACCTATTTTTCCTATCATCAATTTCCGTTAAAAACTCTAATTGTAGGTTTTAAAACGACATCATTTTTTATACGTGGTATTATTCCATGTCATTTTGAAATTTGCAGTTAGTGTCTATATCAGAAGTTGACGATAAGGAGATAGATGTTATAAAATTAAAATTATATGACGGTCATTGATAATTTTTAAAAATTAAGAGGTATATTGATAATATGTTAAATTATAGAGAGATCCGAGAAAATATTACGAGTGGTTCAAATAAACCTACTAAACCCGTAAAAGTTTCTCTTTTATAAAAAAAAAAAGAAAACTCATATCTACAACACTAAGCTTAGAGTTAATATTTTAGCCTAAGGTTATGTTTGATTGGACATAAGGTTTTTAACATAATATAATTGAATTGAATGGTTTATAATGGAATGAAATGTAAATTAACGTAATATTAGAAAATTGTTATTTGGGAGAGATGGAAGAGTTTATAATGTAATATAGTGAAATGTTGTTTAGAAGAAGGGTTCCTAATGTAATATAGTGAAATGTTGTTTATCATTTTACATTTTATCCTAAACTCTCTAAATCGAAAGTTTCTCATTTTTACTGTTAAGATAGAATAAAATGTAATATGAAACTCGCCTCTTCCATCTCATTCTATTATAAACTCTTCTTCTAAACGATGGAAGAGTATTACATTATATTTCATTCCATTAATAAACTCTCAAGTGGATGTAACCTAAGTCAAAGTCAAAATTTGACCAAATTTAAATTTAGATTCAAGAACGCTAAATCTAATCAAATTTAGCTATTTTGCATACTTGTCTAAATGTCGTGACTCCAACTCTACTCTTTGTCAATACTAATCAAACCTGCATAAAGGTAACACAAGAAAATGTTCATCAAGGCTTATCTTAAAAAGTCAGAGAAGTACATAATCAAAATAATAATTGTCAAATAAATACACATCAAATTGTATTTGTGGTGCCCTTTATAAACTCAATATCATCACTGTACATGAAGAACATTAAGAGATAAACCCTGAAAAGCTGAACTCTAATACACTACAAAGAGATACACTCGTGATATTACCTTCCCTCCAAAAATCCAGGATTTTTACTGCATTTGGTACACACACATGTAGATTATCAAAAAAATTAAAACCCGAGTCTAGCTTTTGGTAGATTCTTCTACCTTGTAATCGCAAACAGCACCACATTCGCTTGATTCTGCCTCTGAAAAGTGAAAGCCATAGCCAAAAGATGAGCACAGTAATACTAGGAAGATGGACTATCTCTTACATAAAGCTAGTGCCAAACCTGACTTGACTTGCACATTATCATGAACTATATCCTGAAGCAATGTAGAATCACATATTCTATGAGAACCCAATGGTATCTGGCAGTATTCTGAGGGTAAACGTTGATGAATTTCTTCTAATGTCCCAGCCTGCTCGTTACGTCTGTCCATTTCTATGAGCACCTGCGAGCTAACAACTTATAAGAAATAGAAGCACCATGAAAGGAGATAGATATATGTAAGAGTTAACGTCACCTGTGCAGCAGTCTTCCTAAAAGCTGGGAGGAAACGCTGTCTACAATACTCGTGAAACAAAAGCGTGGAAATAATCAGAGGAATAGTGAAAGCAGAAGCAACTGGTGATTCTTTAAGTCCAAAAACTCCAAGAGTTATGATTTGTGTTAAGACCAGTGAAAAGATTGTTGTGTTGTGCACAATAGGCCAATACTGTCCTCCACTGTCATACTTCTTTAAGTACACATTAAGAATCTGCAAAAGAAGATAAAGTGCATAATTCCTGATGTCACCAAATGCCAGAAAACATTGGAGAATACATTAAATACAATTCAGAGATGTAAATAGAAAGAGGAAACTTTATTTCAGAAAGCAAATTGAGTTTTGTGCTCATCAATTTGTAACGTAAACCTTTTGAGAAACAATTCTCAACCTATGCCAAAGTAATAAAAATTCATCTTCATCCGATTTCAAGCAGTGCCTTTTTCTTTTCTTTTCTTTTCTTTTGTGTGTATTTGTCTACTACCAGCAAATCTCAGAAATAATCTAACAAATTTACTAGAAGAAAATATTTAATAGTTCAATATTCAAGACTAGGAAATAGTTGCTCCCATATGATGGTGTCATTGAGCTTTCATGCTTCTGTCAACCTTCATGAGATATGTCATTTCTAAATTTAAAATTCCAAAAATGAAAAAATAATTCTTTCCAAGGTGATCTCAAGCCTGAAAAGTATGATTGTAGCCATGAAAATTGGATTGAATAAAAAGTTATCAACATTTTTATCAAAGGAAGTTAATATATCAAGAAACTTGCAACAAACATGCTAAACTAGATACAAGCATATGCATAACGTCTTATAGGAGACAGACATGGTTTGCGAGTGCAGCGGAATAGCATATTTAATGAAAACCCAAGCTGATTTTGATGCACAATAGTCTACATTATTTAATAACGTATTTTATGAAAATAATGTATATAAGTCAACCATTGACAGGAGAGATTTTCACCTGATTTCGGTATACAAGGTAAGCCATTGCAAAATAAACCAGCAAAAGGGGCAATATCAAGGGCGCCATGACCGCACATGTGAAGCCGATGACACCAAAAAGTAAGACCCTTGGAACTTCTGTATGGTATGGGAAGGACATAAGCCAATAAGATGAATCTTCACTGTCTCGCAGGATGAATTTATTTATCAGATTGCACAGAAGAGGAAAAAGTTGCATTAGTTCACACGCCAGGCTTGCCCATCCTGATGTTAATACGTAGGTCATGAAGAACGTAGCCTGCAAATATTTGAAAGCCAAACTTGTGCAATTAATCTGAGACTGTTACACTGTAAAGACAAAACACATGCAGATTCAAACAACAACATGCTTGAAACATAATGAAGTGCCAAACATAGATGAGTGTCTTTTAATAAAGTTGCATGATACAGTGGAAACGATAATGATATGATGTTTTTCCTAATGCCTCATAGGAAGTCACCTGCGAGGGTATCGCTTTTGCAAGTTCGGTAGGTACGTCTCTTACACTAGTGAAGACACTCAACTGACTGATAACAGACCCAGAAAGAACATTAACAAAAAACACATTCCAGATGGTAAAGTACAAGATTTTCACACATGCACTTCTTTTCCTTCTACTTCGAGAAACAGGCCCCTCCACTGACGAGAAAAACGTCATCATTGGTGGAACAGTATACAGAAACAACATCAAGACCACACTCGGCAGATAGCCAGTTATCACATGGTTTATTAAACCCCTGCATGATCAAAGACAAAATTAAGAAGGTAAATTTTCAAGCAAACATGAGTGCATCTGTCCAACCAGATTTCTGAATTGCATTTTATAATCTAATAAATAGGACTCAGCGTCAGTAGTGATTGGAATTGTGCACATGGCATGTTACGATGTACAGATGGGGCATACTCGTGTATGGACAGGGCAATAAACAAATATTATTATTGACGACAGACCACCTTTGCATTTGCAGCAAAGTAACTCTTCCTATTTTTGTTCAGAGAAAATTTGCATGCAAAAAATTTCAAGAGAATCAAAGCAAGAGTACTTACTTTTTCAACATTCCCTTAAAAAATGGAAACATACGAGATAACTTGTCTAGTTGAGTCAGGCCTTGTACAAATGTCACAGGAACGAGAAATATAAACATGAAGACTGTAGATGCCAAAATTGTTGCAATCTTACGGAGCCAGATCTGTCTAAATGGTATAGAGAGGTTTTTCCATAAAACATCTTGTCGTTCTGGAGCCATTTCTGTCACCCACAACATAGGATTTAGAGTCTGAAGCATCCTTGTGGCAACAACAGCAGCATAGCAGGTCTTGAAGAAAACAAAAGCTGCAGGACACTCCTGAATCATAAGCAAGAGAAGTTAAGGAAAACAAGTAAAATTAATATCAATGTAAACTACTCAAAAAAATGTAGGCAGCATTTAAGGGTCTATATTGAGAAGCAGTTTCTAAACCAAACATAAGATGAGAAACAATATGAGAAAATGAAAAAAAGAATGAATCTTATGAATCATTAATAACAATCAAAAACCAACGAACCAGAATAAGTTTGTTTTCAAGATTTTTACATTATCTCGTGATGCCATACTCAAATTAGTAAAGCTAACACTACTGCCAGCACTTCCAGATTCATTAGAAAGAACTTCGAAAGAAGAAGTACTTCCTGCACACAAACAACGTGGCCTTGTATTCAACCTATCTATAGGAACAGTCTTAATCAAGTGGCAAACTTTTTCGGCATCTCTCTGCAAGGAGAACAACGTACCAAAAATATTAAAATAGAAATTAACATACAATAAATATACAAAAAAAAGGATAGCATCGTTCAAGCAAGTCTAAACTGGGGGTGGGGGGTGGCGAATTTACAGTGTTAAGCACTCACTTAAAATGCCTAATCCAGTGAAGAATCCCAACATATCACCAAAATTCAAGTATTGTCTAGCATTTACTTGACACATTGCATTATTATCGAAAGTGTGACATCTATCTAACTACTATCCTGCTATAAGTTTGCACCTCATAATTTCCAGTCTACAGAGACATTTAGGAAAATGTGTTCACAAAAAACATCCATGAACTAGCAGGTGCGTGGATGGTACAACATATTGGCAAAAGTGGAAAACAAGTGAGTAATTTTGGAAACTGAAGCATTATGCTAACACAGAAATAATTGGAGTAAGATGCGCACCAACAATTTATGGAGAACACTGCAGTCATACACCATGTTGTGTGACAAATAGTCAGATCCATAGTAATCCGAAAAGAATTTTTTCACTGAATCACTGTATGATTCTCCCGGAGACCATGGAATTGAACGCACAAGAACTGTAAAATGACTTGGGTTTGCTGGAGATTGGGTTATATGTGCTAGCCTCATATTAGTGATGCTTTTATACTCCTGCATTAAAGATTCAAAGGCTAAATAATCTCACATATGAACCTGCTGGGAAGAGAAAAAACTCAGAAGAAACGGGATACAATTTTACATCCTTACATAGTAAAGCAGACCACAAGCAGCAGTTGACATTATGTATAATGCAAGACAGTGGCTCCCAAGCCTGAGGAGATAAGAAATAGTAAAAAAAAAAAAAAAGTAAAAGAAGGATTAGAGAGACAAAGCATATGTTACATGAATTTCTTGGATTAGGATAAAATATGTTATTTTGCATAATCTCCTATGCAAGCAACTATGTATACAATTTTTTCTGGCTCTCGTCTTGTTTCATTTTTCTATATTTCAAGAAGGCCCTTTTCTAAAAAATAGAAAGAAACAAAAAAAAAAGGATAAGGTGGCTTAAATATTCATAAAATCACAATTGATGACTAAAATAATGATACACATAAATGCAAGTCATAAATTATAAAGGGGTTTAAGCAGATCCTATTCCTCAAGCTGAATAATAACATGAGAGTTGAAGTAAAAAGGAAGCCAACAACAAGATGGATTAATTTTAATAATGTCTTCATGATTATAAAATGAACTGTTCAAATGATTCTCTCACCATCTAGAATTCTCATTTACGTTTTCAATAGAAAATACTTCAAGCGATTCTGAAGGGATTTTCTTGTGTTCCATGTCTTTGCCATAATAATTCACGGGAAGCACCAGAAAGATGCAAATAATGGAAGCTATAGAGAAAACTCGCATACTGAAGAGAAAAAGAAAGTCATAGTTATATATCTTAAAATAAACAGTAAGTATAATTACTCAATTAGAAAAATCAAAATTGAACACTGGAATATATTATTAAGCACAGAACACCACAACGAACCAACAGAGTTAAGACTAAAACATCAAAAACCTTAGGTGGTACTTTTGCAACGATGAATTCCAATTTCCTAAAGAAGAGTTGCCTATACCTTTCATTGTGTAACAACCATAAAAAATGATAATATCAAATTAAATAACTTGTAAAAGATTCAATATTTCCGTGCAAATGCTTCTACATTCTGATACATATTGTGCTGGCATTTAAGTGTACTCAGTAAAATTCAAAAAAATCAAAGTAGGCTTAACTTGAGAGTAAAGAAAGTTGCTAAAATAATTCCATCAAATGCAAAGTTGTCAACCAAGAAGACTTATTGGGTATGGAATTAGCATTTCATCTAGGCATGGTTAATAACCTGAAAATAAGAAGTCTTTGAAATACCACAGCATCCAAGCCACCAATAGCCAATATCTCATCTTCACTTGTTTCCCAAGCTTTCACTAACCAACTTGGAGATGGCACAAATCTTTCGAAAAAGAAATGGTCATCAAATTTCGAGCGTGCAGGTGCGAGTTTCCGACCAAAATACACAATCCTATTGCTCGGTTGCTTTCTCAATATGGAATACAGAGAAAAGAGCACTGCACACAAAGCTATGTTGATACCAGCTGAAGTTAAAAGGGCACCAACTTCCATCTGTTCCTGTTATCGTATCTGCAAACCTCGAAATTTACAAGACTACAGACGGAGAAGATTAACGCAGGAAGAAAACCCATTTCGCATTTCAAATCAGTTCAAATAACAAAAGAAAAATATCAGTATTACTCACTAGTTAAAATTCAGTAGACATAGCAAGACAATGATGCAAATCACAACGATTTTACTCTTTTCAACTCCCCCAATATGCTAATGCGGAGTAACGAGATACAGTTTTTCATTCAGTAATCATATATTCTCCACGTAATTTAAACATGAAACCTCTTCCTTCTTTTTTTTCCTCCACTCCCAACTTTAAACACAATACAGAACAAACTATTCATCACGGAAATCTCATAGAATCTGAAATTCTGAACAAACCAACAAATGTATCAAAGAAATGGAGATTGAGAAACAGTACCTGTTCACAAGCCCCTCAAAAACAAGACGGCGTTGAAGCAAAAAGCCAACGGAGAGTAATCAACAAAAGACGATAATGCGATCTCTCCCATTAATAGCTTCCACGCCATTGCTTCAACTTCACATTTTTGATCCAACTAAATCTTCGAATCTTCTAAGAGACAAGTAATTATTTATATTAAAAAATAAATAATAAAATATAGCAAAGATTACAAAAATTATTTTATTTATTTATTTTTGCATTTGGGACACGAGCCACCAAATCACAACTAATAATGCACGCAATTTAGTACTCTAGATTGGTTTTAATGCAAATCTGTGATGTTCTTGAACGAGAATGCCACGTGTCAGTAATAAACCTGTCATTTAAGCCACGTGGCAAGCATTAACTGACCAAACTGTCTAATGACGTAACATGATACCGTGTGGGATGTACCTGACGGTGACGTCACGTGTGTATACTTAGAACTTTTGTTTGCAGTTAAATTTTTGTTTTAAAATTTTAATAAGAGAATTTTTATTTTTATTAAAATCGCAAAAGTTTTTATATTCTAGCTATTTTTTATAATCTGATTTACTATTAATTAAACATATATTATTTAATATATTAATTATTATAAATAATTATAAATAATTTAATTTAATATCATATAAGTAATTAATTGTACTTAATTATTGATAAAATTTATGAATGATTTAATTTTATTAATAATTTATATAATTTTTGTAATTAAACTAATTAAATTAATAATTATTAATACATTTAAAATATATAAATTTTGAAAAATTTTATTAATTAATTAAAATATGTTTAAAATAAATATTAATTTATAAATTATTTATTTTAACAAAATTAAATACTTTTTATTAAAAATATTATATAAAATTTTAAATAAATTTAATTAAGTAAAAATAATTTATCATTAAGTTTTATTTAACATGTAATTATTATGATGAATAATAAAACATTAACAATGGTTTTTGTTTTTAATAAAAATAAAAACTAAATAAAAAAAACAGCTATTTTTGTCCGAGACAAGGTTTTGAATAAAACATTGGACCGGGTTTTGTCCCGACCCGGCCGCCTAATCTGTCAATGCTTAACGTGATCTTAGCTGGACCTTACCAATATTTTGCTTATTTGATAAAGTTTTTGTTAGAGACAGAAAATAGGAGACATAAGAACAGTGTGTAAATGGTATCGAAATTATTTTTTATAGTAATTTGTGCAACAAGACTAATACAGGATTTTAACTTAGTATATAGTTAATATATTATTTAAGTTAATAATATGTTATGATTTTTTTAGTTATGATAATTACGTATTAATTAAACTTAAAGATAAATTATTTTAATTAATTAAATTTATTTAATCTCTTATATAATATTAATTAATAAATTATCAAATTTTATTTTATTAAAATAAATAATATTTAAATTAATATTTATTTATAAATTTCTTTTAATTATTAAATAAAATTTTTTAGTATTTATATAATTTCGAAGATATTGTAAATTTAATTATATTTATTAACCATTATTAAATTTAGTTAAATTATTCATAATTCTTATTAATAATTAATATACTGAATAATTAAATAATATATATTTACTTAATATTATATCAGATTATGAAAAAATAGAAAGTAAAAATCACTTTTTGTAGTTTTTATAAATTTTAAAAAAGGAGAAAATTAAAACCAAAAACTCAAATAAGCATAATTTTTTATTAAATTAAAAATAAAAAATATAAATGAAAGCAAACATGTCCTTAAATTAACAAAAATATCAAGTTTTAAATTTAAGAGAGACTTTAACTCAATCCAAATTTATCAAATTGAATCTCATCTATTGCCATCTATATTAGTCATGGACTAAAGAACATCCTGCCATTATTTGTAGAAGTACTTGTACGTTACAACATGAAAAGTCGAGACTCTATCTTTGGTGGGCACTATATATAGTGCATTGATTAATCAAACTTAATAACGATCTGCCATATCGCGACTTGATTGTAACTTGGAAATCCACTTGTTGATTTGTGATCTTTGGGTATTAAGCATTTGATCTTGTGTTCCGCTATCCTGAATCAAGGTGGTGCTGGTGTGTATAAAGTTTCTGATTCGATTAACAGCAAGAGTTAATGTTTCTTCAGATAAGTTGGCGAAGCAGATCCTGAACCAACCTGGTTCCGAACAATGACAAGAAGAACCAGGAGAGATGTTTAAACCAACCTCGTAAATCATCATTTTCCATAGTTCCATCTCTGCTTCAAATGTGTTGGAACTCAGGAGATGCCTCATGTCCACCCAACAAAACAAGCCTGCATTGCTTTTCAGACACCTGATTCCTTCATTTAGAAGTCCAGAAACTAGCATTTCTTTCCTTTTTCTCAATCTCTTTTCGTTTTCTTTCAAGTATTTGATAGTGAATTTCTTGTTAGAGAGCATGCTTGATAGTAGATACTGAGTCTGGGACGAGACAAGACCGAAGCTTGACATTTTAGTTGCAGCAGCAACTAATGTTTCATTGTTGGAGTAGATCATTCCAACACGAAACCCTGGTAGACCCAAGTCCTTTGACAGGCTATAGACAATGTGAACCCGATTCCATATATCAGAGTTCTGGAGATTGTGGTGGTCTGTTAAGGTTTCTATGATGCTTTTGAATGAAGGGTGGTCAAAGACCGTCCCAGAATAGATTTCATCGCTTACTATATGAATCCGTTTGGCAATGGCAAAATCAATAAGAAGGTTAAGTTCATCGTTAGTCATGGTTGTCCCCAAGGGGTTTGAAGGATTTGTGATCAATATCCCCTTAACGTTGAAGGATAGGCTTCTTCCAGTGCAGGCATGATGATTCTGAAGTTGTTGGAACTTGAGCATTGTATCGGAACAATTTCCACTCCAGTTCGCCATTTGAGATCTCTATCAAACCTGACAACAATCGATAAGTAAGCACTACGTTCACATTATGCATACGACATGGATAAACATATCAGCATTGATCAAAATGCGATTTAACTACCCTGGATAGTACGGAGTAGGAACAAGAAAAGCCTCATGACTTTCAGCGAGGCAAAACATTAGGGTCTCATTAGCAGAAGTCGAACCGGCAGTTAGAACGAGCTTGTTTGGATCAAAGTTTACCCTGTTTCCTCTTAATTCAGACATGAAATTCACTAGTGCCTGAAAAGACAGAAAGTTCAACCGTCAAAGGCGTATTTTACGTGTTCCTTTTTATTAAGAGCACAGGATTATTCAATAACACTATCATACGTTTTTGAAAGCAGGCAGTCCATTGTAATCTTGGAAGAGAGCCAGTTCCCTGAAGATAGAATCTCCATTTTGCTGAAAAAGCAAGGTTTCAGAGTTGTTTTCGAGCCAAGATTCGAGAAGGTCAAAGCATAGCTGCAAAACAACCGATCATAAAACTAAAAGATAAGAAGATAAGAAGGTTCTTCATATGACTTCATCTGATGATGATACGAAGTCTAAAATCTACTTCCTGCTACTCCTAACGAAACACCATTTTCATGAAAATGTATGCAACATAGTATATGAAAAAGAATATGTCCTCTCTACAAAGTTTGTGCTCTATACCTAGTTACTCTCGTCCAATGGGAAAAAAGAAAAAGAAAAAGAAAAAGAAAAAAAACGTTAACCTGATTTTCAGCAAGCCCCATCTGGATTATCCCAGTTGGGTTATGAACCGGATGGTAGGGATTCTTTTCGTACTCTTGCCAACCTAAGAAGTAAGAAGAAGCTTGTCCGTGTGAATCGGGGCTAACTTTTCTCGACAACATTTTCTTGTATAAATGGTATGTACTGCCAATCAAGTGTAGAAAAAAGAAGTTTCTGAAAGCTACAAGAGGGGACTGAAAGAGATAGTGTAAGAGGGCCTGTGAGGCATGAAGCACTTATATAGGAGAGATTCCCGAAAAACACGTTTCGTGAACTTATTGGTACAGTTGGAACTCTGAGACTTTGTTCTTTTGATGTCATGATGATGTTCGAAAGTAGCCTGCCTTCGACGTATATTAGGGAAGGATTATACTACTGGATCTTTTATATAGGATTAGGAGGGCAATTTGTTTGCACAAAGCGAGCCAACAGTCAAAATGAACTTATATGAAAACAAGACACCGGTGTCATCTTTAGTAACACGACACCCCTTTTCACCGAAATTAGAGCATTGAATTATAATTTAAGATGTCCCCTTGTTTTAACTTAGGGTTCGTTTTAGTTTTTAAGTTTTCTTCAAAATTTGCATAAAAACTTATTTGGTTGAGTTTAATTTGATTTTTTATAATTTTAATTTTAATTTCTTCCTAATTTTTTTCTTATGAAGATTACAAAATTTAGTTCTAGTTTTCTATTTTTTTCTTTTTCACAATTTAATATAACTATTTATTAATTAAATAGTATTTAACTACTAAATATTAAATGTCGATAATAGTAATTACTGAATTTATTTAACATAAATTTATTTTTAACATATAATATTTTCAATGTTTTCTTTGATAAATGTACATAATATCATTTTTAAAAATAATTATTTAATTTCTAGATAATAAATTTGATTTCAAAATTCCAAAAAATATTTTAATGAACAAATATTATTTAAAAATAAAATAAATAAAATTTTACTTATTTAATTATTCGTATCTAATAAATATGATGAAATCAATACTAATATTCTAATAGAAATATAAAATAAATAAAATTTGTTCCTTATAAATCATATGTTATCTTTGTGTACTAAAGCGAAGATGAGAGTGACCAGGTCGGTGAAATAAATATTCTTGGATTTCCTGATTACAACAGTACTCCTGATGTTACCGACAGGCTAATGCTACGGTATCTTGTTGAATATCCTTAAATGCACGCTACCACAACTGTAATTCTTACTTCGTAGAGCCGTATATTGACTTGGTATGCAAGGAATCTCGTCGAGCTTCTTCCATCGCTGGCCATTTCACACTTCCATATTTTCCAACGTGAATCCTTCGATCTTATTACGTATCAACGATTTTTCACACATTCAACTCATTGGTTCGAGTGCTCCCCATGTTTAAATTGAAAAGCAGGTTACATGTGATACACAAAAAGGATTAACAGTAGTATTAGTAGGGGGCAGTATTCCCATCACCCCGTTATTTTATTTCAAAAGCGAAAAAATACTACCATTTGCCGAATTCTAAACTAGAAATAGAGGAGCTAGCTAAAACATCATAAATAGGATATGGATTTTGATTTAATTAAATTTAAATAACTTCAAATATGATTGAGCTAACATCATCGTCCTTTTAAAAATATATTATCATTTGGCTTTTAGTTATTAAATTATTAAATTAAAATATAATTGTTTCTATGTTTAAATTAATTTAAGTCAAATTCATCTAATTTTTAAAATTTTGAGTCTAACTTAAAATCATATTATTATATTTGGGTTATTAACTTTAGGTCTCAATCAAATTTTCTATCTCTAAGCTCGGAGATTCTCCACTACTGCTACAACATCTTACGTTAAGGTCGAGTTTCTGTTCATTGAGAACTGAACACCTACACTCATGTGGCATTCATTATATACAACTTCTACGTAGCCTTAAATGTCCTTTGACCAACTGAGGTGTAAGCATAGGACCACCATGTCCTGTATTGTTGGAACCAGGCTGTAGAGCAGATAATGTTATCAACCGTAACGTGTCCCGTTATGACAATGCAGTTGGTGCAGTGCAGCCCGTGGACCACCAGATTTCCTGTGACAAGAAGTCATGCTCAGAAATCCGGTCCTAGGGAAGTAGCCATGTCCGCCCCCGACAATTTCAGGGTCCTACCAATTCAGCGTGTTGGCCATATCTGCTTAATTTTGCCTCCTTGTGCCCCTTCTCTTCTTGCCTCTATTTGACAGGTTATGGGCATAGAATGATGTTTTAATAAATTAATTTTTTTAATAAAAACATAGTATAATTTGTGTAAGGCCTAAGGAATCACATTTATGATGATCCTTCAACTTAAAATGGAGCGAAACAAGTGTTGAAAACCCAAACAGTTATACAGATTTTGGCCTACTTAATAATTAGGAATTGTATTTATTGTTAGCTAATTTTATTAATGATTAGTTAGTAGTAGATTATATCAGTTGATTTAACCAGTAAATAACATCAGCTGCTTATTTAAAAATGTTTAATAAAATTAGTTATTTATGTATAAAATAACTTATGAGAACATGAGTTAAAAAAATTATAAAGGTATAAGTATTATATCTTAGTTTTTTTTAATATTCTCGTAAGAATATATATTATATATATTTAATTTCTCAAAAATTAAGTTTATAACTCCAATAAAAATAGAACGTATAATAATAATAATAATAATAATAATAATAATAATAATAATAAATATTATTACTACTACTACTACTACTTTTTTAATATTAATCAAGTTGAAGTTTATTTTTCTACTATATGATAAATAACCTTTGTCTTTTGATAACTTACTTGTAATAATGCTTATTTTTCCAATATTTTGTTAAACTAATAATGTATTGTTAGCACAATCAAATGGAGCATAAGAAATAATAAAATATCACAATTTAAATAATTTGTAATAATTTTTGGACATAATTGTTTTTTCATTTCTTAATTTCTCAGTCACTAAAACAAAACACTCCTAATAGGAGCATTTTAAAAGACAAATTATTACATTCAATTCATCAACTCAATCAATTAATTACTAAATATGATTATCAACTATTTGACATAGTCAAATAATCAAATGCCTCTTAATCCACTAAAAAATGGTTGATTGACCAATTTACCAAATAAGGCCTTTAACCTAATTGAAACTCGGTGAAGGATTATTTGATAGACATGTCACATTTCAAGCATTATGTTAACTTTTTTTTCCAATAACAAATTTATATTTCTTATTTCTTGAGTCTCTATTAAGTAAATTATTGTTTGTACATAATAATTCATAAATTAAATATTTTAAATAAATTATTTAACGAATCAATAATTTAAAATTAAGTGATAGACTCAATTCAAGTGGTGCTTGTAGTACTCAACTCACCAACATCCTCTTTAGAATTAAATTGAATTATAACTTTTAATTCTTACTTTTACTTTTATAAATTAAAAAATGTTACGTAATACTGAATTTAACGGGATTTTGGAATGTTGTTATTGTTATATTTTAGTAGATAAATAAATATAATTAACAATTTTATTTGAGTTATGTTATTTTTTATCTTATTATGTTATCTACGATTATATCATACTCTTTACACTCTTTGTGCGTATGTATTTGAAGGAAGGTTTCGCCGCGAGAGGCAAACGTTTTCAGGGAATTCAGTTTTAGCCGAAATGGCTCGAGGAGTTAACGTCTGCTTAAAGTGGTAGGAAACGACATCTCACCGTCGTCAGAAATATCCTATAAAACTATATTGACCGCCGTCGTCAGACATACCCTGTAAAACTTTATTGACCGCGTTTATATTTGAATTGTGTATGTATCGTAATGGCCACCTTATGAATGTAATAAACATGCATCTTTGCAAAAGCAAACTTGTGAAGAAGATTTGCCCTAGAAGTGCATTAATTGAGGAGGAGTCAGATTCCAGCGTTTACACCTCTTCTTTTAGTTTTACTTTTGTTTTCTTTAATTTGGCTATGTTCATCAACTTACGAATACCAAGACTTTGGGCGATTCAAGTATAAACGTAATTTGCAATTGCTTTCAAATGCTTAGAACTTTTGAGTAGGAATTTTTGAAAATTTTGAAGATTTGGTACTGTAATCATAGTTCATTGACAGATATTTTGGTGTTGGATTCATATTTTGAGTTTGAACCATTATTTTGTCAACTAATTTAAATGAAATTTATGATTAAAAATTATTTTATAAAATAATTATTGAGTGAGAAGGCAAGATTTTTTTCAAAAATAATTCTTGACTTTATACTGTTTAATTTGGAGTTCTTTTAGAATGATTGTAGATGGAAAGACATTTTAGTGTGACAAAAGACAAAATCAATTAAAATTAAAATATGATACTATAGCTTACTATAAGATGAAAACATCAAATATAGAAATAGAAGAATGAAGATACAGTTTAACATTTTATTAAAAAATTAATAAATTATTTTGTACTTTAATTTTATTAAAACAACATTTTTTATACTTTAAACCAATGTTATGAATATCGTACCGGGTTAGGTACCGGATTGAGTTCTGGAACGAAACTGTACCAGTACTGCTACCGTTTTGGAAATTTTTTTAAATTTATAAAATAGTCCCTAAAATTTTTAAAAATTGCAAAATAGTTCATATTAGTATATTATACAGTTGTGCTATATACTTTACCAGTTTACTGTTTACATCAACCATGCTTTCAAAAATTTTAATAATAAATAATAATGACAATTAATATGAAATAACAAT
>JANSVA010000002.1:4021358-4036391 GCA_025504915.1 Erythroxylum reticulatum | reverse complement strand
TGTAGTAAATTGATAAACTCTTATTAATTTAAGTGTTAATTAAAGTTGCGAGTAAATTCTTGAACTTTTATTTGTAAAAAAAATAGCCCGACCTTAATGTCCCTATTAATGGACTGAATTGACAATAGACATATAGTTTGGAGACCCAATTTGAGTTGTAGTTATTGGTCGATATAGAAATGTATGTTTATTGTAGGGGGACCCATATTTCAAAAGGGAGAAGTCCATTTTATAGAAGAAATTCTGCCAAATTTTCAATAGGATCCTCGTAAAATGCGACAACCGTTTTTTAATTAAAACAAGAGCTCCTTAGTATTAACTTATGATCTTATTGTAGAGGAGACTTATAATTATGCAAATTATTGAGGATAACACCTGATGTTTGAATTATTTGAGTATAGTTAATGACCCTCATTGATTATAATATTTCGTGACAATTGATTTAATATATCACGCTTTCCAAACTGTGAACGATTTTTTTCTTGGTTTTTCATTCTACCTCCGTCATCATCATCTTTCTTCACGTACTTTAGGAAGATCCTTCTGCATTTCGGTTGAGGTTAGTAATTATGTTTTTTACTACATTTTTGTGCTCTTGGTTTATTTGTTTGTGGTATGAACTTCCCATCTAAACTTCCTGCATTTTTAATTGATATGGCTTGCACGATGTGAAACTTGTTTGTAGTATAAACTTCAGTTATGTATTAATTTATATAGGACGAGTTTGACTTATGTTATTGTTCCAATTATCTTAATTACGTGAATCCGTTATTTCATTGATGCTCTCTTAAATGATGAGGTTTTCTTTACTTTTTATGTGTACATTTTTACAAGGCATGTTTTTATTAAATTGTATATGTTAAACGAATTTATTAGAATAAGTATTCATAAAAATATTCATATTTTTATGAATATTTATTTGATTAGGCAATTGTTTGATATTTAATATCCATTAAATATCAAAATGTTAACAATAATTGTCTTATGACATATATGATTACAAACATATATGTTGGATATTCAATTTAAATATATTAGGAGCCTAGGAATCAGAACAAGAACATCTTATGTTGAATCACAAGTCTTACCTGACATGTTTTGTTATATGTGGCTAACATAGCAGATTAACTATGGATTCACTAGTTTAAATTAATAGTTTTCCATATATGAGTTTCTGGGATAGATCTGTATAGGCGATTAACCTCTGATGGTTTCATTAATCCTGAATTTGTTGAGGGAGTTGATGCGTTTATTCATTATGCATGTTCTCAACCTGCATATATGGATGGGTCAAAGATTAGATATCTATGTAAAAAGTGTAAATACAAATGTTTCCTTACTATTGACGGAGTTAATTTGCATTTGCTGAGAAAATGATTTGTCCCTAATTATTTTGAGTGGACACGATATGGGGAATCGTTGATTTCTAGCACCTAAAGAAGTAATGAAGCACAATCATTTGTCAACTTAAATGAGTATGAAGAGGAGATTGGATTTAGAAGAAATTATATTGATGGAACTGAAAATTCGTACATACAAATGGTTTATGATGGGGCCGATTATACCTTTGATGCAAATAGGGATAATGTTAAAGATCCTAACCCACAAGTAATACATTTTTTTGACTTATTACAGTCAACTGATCCAGAATTGTGGCCAAATTGTGAGACAATGACCCAATTGTCTTCAATTGCTCGAATATTGAACATAAAGTCTAAAGGACATATTTCGGATCGTAGTTTTGATAAAATTTTGGAATGGTATAATGAATCATTGCCTGCTGATCATACAATGGTTAATAGTTTTTACAATATGAAGAAACTTATTAGGGGTCTTGGTTTGATTGTGGAAAAGATTGATTGTTGTCGGTTGGGATGTATGTTGTATTAGGAGATGATGTGAACTTAGAAGAATGCAAATTTTTTGGTTAACTCTGAGACTTCAAAGACTTTATACTTCTGATGTTATTGCATCTCACATGAAATGACATGCTGAACAAGAACAGGAAGATGGAGTAATGATTCATCCATCAGATGCACTAGCATGGAAGCATTTCAATGACACCCATCTTGATTTTGTAGTTGGATGTTGAAATGTTAGATTGGGATTGTCGACAGATAGATTCCAACCTTTTAGTCAATCTGGGCAGCAATATTTTTCATAGCCAATTATAATTACTCCTTATAATTTTCCTCCTTGGACGTGCATGAAAGAGACATATATGTTCTTGACAGTGATTGTGTTAGGGCCAACAAATCTGAAGCAAAAACTAGATGTTTTCCTACAACCATTAATATCTGAATTGCAGCAGCTTTGAGAATATGGTGTTTAAACATATGATTTCTCTTTAAAACAGAATTTTGTGTTGAGAGTGGCTTTCATGTGGACCATTAGTGATTTTTCGGGTTTTGTCATGTTATCTAGATGGAATACAGCTGAAAAATTTGCTTTTCCTCATTGTGGCAATGATTCTGATGCGTTTTATCTTCCAAGTGAAGGTAAAATAAGTTGGTTTGACAATTACAGAAAATTTCTTCCTTTAGATAATCCGTTTAGGCGCAATAAACATAAATTCATTACAAATAGGATGGTTAAAACACTTCCTCCTCCTCTAAACGCTGGTGAAGAGATTTTGCAAGAGATTGAAGAATTAGGCTTGCTGAAAGTAACAGAATTTGAAGGCAATGAAGGAAATACAAGTATTAATCAAAACTTTGGTTGGAGAAAACGAAGCATATTTTGGGATTTGCCATATTGGAAAATGAATTTGATACGTTATAATCTAGATGTGATGCACATTGAGAAAAACATTTTTGACAATTTGTTCAATACCATTATGAACATTGAAGGGAGGAAAAAAGATGATGCAAAATCTAGAGCTGATCTGCATCTTTTTTTTAGAAGATATGAGTTACATAAAGATCTTCGCACCGGTAAATATCCTAAAGCATGTTACACTTTGGACAAGAAACCAAAGGAGCATTTGTGTGAATGGTTGAAAAGTCTAAAGTTTCCAGATGGTTATGTTTCAAACTTGGCTAGGTGTGTGGATCTCAGGAAGTACAAATTATTTAGGATGAAAAGTCATGATTGTCATGTATTTATGCAAAGGCTAATTCCAATTGCATTTTGACAGTTGCTACCGATTAAGGTATGGGAAGCTATAACAGAGTTAAGCTTGTTTTTCAAAAGCTTAACATCATTTGAAATCAAGTTGGATGAAATGGAAAATCTAGAAAAAGAAATTCCAGTTATTTTGTTCAAGTTAGAAGGGATTTTTCCTCCAAGCTTCTTTGATTGTATGAATCATCTACTTGTGCATTTAGCACATGAGGCAAAACTAGCCGGTCCAATTCAATATCGATGGATGTATCCATTTGAGAGGTAAGTCGACATAAATTATATATTTTTTATAAATCAGATAATTAATAGATCATGAGTAAAAGGGTTTATGTATATAGGCAGAGATTGTACAAAAAACCAATCTCTTACCCATACCAAGGTACATACTTGACACACTTAAAAAGTTGTAACATCTCTTTCTAATACCTTCCGTTATCACTTACAATGTAATAGGACAAGTATTTCTTGTTGTATAAAACTCCCTTTGGTGTTTGTTGCGCTTTTGGCCGTACTTCCTAATCCTTGCAACCAATTTCTCTATCCCATCCTTCTTAATTATGATCTGAGCTGAAGAAACCTTCCAGGATGTGCAGAGTTCTCAGTCATCTTGATCTCCTCGCCCTACACCCAAACTTTCCAATCTTACCTCTTTTTTTTTCTGCACTCTTAGAATTTCTCTTCTCTATAAACATCCTTCCCCAATAGGAAATCAAGCCGAGCAGAAAATGAAAGCACATCTTCTCTATCTGAATCATACTTTCGTACCCATTCTTCCTAGAAATCATTAAACTCCTTTACAAATGTTTCAGCTTACTCACACAAAAACTCAACCAGATACACTCAACTATTATGTACAATGCCTTGATAATTACAAACAGTAGTTGAAACTCTTTTTCAAGCACCTTTACCACTTTTTGTTCTGCACTCTGGATGGCTCTCCTCGATTGTACAACCCGAAGGAGTGTACCTCTCATATGCTGCATGCTAATCTTCTTATTTTTAACTACTGTGACGATCTATGGAATGGTGAAGAGCTCTAACTCGTTTATGAAGTGACCTGGAATGGCTTGCCTTTAGTTGTGGTCAAATTACATCAGCTTGAATTTGGAGATATTTCATTTTGATGACCTGAAACTTAACCTGCATATTAATGTTAGTTACTTAAAACCCTCCTACCATTACCTTCCCTTGGTGTTTGCACTAAATTGCTCCATAACTTCGGTGACCACTCTACAATAACCATTTTCACATGCTTTATCTACAAAATTGTAATAAACATTTTCTCTAATATAGGTATTTGCATCACTTGAAAAAATGTAAAAAAACAAAGCCAGAGTTGAAGGCTCGATATGTAATGTTTATTTAGTGGAGAAAGTTAGTACATTTTGTGGACATTATTTTGAGCTGCATGTTCACATAAGAGAAAGAAAAGTTTCTCGTATAATGACGATGGGGGAGGAATGAGTGGTTCTGATGGAAACTTGTCCATTTTCACATATCCTGGACGAACATATCGACGTGCAACAAGAAGAATGTTAGCAGAGGAAGAAATTGAGTCTGCACATGGTTATATTCTATTGAACTGTCAAAAGGTACTTCCTTTCATGCAGTAAGTTGAACATGGTTATTTTTTATTTAAAATTGTGTGTTGTTCATTACTGAAAAATTTCATTATGTTTTTAGATTATACGAGGAATTATTACGTGAGATAATGTCGGGTATCACACATGATGATATAAATAAAGAAGTTGGAAAATACTTTTCTCAATGGTTTGAGAGATATATATGTATTCACTTACAAATATTCTTATAGTTCAAAACGATATTTAACTGTTCTCATGACATTATAATCTCTGCTATGATAATTTATTTTATGTAGGCCTTAGAAAATCTAATAGAGAATAAGTTCATTTGTGATCTTACAAAGGAACCTCTGCGAACTATTAAATCGTGTCCTGTGTATTTCATGAATGGATACAAATACCATACAAAATATCATAGATATAACATTTCAACAATAAATAGTGGAGTTTCGATACAAGAAGAATTGATGGATTACTATGGTAAAATTATTGAAATACTTGAAGTTGAGTACCCTGGTTTTCTAATTAAGCGATGTATGATATTTAAATGTGACTGGTATGACCCAACACTAAATGTTGGAACAAAATTACATAGCTGATACAATCTAGTTGAAATCAACATTCGAAGAAGATTGAGACAATTTGAACCTTTCATCTTGGCTATGCAAGCGAAACAGGTGTCTTATGTCCCATTTCCAAGCTGACGACGAGATAAAACAGATTGGTTGGTGGTTTACAAAATTAAACTTAGAGGTATTTTTGAATATAATGGAAAAGGAGAGCAGAGAATTGAAAGTGAAGCATTTCAAGAAGATGTCACTTTTATAAATGCATCTGTTACATATGACGATAATGAACCTTTGAACGATCCATCTAACGAATATGTCGATATTTCATCTAGAGAGGATGACAAGGGTCAGAGATCTGAAGATGAGCCAGAGTTTGATTCTCATTTTTCCGAAGAAGAAGATAATTGTAATTTACTATTAAGTTATGATAACGATTAATTTATGTTTATAATTGAATATTTTAATCAACAAATACATTATTTTCATTTAAGTATATTATGTAAAGTTTTTCATTCAAAATCTTATTTAAGGAATGTCGACATGGCGACTGGTTCATGATGATAGTAATTCTTTCCGTTGAGAGAAATGTGACAAAATTGTCCTAACCTAAGGAATAAACACTGTAGGAAATATCACTGGTTCATACACTAATAATAGTTTGCCTTCCATGGCCGATCTTCTACTTCAAGATGTTTAGTATGATCTGGACAACATCTCTTTCCTTATCATGTGCATGTCATTTCCTTTGTTGAAGTTATTATACATATTCACATTTGACGGTCTATACTACATGTTGCTTTAAGCTTCCTTTATTCTCAAAGAGGACATGTATGTTGATAGAGGAGAGAGCGATATCACAACGGGCTATAAAAGGTAAGGGAGATGATTTATGTGAAAAATTCATGAATTCCTCAAACCTTGACTGCACAATCACATATGCATTAATATCAAGTTTTGGTTCGTTTAACGGTTTACTAATATCACAGTTTCAAAAGTTCTTAACTGATTTTGTTTTAGGTAAATTTGTTCCCCTAGTAGTTCATATGAAGAATTAGTGTTCCATACTAAGAGCGGTGACTCGTTCACTATTTTCTCTATAAGTATAGCTATAGCGGAAATGTTATTGCAAGAAGGTGGTCAAAAGCCTACACCTGGTGGAAGAAGTTTCACTGTTTCTATTAGTGCATTTGAACATGCCAGGACCCTTCTCTGAAATCCAAACATCGGGGACTCATTTACCTTTACCAATTGTCATGTCACATAGAATCAAACAAAATAATTATATCATTGTTATTAATTATTTATCGATGCAACACATTATTAAACTAACCTTAAAAATTGATTTATTGTTGTATCTGTAAGAATTTGTTAAACAATACATAATTATATGATTGTTAAAGTTGATTTGTTATTGTTAAAATTTTGTTAACCTTCAACTCCATTGCCTTATTTCCTTCTTCATATATTATGTAAAATATTGAATTCAAATTATTATATTTATAGAAAATTCGATAAACATTGAATTTCAGGTAAAAATATGGAACCAAAGAGACAACGTGAGATTATGAGGCCGAGGTTTAGAGGCATGTTCGGAGCAACTTACTGTGAAGGTGGATCGTCTTCGTCTGCAGCTCGCACTGATTCACTTGCTCCCCCTCCAGGGCCGACAATTGCAGATGACGCATCACCTACTGCTTCTCATGCTACATCATCCCCTTCCCTAACTCATATCTCATCCAATACCTCTTTATCAGATGGAGGAGAGGTCCGCCACCCTGGAGTTGAAGGACTTGATAGAAAAAAGTATGTAACAATTGTCAATGAACGATAAGTGAAATCACATTAACCACTATTTGCTTTTGATTAAGTCTTAGGTTTATTAGTTTTTTGCCAGTATCAAATTACTTCTTATATTAGGTTAGTTCCATTTGGACCAAGTTCCAAAAATATAACTTTCACATTTAAGCAAAGGATTGATCCTTAGGGTTATGTGTGGAAGCAAATATCTGAGGCTACATAACAATTTTACTTTCAGGAGTTTGAGGTACAATATATATTTATTTTCTTTTTATATTAATTTATATACACTAATTATATAAATATTATTACTTTATATATAGTAGTCTAATTTTTTCTTCTTATTTCAGAAAGAATTTTTCTGGGATTCTTGTTTCGACGTCAGCATGTATAAAGTATGGGAGAAGTGAGATCGTACACGTTATCACAACTTTATTGATGCGATACACAAGGATGGTGCATAACCACGTTATATTTCGGAGAAAATTTGAGGTCGTTGGTAGGAGTATTAGGCATCACCTGAGGTAATGTTCATCTCAGGACGTAACTCTGCCAACAGACGTAGAGATCCGAGGGGAGAGAGTCTTCCCATACATACGGGAGGATTAATAACCCACCACGAACATATACAACGACTTGTAAATGTCTCAACTTGACACTTATTTTATAAATATTTTGCTTTGTTGTATTATAGATAATGATAATGGTATAAATGTCCGGTGCCATATATGGTTATGTTGAGTTATTTTCTTTGTTCAACAGGGGGCAAATATCATAAAAATAGAGGAAATTCAGCCAAAACTTTTATAAATATAGTTCACATCTAACAATTTAGGTTATACATGTAGGAAAAGTCATTGGGCATCAGGCCTACACCTATTCAGTTGTTTTTGCACACACACGAAAAACCATGACGGTGTGACATTCATCAACAGCCGATGTAGAGATATGAATATATGTGAAATTAATGCATTATTATAATTTCTTAATAATAATCCCTTACTAATGTAAGCATTGTTTCGTAATAGAACAAAATACAACAAACCATTCAGCGACAGTCTTAAAAGGAACAAACTGTAGATGACACTCAGACATATCTTAATGTTGTGGGTGGTAGGGACCGTCATGGAAGGATATTCAAGCTAGGTTCATATACGAACACATGTTATTCGCAATCTGTCACGTCTGGTATAGCAGCGTATGCTAGGCCAACACACAATAATAAAGTCACCGAGCTTCGAGTCACAGTGCAAACATTAATGGAGCAGATAACTCACATGAAAGAGGAGCAGATGGCTAACGTGTATCAACGGATGAAGCAGATGGGGCAGATGGCTAAGATGAGAGAGGAGATAGAGCAGATGGCTAAGATGAGAGAGGAGATGGAACAGTTGAAGGGCAGGCTTAGCAGCTTAGAGCACCTGCGATCACCTCGACATTAGTTTGTCCTAGTCCTTTGCTTTCAATTACAATCATAAGTTATGCACACTGTAATATTTTTATTATCAATTAAAATAATATTAACTTTATATCATTAATTAATTTTTCGAATTCAACAAATTATATAAACATACAAATTAATTTATTATGCACAAATAATTGATAACTCTTAAAATTATGCATTTATCACAAGGTCATAAAACCGAAATTTTAAAAAAAATTTACTACTTATTATCGACGGAATATAAAATACTGTTGAAAAAATCAACATATTTTATCGACGAAAATCCTAATTTCGTCGATAAATTTGAATATTAGTTAACAAAAAATTTTAAAATACCGTTGGTAAATCAATATATTTTACCAACGGTATTTTATATTCCGTCTGTAAATATGATAATACTTCGATTACATTAACTACGGATTACCGATGGGAAGTCTCCTATTAGAAAATTTTACCAATGGTTGTGTCTTTTACTCTTCTATCGGTATATTTACTGACGAAATATAGTTTGTCGGTAACTTTAACTACGGGTGTTTTATCGATAAATTAGTTCGTCGTTTATTTTACCAACGGAAATACGTCATTATCGACGCTTTGTTTCGTCAGTAAACCACGAATTTCTTGTAGTGAAATATGATATAAGAGATATAAAAATTTTATTTAAATTTTGTTGCAAAATATTAAAATACAAATTATTCCTTAAATTAATGTTTAAAAACCATTTTTAAGATAGCCATGACATGTGATGTACTCAAATTGTTCATATACGATGTTAAGTAGTAGATTAACTTTAAAGTACTATTAATACTGATTTAAAGTACTAAAATATAATAATAATTAATCCTTCATAATTAAACATTAAGATGGCATAGACTTTTTTTTTGTTGGAAACATTAGGGTGACCTTTATTCTGTTTTTATTATGTTTGTGTACCTACTTGAAATCTCACTTTCCCTTACCATATACCTACAAGGTACATGAAAGCTTATAAAGACTGGAACTCGAGAAATTGAAGCCCCAGACATTAGAATGGGATTGGAAAACAATGTCCTTACTTTCAACCAGGAAATGCAAGACAACAAGTTTTGAAACCGACTCTTTTAATTGTGTTCTTTTAATACCAAACAGCACCTTGGAAGGACACCATTCAGGGCCTTATAATGTTCAGTCAATTATGTAGGGCAAATTGGAAACTTTTCTCACTCTTTTGTACTCGTGTAGCAGAACACATTATGACACAACCGAACTTCAATGACCCGTAGCTATTTTTTGGATCATTCTGAAACTTTTGCTACTTCATTGCAAAATGGAGCAGAATCAATACCTAACCACAAAGACAGGATAAGGGTAGTGGCTAGCTAAATATTTATGCTACAATTTCCTTGTGGCTAAGTATCTATTCCAAAACATCCTACAATTTCACCATAAGTAGTGGACTGTCCTTTTCACGTTTGTGTGTGTAGAGAGCTTTTAGCTAAGGAACATCTCTAACTAGTTGCATGGCCCCCTCCTTGGAGCTTGAGTTTGCCAGCTTATGCCACTTCTCATTCGTACCCAATTTAAACCAAGAAAACATGTCAATGACAATGATATTCAGTTAGAAATTGAAACCGAAGACAACTAGGGTTCTGCTTTGTAGTACCGTAGCTTTAAGACCAAGCATTTGGCAGAGTATGTATGGATTCTTCGTAAAAGCCAAGGACGAGTATACGATTAAAAACTTTTTGGTCGGTTATTTTTGTAAAATTGGTATGTAAAAACACTACAAAGAAAATATCTAGTGATGAAGTTTTCATCCCAGGTTTTTCATTGCCCTTCTCCAAGATTGTTGTAAAGCCAAATAGAACATATGGTGCATGAAGCACATGGTTTTGTGGAGCAAGATTGTAATAATTAATACTTGTGAAATATCTTGCTGCCAAATCAAAACAAATTGTTTCGGACACGTTAGGACACCAACTCATTCATTGAGAGCTGCATGGCACCCAGGTTGTTGACCACGCAACCCTAAACCCTTTGGAAAGACACAGACACAGGAACAAACAATATCAGAAATGTTATGGCTTCTCTTTTGTCAAATTTTCATATGGTACTTCAATTGTTCTGAAAGTTATGAAAACTATTGAGACTTAACTGTCATGTAACATATTCCGATAATATAGCTAGGGAAGTTGTGGGTTTCAGGTTTGACCATATAGATTACAAAAGGCTAAGCATAATTTGCCAGGAAGTTCACGTTGCTGTTGATACTTGAAATTCTGGGCTATTCAAAGCTACAAAAAGACGGTCCACGGGTTTGACAAAAGTTTACACTTCTACAGAATTGCAGCGAAAAACTTGGATATGCGTAGGACTTGAAAAGAAGGGCAGTTCGTGTGAACCAACGCCATGTGTTTATGTTGAAGTTCAAGTGAAGATCGTGATGTGATTCACGATATAAATGAAACAAGCACGTCCAAAATACCCAGATTCGTTCACGTGAAGGTATAAATTCAAGCTGCATAAAAGTTGAAACGAAGAAAAGTGGACGAACATGTAGGCTTTTTTTGAAATTCCATATGTGTCTGAAAATAATCAGCTTAATTGGTTCGATTACATCCGGAGACCGGAGTCTGACAGGTCGTACATATAGTTTTTGACATTCCAATCCTGAAAACTTTGACGGAGAAGCTTGTGGAAATTTAGTAAGCATGAGCTAAGCACGGATAATGGAAGGATACCACAAACGTACATGGTGGAGTTGCCACAGCCCCACGAGCTTCACAGCTCCATAATAAGGCCACCTATCTGGAAATGGTTGAAACTTTCTTCTGTGTCTGTTTCCTCCATTTTCAGAAAAAAGTTTTGTTCATATTTATGTGTTTGTCAGAGACGATGGGATGAATTTCGCTTCTTCTCTTGCAAACCATCTACGGAACTGACGCGTATACGTAGAACTGACACGCTATAATGTTTCTTCTTGACAAAATAAGCATTTTTCAAAGTTGATTCATCATCTCAAAGACCTTGCAGACCAGAAAGTTTGCTGTTCCATATCAGGGGAAAGTTGAAATTTACACCGCCGGACTCATCCAACTAAAATAGGTCTTACTAATACGATCAATTTTCATATTTATAGTTTATAAAATTGACTCGTTTATAGTTTATAAAAATTATTTAATTTATGAAAATTGTTTAATTAATTAATTAATTAATTTGTAATATTAAAATAAATCGAAATAAAAATTATTATTTTAAAATTTTTGTAATTAATGTGAATGGATTCATGTTTTAATAATTATTATTAATTTTAACGACTAATCGTATCAGAAAGACAAACATTTAATGATAGCCGTAATGTATACTGAACCTATACTTCATTGTTTGAATGGCTGACTTTTAATCTCTGCCCTTCATGGCTTCATCTCCTCGTAATTTTGAATCGGACCAAAATTAATAGGTTAAATTAATAGGTTATTTTTATTAAATATCGTAATTTTAATTTGTAAATTTGATATACTCAACACTAAAATAATATTTTTTAAAAAATTAAATCAAAACCATATTATTATAAATAACTTAAACTGGCCTTAAATTGATCGTACGACTTGAATCTTATGAAAGTCCTAGCCTATTTAATTGAAATCATTCTTTCTTTAATTTGTTTCATTATTTTAACAATTTTGTAAATTCATGTCAATTTGAAGTTTAATCAAAACTTTTTTATTACATAAATAATTTTTTCAAATTATTAAATATTAGAGTTTAAATTAAAATTAAAAAAAAGAGTTAAAAACGTTTTTGTACTAAAAAGAAAAGGGAAATATAACATTTAGTAAAAATGATAACAAAGAAAACATTAAATCAATATGAAGATTGTGTATGACATTTAAGTTGATTTTATTAACATTGGTTTGAATCTTTTAAATCTTAATTGTTTTATTTTAGTAGTTAAACTTCTAGTTTAATTTTAAAAATATTATAGAAAAAACTCTTATACGTGTATGTATTATATTTTTTAATATAGGTAGAGTATAGAGTCCATTAACAAGAATTAAACTTAAGTCATCTATTGTCAAAATGACTAGAACTAGTCATTTGGATAGTTGACTCTTATCATTTATAAGCAGTTTAATATTTTCATTTTTAGCTAATATAGGATACTCTAACACTTCCTCTTAAGTGCAACTAATACTAAACACTGAGTTGTTACTTGAAATAAATGCTATGGTAACTGAATCGGGTCGTTGAGGCTGGACATCCAGACGGACAACCGATAAATTAATAATTCGGACCAAACATACTTTGATACCATGTTGAAAGGCCTAACTCATCCCAAAAGCTAGCTTAAGAGGGGAGGTTTGCACACTATTATAAATGATTGAATGCATTTACATTTGTTCGATGTAGAATTCTTGACACATCCCCCTCAGCTCAAAGTAGGGCTAGACATCTGTTGGGTATATTGGACAAAAAGACAAAATCGGATACCGCCCCAAACTATCGAGACAAACAGGTTATAATATTATATTATATTTTTTAATATAGGTAAAATGTAAAGTCCATTAATAAGAATTAAGTTTGAGTCAACTATTCCCAAAATGACTAGAACTAGTCATTTAAATAATGGACCTTTAACATCTATTAACTCTATAATATTTTCATTTTTAGTTTTTTCCTGGACAAGACATTCCACTTCCCCTTCCGTTTCCACCAATGAAAGAACCCTACCTTGCAGCAGTGGCAACATAGACCAGACACTCGAACATTGAAGTATTAAAAGTCCCAACATCCTTTGTCTCATCGTTGCTAGTTTCTAGCCAGACCAACCTACCGTTGTTTCTGCTTCCTGTTTCACCACCTAGGGGACAGGCATCTCTGACCATGCACTCTCGAGTTCACTTAGTCATCATAGCTTGTTATTAATGGTTTATCTTATTATTCGCACTGCTTGGACCTTTACATGGAAGCTTATAAGGATGAACATTCGTCTTTTCAAAAACAACTGACGCAACTTTGAGAGATAATAATAACGCCAACTAATTTACTCTGATCTTCATTTACTTCAGTTGAAATATGTAATGGTTTCAGCTGAAATATGTAATAACAAAAGGAAAGCAACACATCATCGGACAGGAACTTTGAGATGACCTGGAGTATTTAGATGATAGTGTGGCATGAGAGGATTGTTATTAGGAGTATAGTAGTGGCTGTAGTAATTTTATAATTATAGGATTGTACATTTTAGATTCCAATTTTTGGTAATATATATATATATATTTAAAATGTAACAATTTCTTATTTCTTATTCATAAAAAGTACAATAATAAAAAAATGTAATGGTTTCTTGTACAACGGAAGGAAAAGAAACAAAAAGCTTGTTGCGGAGTATCTGCTTTCGGACAAACAACGTCAAAGAAAGGAAACCGATTCATGGACTTTTTGCTAAGCCCCCCAAGAAACTGGCCCCTCCGTTTCATGGCAAGTGAAAATAAGAGACCAACTTCCAAGGCTTAAAGGTGGCTTGCAATTTATGCAATCTTAGCTCCTGGTGAAGATATAGATCCCATACACTCTTTGCTAATTACTAATTTCCAACTCAGAGGTGTGGATCATATCAGTATCATTGGTGTTGACATTAATTTATGTCAGGTTAGGATCGAACTCAAATCCGATTAAACTTAGTTTTGTTTGTTAATTTCAAGCCGAACCGAACTAATTTATGGTGACTAATTGAGTCCAAAATTTTATCAAATTTAATTTGGTTCAAACTTAAATATTTGAGCTTAAATTTGAATATGATCAAATTAGATTTAGTCCATTGATTTCAAATTAAGTCCAGACTAATTTATCATTCATTAAATGTCAAAGGCAGAAAGAGATGTAGAAAGAGAGATTCATAAGATAACGAAGTAAATCTAGTTTGAAAAATGAGGAAGAGGGAAGACAAAAAAAGAGCTAGTTAACGGAATCATGTATTGGAAGAATTCATTTCAATTGATAGAAAGTAAAAACAAATAGAAGCAAAGATCATCCAAATTAGAAGAATCAATTGACTGTATAAATCTAGCCCAATTTACAGAAACAAATAAGTTACAATCGATATTGATCCATGGTCTACCTCAAAAATTGCAGTACCAATCCACTAATGCAAATTATGGGACTTTGTAAGAATAAGTAATCAAACAATATAGTTAACTCTGAGGAACGTTGTATAAAGAATTTAAGATGATTGATGCAGATGAGAACCCTCAGGGAATTCTACCTGAGAATGTATCAGTGCAATGAGTTGAGGTGAAAAATTTGGCATTTGGGAATATAGGACAATATCTTTGCAGCCTGCTCAAACTTATTACTCCCACCTTCATTTTGTTCTAAGTTGATCTGACCAAAGAATTTCGTCCACCAAGTAGAGCTCCTCAATTTGGCCTGACAGAAAATCACACAAGAGATCATGGATGTGTGGAATGTAAATAACGTGTGTATATTCACCATGATTATCTCTACATTAGGGATAGTGCGTATCATATATCTTAAC
>JANSVA010000002.1:3996265-4010392 GCA_025504915.1 Erythroxylum reticulatum | reverse complement strand
TAATATGTTTAACCCATTCCTAAAAGGACTTGATAAGATTATGTTCAATGGGTTAGATACTCCTAGAATTATTAGGATTAGCCTAGTTTTCATTAAATGGGCTTGCAAACCCATTCCTATTAGAGTTAAGAGTTAGCCAAGGGTATTTATACCTTATTATATCCTTGTAACCCTAGATTGGATGATTAAGAAAATCTCAGAATTGAGTTCTTCAAGTGAGGCGTGAATGTCTTCATGGTTACTTCAAGAAATTGATTTGTACCAATAAGTAAGTACTTGCAATGTAAACTGATTTCTGTTTTCTTTAGAATTGGGTCTCAAACTTATGAATTGGGGCTTGATCTAGTATGTTCTTATAATAAAAAAATTAGGGTTTTGATTCAATAAGATTAGGGGGTTTCAAGAACCTTATTTTCTTGGAGTTTTTGTATCATCTTGGTATCAGAGCTTTGGCTCAATTCTATTGAATTCATACTTATCTTTATTACGTTTTTCTTTTTTTCTTAAAAAACGTGAACAGTAAAATAAACAGTTAAATGTGAACAGTGCCGGGGGAAAAAAAGAAGTGAACAGTACCCAAAAAAAGAGTGACCAGTAGCAAAAAAACACAAACAATACCAAAAAAAGAAAAGTGAACAGTAGCAAAAAAATGAAAAACATGTTGAGTCACCTATTTTAAATCTTGGGCAGATTTGAAATTTGTTCTTTGAGCTCTTAGGTTTTGTTGAGTTTTACAATATACTTAGTGTCTTTTTTTATTCTTAGTTTACTTTCTTGTTTGTGCCTTTCTTTGCTTCCATTACATTGAATTGGACAATCTTGCATTCATATTGTTCAATTATAAACAAAAATCATTGCATACACATCTTTTCCATCCTTGTATTAACATACTATTTTATTTCTGTCTATGCATTACTTTGCTTCTAGAATTGTTATTATTTTGTTTCTTGTTAGGATTTACTTGTTCTTTCCAATTAATTTGTGTTGCTTGCTGTTTACTTAGTTTTATTGAATTGGTTTTCGAAAAGTAACTTTAAAGACATCACTTGAGTGGTAAAAGGCAAGAGTGTGTAAGCTTATTTAAGGGAGTCATTGTCGTGACCTAAACACGAGAGGAGTGACATCATTTTGAGGGAAACAAGTGAGGAAGTGTGTGAAGTTGTTTATTATTAACCTTATTTTGTAGGTGTATCATTTTATCTACAATGTCACAAGGAGGAAGTAATGATGACAATCAAGGGGGAGATGAAAATATCGCTTTCACTTTGAGAGCCATGTAGCAACAATTTAAGAGGTTCAATCTAGCCTTAACTGAGATTAGGGGACAGATGGATGAGCCCAGACAAGAGAGATGTGAGAAACCTCAGGGGAGGTGTGCAGTTGTACGCCAGCAGCAACCACCACCTCGGTATGAACCAGAGGAGGAAAACTTTGAGAAGGAGGAGGAGTTTAAGGTATGCAGACCTAGGAGAGCTCAGAGAGTTGAGCTATTTAATAGGAGAGATGGAGATCTTAAATTCATCAAGATGAAGATCTCAGCCTTCAAGGGAAGGAATGATGTTGAGGCTTACTTGGAGTGGGAAAAGAAGGTGGACGTAGTTTTTGAATGCCACAATTTTTCTAAAGATAAAAAGGTAAAGTTAGCTGCTGTTGAATTTACAAATTATGCACTAATATGGTGGGATCAGTTGATGACATCCAGGAGGAGAAATAAAGAGATGCCAATTACTACTTAGGACGATATGAAGGCATACATGAGGAAGTGGTTTGTACCTTCTTACTATTATAGGGAGATGCATCAGAAACTTCAGAGACTCACTCAGGGATCTAAATTAGTGGAGGATTACTGAAAGAAGATGGAGATAGCTATGATCCGAGCCAATATAGAGGTGGACCTGGAGGCAACCATGGCATGATTCTTGAGTGGTTTGAACAGGGAGATAGCTAATGTGGTATAATTGCAACATTATGTGGAGATTGAGGACATGATGAACATGACCATGAGGTGGAAAAGCAAATCAAAGCTAGAGTGGCAGTAAGGAGTGAGGCAAATTCTATCCAATCATGGAGTTCAAAATAGCCCAAGAGAGAAGAGAAGTCGAAAGACAAAGGACTGGACTTCAAGGAGACACCTAAAAGGTTGAATGTAAGGTTTGACCCTAAAGGTACATTTAACAGCCAAGCTTCTTCTAGTAAGTATTCTAGCATTAAATGTTTTAAGTGTTTGGGATCTAATCATATTGCTTCGCAATGCCCAAATAGAAAGGTTATGCTTTTGAGAGATGATGGGGGAATTGAGTCCCAAGAGAGTGATGGGGAAGAAATGCCTGAGCCTGATGATTACAGTGATGTGGAGGTAAGGGAACCTGTCCAAGTCAAAGCTTTTGTGGTTAGGTGCGCTCCCAATGTGCAGGAGAAGGTAAAAGTAGATGAGCAGAGGGAAAATATCTTCCATACACGTTGCTTAATCAATGGTAAGATGTTTAGTATGATAATTGATGGAGGGAGTTGTACAAATGTAGCTAGTACAATTTTGGTGGAGAAGTTTAGGTTGCCTATTATTAAACATCCTAGCCTATACAAGCTACAATGGCTCAATAAATGTGGAGAAGTAAGGGTCCACAAGCAAGTGAAGGTTGCATTCTCCATTGGGAGGAATTTTAATAAGGTTTTGTGTGATGTAGTATCAATGCAGGCAGGTCACATATTGTTGGGGAGGTCTTGGCAATATGATAGGTGTGTGATCCATGATGGCTACAAAAATAGGTACTCATTCAAGATGGGAGATCAAACCTTCGTTTTGGTGCCTCTAAAACCAAAGGAGATTCATGAGGATCAAATGAGACTTGCAAAAGCCATAGAAAAACAAAAACAAAGGGAGGCTAAGAGTTTGAAAAAAAGAAAAGGAAAAGAAGCCGTTCAAAAAAATAAAAATAAAGGCTCAATTGAGAGAGATTGCACTAGTGAGAAAAAAATAGAGGGAAGTGCAATAGAAAAAGGAGAGTTGAGTGAAAAAAAAGAGTACCTTCTTTGCAAAATCGAGAGATTTGAGACAAGTGATGTACACATCTAAGCCTTTAATTTTGCTTAACTATAGAGAAATTCTTTATAATGAGGTTGACCTTAACTCTTCCGTATCTAGTGTTATTCAATCTGTTTTGTAGGAATACTTAGATGTCTTTTCAAATGAGATGCCCAAGGGACTTCCACCTTTGAGAGTTATTGAACACCAGATAGATTTTGTTCCAGGAGCTCAAATTCCAAACCATCCCGCTTATAGGAGTAGTCCTGAGGAGACAAAGGAGCTTCAAAAGCAAGTGGAGGAACTTTTAAAGAGGGGACACATGAGAGAAAGCTTAAGCCCATATGCAGTTTTAGTGTTATTAGTGTCAAAGAAAGACGGGACTTGGCGCATGTGTGTAGATTGCAGGGCAGTGAATACGATAACAGTAAAGTATCACCACTATGATGCTTGTTTCTTTACAAAGATTGACCTTATGAGTGGCTATCATCAAATTAGGATGAAAGTAGGAGATGAATGGAAAACAACATTTAAAACTAAATATGGTTTATATGAATGGTTGGTCATGCCTTTTGGTTTGACAAATCCACCTAGCACTTTCATGAGATTGATGAACCATGTTTTGTGTGAATTTATTGGCAAGTTTTTGGTTATATATTTTGATAATATTCTGATTTACAACAAAAGCCTTGATGAGCATGTTTTACATCTTAAATTTGTACTAGAGGCACTTAGGAGTAAAAAGCTTTATGCTAAACTTAAAAAGTGTTCTTTTTGTATGGATAAAGTTTTATTTCTTGGCTTTGTCATTTCTGCCCATGGTTTTCATGTTGATGAGGAGAACATTAAGGCTATCAAAGATTGGCCTACTCCCAAGTCTGTTGATGATGTGCGTAGTTTTCATAGTTTGACTAGTTTTTATAGGCGATTTGTGAAAGATTTTAGCACCATTACTGTGCCATTAACTAAAATCATTAAAAAAGATCTTAGTTTTAAATGGAGTGAGGCACAATAACTTGCGTTGAATGCTTTAAAAGATAATTTGTGTTCTGTACCTATTTTAAGTTTTCCTAACTTCAATGAAGCTTTTAAGATTGAATGTGATGCCTCCGGGGTAGGTATTAGTATTGTTTTGATGCAGGGTAGGCGTCCCATTGCATACTTCAATGAGAAGCTTCATAGGTCACAACTGAATTATTCCACTTATGACAAGTAACTATATGCCTTGGTGAGAGCATTGGAAACTTGGCAACGTTATCTATGGCCAAATGAGTTTGTGTTTCATTCTGACCATGAATCACTCAAGCATTTGAAGGGACAAGGTAAGTTGAACAAGAGAGATGTGAAATGGCTAGTGTTTATTGAAACTTTTCAATATGTGATCAAGTACAAGTAAGGTAAGAAAAATGTAGTGGCTGATGTACTATCAAAAAGGTACACTCTAATCAATACTTTGAGTTCTAAAATGCTTGGATTTGAGTTTATTAGAGATTTGTATGCTTCGGATTATGATTTTGGGAATGTTTATGGTGTGTCTGAGCATGCTGCATTTCAAAAGTTTTATAGGCATGATAGGTACTTGTTTAGGGAGAATAAGCTTTGTGTGCCTATTTGCTCTATGCGTGAAATACTTGTGCATGAATCACATTGTGGAGGATTGATGGGTCACTTTGGGGTGCAAAAGACACATGACATACTTTATGAACATTTTTACTAGCCTAACATGAGAAAAGATGTTTAAAAAATCTGTTCTAAGTGTGTTGCATGTAGACAAGTGAAATCAAGGACCCATCTACATGGTTTGTATACTCCTTTGCCTATGCCTAAGCATCCTTAGACTGACATATCAATAGGCTTTGTAATGGGGCTGCCTAGGACAAAAAATGGTAGGGATAACATATTTGTGGTTATTGATAGGTTTAGTAAAATGACACACTTTATTGCGTGTCATAAAACTAATGATGCCACTTATATTACTGATTTGTTCTTTAGAGATGTTGTGGGTTTGCATAGTGTTCCAAAAATCACTGTTTCAGATTGTGATGTAAAGTTCTTGAGTCACTTTTGGAGTGTTCTTTGGAGAAAGTTAGGAACTAAGTTTTTGTTTTTTCCTACTTGTCATCCTCAAACAGATGGTCACACTGAAGTGGTCAATAGAACTTTAGGATCTCTTTTGCGTGTTGTTATAGGAAAAAACTTAAAACTTAGAGACAATGTTTGCCATTAGTTGAATTTGCATATAATAGAAGCATTCATTCTACTAGTGGTTATTCACTAGTTGAGATAGTTTATAGATTTAACCCTTTGACGCCTTTGGATTTATGTCCTTTTCCATTACATGAGTTATCTAGCAGGGATGAACAACATAAGGCCAAATTGGTGAAGAGAATTTATAAGAAAGCAAGGTAGCAAATAGAGAAGCGGAATGAAGCAAATGCGCACCGGGCTAATCAAGGGCGCAAGTTGTTGAGGTTTGAGCCTGGAGATTGAGTTTAGGTGCATTTTAGGAAGGAGAGGTTTCCTAAGCAAAATAAATCCAAGTTGGATCCTAGAGGCGATGGGCCATTCCAAGTGCTTGAGAGAATTAATGATAATGCCTACAAGATTGATTTGCCAGGTAAGTATCAAGTGTCCGCTACTTTTAATGTTGTTGATCTCTCTCCCTTTACTAATGTAGGGTTTGATTCGAGGACGAATCCTTTTAAAGAGGGAGGGGATGATACAACTAACCTTCACAATAGAGTTCCACGCTTTACACATCAACCTGACAAGCTACACATGTCAAGTGGTCCAATTATAATGCAACAAGCGTCAAGGCTTAAACAAGCAATGCAAGCTTTTGTTCAAGCCCAAATCATAAGTCAAGTACATGAGGAGGTCGAAACATCCATAGAGGAACACCAAGGTACGCCCAAGCTTGTGACTTTATTAGAGGAGGCATTGGAAGAGGTTAGCACTTAGCCATTTATGCTCATTTTTTATAATTTGGGTTTGTTATTTATTATCTCTTATTTTAGTCCCAAGGATTTGTTTATGGGCTATTCTTTTAGTTAGTAGCATGTGCTTTATTTGTTTGAGTTATTTTGAGACTTATTTCTTTTAATGCGTTTAGCTCATTCCTAAAAAGACTTAGATCAGATTATGTTCAATGGGCTAGATACTCCTAGATTTGTTAGGATTAGCCTAGTTTCATTAAATGGGCTTGCAAGCCCATTCTTATTAGGGTTAGGACTCGATCAAGGGTATTTATATCTTATTATATCCTTGTAACCTTAGATTGGATGATTAAGAAAATTTCAGAATTGAGTTCTTCAAGTGAGGCGTGAATGTCTTCATGGTTACTTCAAGAAATTGATTTGCATCAATAATAAGTACTTGCAACGTAAATTGATTTCTAATTTCTTTGGGAATGGGTCTCAAATTTATGATTTGGGGTTTGATCTAACATATTCTTAGAATAGAAAAAAGTTAGGATTTTGATTCAATAGGATTAAGGAGTTTCAAGAACCTTGTTTTCTTGGGATACATGCTAATAAGGAATGGCAAGGGTTAGATCCATCGCATATTTGACTCGATCTTGATTCTTCTAATTTGCAATTTGAATCTATTAGAGAATCGTTGAATTAGTGGAGAATCACTACTGCCTATTTAGTCCATTTATTTAGGAAATCTTGTACATATCTTTACTTCCCTTTTGTTGTATGATTCGTCTGTATTTTAGGTAGTGAGGCCTTATTTAGGAGTTCCCTAATTAGGTTGTTCTGGATGATATATTCTTGGTTTTCGGTTTATTGAAACACAAATTTCTAATTTCAAAATCACTTAGTTCTTTACATGGTATCAGAGTCATGGATGATGGAAAGAAAAGTGAGAGTTCTGAATTAGACAAGAAAATGTCCATTCCTTACACACTGAGCTCGAATGACAATCCGAGTAACTTGATTACCCAAGTTCAATTGAAAGGCGAGAACTACGAAGAATGGGCACAAGCCATGAGAACTACATTGCGACCCAAGAAAAAATATGGTTTCGTTGATGGATCTGTCAAGCAACTAGTAGAGGATTCACCGAAAAGTGAAGAATGGTGGACAGTTGACTCTATGTTGGTTTCTTGGGTGTTTAACACCATTGAACCCACACTGTGTTCAACGATTTCCCACTTGGAGAACGTAAAGGACCTAAGGGAGGATATTAAACAAAGATTTTCTGTTGGGAATGGTCCACAGATGCAATAATTGAGATCATATTTGGCAAATTGTAGGCAGGATGGTCAATCCATTGTCTCTTATTTCGGAAAAGTCAAAACGTTGTGGGATGAGATAAACAATTATGATCAAATGCCAGTTTGTGTTTGTACAGGTTGCAGATGCAATCTTACCATGGAATTGGAAAGAAAGCGAGAAGAAGAGAGAGTTCATCAATCTTTGATGGGCTTGGACGAAAAAGGATACAAAACAGTCCGCTTTAATATATTGAGCACTGAACCTTTACCTAATTTGAATCGTACCTATGCTATCGTTATATAGCGCGAGCGGGTGTGAACCATAACATGAACAACGGAAGAAAGAGGTAATCCTATGGGTTTTGCAATTCAGGTTTATGGTAGATATTAAGTAACCATTTCACCATAATAGCTTAAGCTATTGTGTGAGGCCAACTTAATTGGTTTTATATATTCACTAAACCACCGCCTCTAGTGAAAGTCCTTTGAGCTTGAAACTTGCACAGGCTCACTTTACCTTATGTTGAATAATAAGTGGGTGGTAGGATTTAAACTCATGACCACTTGGTCACAAAGGCTTTAATACCCTTTTAAGTGATCGTTTCATTACAATAGCTTAAGCTGTTGTGTAAGGCTAACTTAATTGGTTTTATATATTCACTAACAGTAGACATTCAAAGGAGGATAAAGAAAAAACTCTATTTGCTCTCACTGTGACAAAGAGGGACATGAGCTAGAAGTTGTTTTCAGTTGATTGGCTATCCAGAATGATGGGGTGATAGGCCACGTGGAACTTCTGCTGGACGAGGAGGTGGTAAAAAATGTGGCAATGGAGGTGGACGATATAAGGGAGGAACTGCTCGTGCCAACACCACATAAGTAATTAGAGCTTATGGTGAACGTGGAATCGTGACAGATTCATATTGTAAAGGCCTCAGTGGATTGAGCAATGAGCAATGGTCAACTTTACTGAACATGTTGAGCACTCATCAGAATGATACCAATGAAAGATTGATAGGTACACAGAGGACATTTCCTTGGATTATTAACTCAAGAGCTTCTCATCATATGACAGGAACATTTTCATTCCTGAAGAATTGCGTGATATTGTACCACGCTCAGTAGAGTTACCTAATGGAGAAAAGACCACGGCGGTGAAAGAAGGAACTGTGTTGAATGGAGGAGATCTGAAATTACAATGAGTTCTTTATGTGCCCAATTTGAATTGCAATTTAATTTCCATATCATAACTGCTTCATGATTCAAATTTGGCTATCCAACTTACTAAGAAAATTTGTGCTATACAGGTCCTAAGTTTAAGGAATCTGATTGGAGAGAGTGAGCAACGTGAGGGGTTGTATTTTCTCAAAGGAGTGGAGTCAGTGAAGGCTTGCAAGGTAGCTGATGAGGGATCTTTTAAGCTTTGATATAAGAGAATGGGTCATCCTTCTCCTAAGGTGGTGGAATTAATTTTAGAAGCTGGTAGTGTAGATAGGAAAATCAATAAAACTTGTGAGGTTTGTTCTAGAGCAAAACAAACAAGAGAGCTTTTTTCTTCTAGTGACAATAAAGTTGAAAGTTGTTTTGATTTGATACATTGTGATTTGTGGGGACCTTATAGAGTCCCAACATCATGTGGAGCAATTTATTTTTTGACAATTGTTGATGATCATTCTCGTGCTGTGTGGATATATTTGTTGAATGGAAAACGTGAAGTGACTTGTGTTCTTAGAAAATTTATTGTGATCATTAAATGCCAATTTGGAAAGAATGTGAAAGTTGTTAGAAGTGATAATGGAAGTGAATTCATGTGTATGAAGGAATATTTTGATGAGCAAGGGATATTGCATCAGACTTCTTATGTAGGAACACCTCAACAAAATGGCCTAGTAGAAAGAAAACATCGCCATATTCTTAATGTGGCAAGAGCCTTACATTTCCAAACAAATTTACCTATAGAATTTTTGGGAGAATGTGTGCTTATAGTTGGATATTTAATTAATAGGACTCCAATTTTGTTGTTAAATGGTAAAACCCCATTAGAGATGATCTTTGGGAATGTGCATCTTATAAGTAGATTCAGGTTTTTGGTTGTTTGTGCCATGCACATAATTTGAATAAGGATAAGGACAAGTTTGCTGGTAGCAATCGTAGGAGTGTATTTGTTAGGTATCCATTTGGTAAGAAAGGATGGAGATTGTATGATTTGGAGACGAATGAATTCCTTGTGTCAAAAGATGTGGTGTTTGTTGAAACAACCTTTTTGTATGAGAAAATAATAGGTGATGAAAGCAGTAATAATGGAATTTTGGAGTTGGGTAATGAAATTAGGAGTGACAAAGTGGAGGAATATGATGAAAATGTATGGAGAGCTGATAAGGTGAGCCAAGAAATAGAGGAGTTGAACATCGCAGATAGGGAAGAAGTGGAAAGAAATGAAGCAGTGGTAGAGGAACTTGGTAGAGGACAATGAGTCAAGCAACCTTCTGTTCGTTTGAGGGACTATGTAACAAATAACGTTAGAGTAAGCCCCTCAGAATGCTCACCTTCCCAATCTAATTCCTCAGATATACCTTATTCTTTAGCACATTATGCGAGTTATGATAAATTTTATGCACAACATCAGTGTTTCTTGGTAGCCATTACAGCAGGACATGAACCGAATTCCTATGCTGAGGCTATGAAAGATGAACGATGGAGAGAAGCCATGCGAACAAAAATACAGGCTTTAGAAGATAATGGTATATGAACCGTTAAAAGTTTACCATATGGGAAGAAAGCTATCAGGAGCAAATGGGTGTATAAAATTAAATAAAACTCTGATGGCATTGTTGAATAGTACAAGGCATGTTTAATGATACTAGGAAATAATCAAATTGAAGGGATAGATTATCAGGAGACTTAATGGGTACTGTGTGTACTTTTCTTATCGTTGTCGCTGCGAAAAATTGAGAACTTCATCAAATGGATATCCAAAATGCCTTCTTACACGGTGATTTGGAGGAAGAGGTATACATGAAAATGCCACCAGGATTTACTGCTCCATCACTGGGAAAGGTTTGTCGACTTTGCAAATCTTTGCATGGTTTGCGACAAGTACCTAGATGTTGGTTTGCGAAACTAATTGCATCTCTTAAAGCATATGGGTTTCAGTAATCATATTTAGATTACTCTTTATTTATTTTTTGAGCTAGGTCTGTCCATTTGAATTTACTTATTTATGTTGATGATTTAATTATCTCTAGCAATGATGTCTCAGCTGTGCAACAGTTCAAACACTATTTGAGTCATTGCTTTCATATGAAGGACTTATGGAAGCCGAATTTTTTCTTGGGACTTGAAGAGGTCAGAAATTCAGATGGTATTTTCTTGTGCCAACGTAAGTAGGCATTATATGTGATTGCTAAGGCTGGATTACTGAGTTCTAAGATGGCTGCCACACCTTTTGAACAAAATCATAGACTTGCTCTTACAAAGAGCAATAATATGGATGATCCTGCTCAATATAGACAGTTGGTGGGGCAGGTTATCTATCTTACCATCACTCGACCTGAGTTGGCTTATTGTGTGCATATTCTTGCTCAATTCATGCAGTAACCGAAGCAAGCACATTGGGAGGTTGCTCTTCGCGTGGTGCGTTATTTGAACGGTAATCTAGGATAAGATATTTTGTCACATGCCAATTGTGATCTCAAGTTGACTGCTTACTGCAATTCTGACTGAGCTAGCTGTCCATTGACGAGACGATCTTTAATTGGATATTTTGTTTTTTTGGGAAACTCACCTATCTCTTGGAAAACTAAAAGGTAACACACAGTTTCTCATTCTTCTACTGAAACTGAATATCGATCTATGACCACCACGACTTGTGAACTGAAGTAGCTGAAAGGGTTATTGGACTGCTTTGGTGTAACACATTCTGAACCCATGCGTTTGTTTTGTGATAGTCAGGCAGCTTTACATATAGTCGCTAATCCTATATACCATGAACGTACTAAACACATTGAAGTGGATTGTCATTTCATTCGTCATGAGATATTAACCGGCAACATTTGCCCCGCATATATATGCGCTTCCCTAGAACTTGCTGATATTTTCACCAAGGCATTAAAAAATGATCAGTTTCATTTCCTTCTTTGTAAGTTGGGCATTTGAGATGTCCATGCTCCAACTTGTGGGGGGTATTGGAGAATCGCTCAATTAGTAGAGGATCACTGTTGCCTATTTAGTCCAGTTATTTAGAAAATCTTGTACATATCTTTACTTCCCTTTTATTGTATGATTCGTCCTTATTTTAGGTAATGTAGCCTTATTTAGGAGTTCCCTAATTAGTTGTTCTGTGATGATATATTGCTGATTTTTGGTTTATTGAAAGACATAATTCTAATTCTAAAATCACTTGCTTCTTTACAAAATCTTAAAATAATATTATTTTAAATGGGATCAGACGTTCAAATCTTTTGACCCAAACTTCATACTAGATTTTGAGTCTGAACAATCCTTAATCTGATAGTTTTACGTCCTGATATTAGCTCAGGCCCAATTGTCATCCATAAATTACAAATCAATGGAAGGTGTGGCCCAGCAGAGTAATGACGTATACTGAGGCCGGGCACAAAGTAAAATGGTTCGTTTTGAACGATTCAGCCTATGGACCTATACAAAAACGTCACAGAAGCTAAAATGGACCAGATAAATTTAAGTAAAAGCCGTTATCAAGTGGCGCAATTTGCTTCTCTTAGCTCGAGTTATGTCCGAATAGAACCAGTCACCAGTTTACTGTCGTCTCTAATGTTAGCTTCGGACTTCCCTGAAAATGCCGTAAATATCGCTACAGATGGCCACAGTGCTTGAAGAGACGGCTAATAGTATCATCGTCCATGATGATAATCTGTCATTCTTTCTCGCAATTCCATGGGTATCCCTGGAGGACAACCAGCAAATCATCAGAATAAGTTTTCCTAGTTACTGTACAGGACAAGGGCAACAGAGACAACAGCCTCTGAGCAGCCATAAGGCGGATAACAGATACAAATAAAACGATAATGTTTAACAGTTTAAAATTTGGCATTTTGGTTTAAGCAGAAATCAATGAGTAAAATTTGAATTGACTAGCTTTCAGTTGAATTGAAGTTTAAATTTAAAAAGAGTCAACCTTCAGATCTTGTGTTCTGCAGATCAGCTCGAAAAAAAAAAAGTTTGAAATTTAAAAAAAAGGTCCATTGACAATGTTAATAATGTATATCTCACAATGTGATACTATCTCCTATGAGCATGCTGCCTGATTTATGTAAGGTTTTTCAAGTTGAAGCTATGGGATCACTGAATCAGGTCTTGGCCCTACTTCCTCTGACGTCTCTTGGATATATTAAGGAAAACAAAGCACTTCATCTGCTGATTTATGAAATCCCTTTGTGTCCAGATATTCCAAACATCAACCCACATAAAAGAGATTGCCAACCACAACAATCAACTCATAAAAGTTAAGTCATTGGCACCAATCTATCATCAGATAGTCGTCAGGTCACACTGACCTACTAGTTTTGTTAAATTCAGGTTAGTAATTGTTCGTGTTGAGATGGAAAATCTTAATAAAACGAAAGTTAAGACTAAGAAGAACCACAAACTAGCTGAACTAGGGTGACCACCTCATATGTGATCATATTAAGTGGTGATTTCCAATGTTGCAACAAAAGGTTTCTACTTAAATAACATAGTTGCATACCTGAGGGCGATGGCAGCTGGAAAAATAAAACCTACAGAGACAGCTGCTGTGGCACCAGTAAACTGGAAAGCATCCCATATATTCGGCACAAAAATTGCTCCCGCAAAGATGAATCCCATTAGAGCTGCTGTTATTAGAGAAAATCTGCTGCAGTCGTTCGTAATGGGAAGTGCATAAGGAAAGAGTAGACCATCCAAATGGAGCCGAAGGGAGAAGAACACAATTGGGAAAACGAGCATCAGATGGACACCATAGCTCACTCTAACTAAATCACTTAGCACTGCGGAATATGGTATCCCAAGATCACCATCGAAATTGGCAAGCACATCATCTAACGTTTGATCACCAAAAAGAAGAACCCCAAAGAAGCTAGTAGCAACATAAACCGACGAGCACAATCCAAGGGAGGTTCGTACTATTGACTTCATCTGGGATGAATCTTTCAGTTCAGTCTCTATAGGGTGAACTGAAACAAGCATTTTACAATTAGAAGCAAGCAATCAATGCTTCCATACCCATCATCGAATTCATTGTGTGCGTTTAGTTTAGCAGCATACCATTGTGGTGGCAAATATAAGCAGTAACTATAATAGGCACGGTTGTGAAAAGCTTCCAAAAAGAGGCCTGGTCGGTGATTTTAGGCATCAAACGTGGCATTCCAATACTTCCTTCTATTACTTTAACTATGGCTATTCCCGCAGTTATCGCCACAAATACAACAGCCAAAGCCACTGACAATGCCGACGTGTATCTCAACGAATCTAGCATTACAGATAGTAAAACTCAGAGATATCAATCCTACAGTTCCAATATACAGTCAATCCTCATTTTTCATTTTAGTAAATTATGCTAAATTACTGTTTAGAGCAATTCGAACCGTTCAGGTGAAACGGACTTCTCAAATCCGAATTAATTTCAATCTTTGGTTAATTTTATACTTAATTTGTTAGAGCATGTCCAACCCAATTGGGTGTAATGAGTTTCTATTTCAGTCCTCCGTTATACTATATCTCATTACACCACTTTCTATAATGAGTTACACTCTCAAATTATCCATTACATCGGCACTATTTATATAATACTCCTTATACGTGCAGTACTAGTGTACCCTCACCAATGCTTGTTTAATCATCGAAGATGCTCTTAGCTTTAAGTCTA
>JANSVA010000002.1:3980256-3990796 GCA_025504915.1 Erythroxylum reticulatum | reverse complement strand
ATAATTAACCAAAAATTTCAAAATATCCGAAATGTACACAAATTGCCAAATCACATTTAATACAATCCAAATAAATCCACAATTTCCATTTATAAATCAATTTACCTGGAAATGCCAATTAATGCATGTACAATCATACGAAGGTGCAAAATAAATGTGTATATCACTATTAATTATACATGATGTGCATTGTCCTAATTTCTCATAATTTTCCATAATTCACAATTATAGCCCTAACATCGGTAACGGGATGTTACAATAATAATACAATTTTGATGAATTTGCGAATTCAGTGAGTGAACTATCATCGACGCAGTCACACAGTCAAATCACAAAGACAACTTGTATCACAATTTATCACACTTTAATGAGTACATCACATAAACCAGTATAGCATATCACATCAGATTCTCCATTGACTTCAATTGTATTTCACTATGTCAAAGCAATTCAATAAACCATTTCAATTTAATCATATGATGCATGTAGGGATGCATATGTAAATGCTCATAAGTTTTCATTTTCATTTTGCTTTGTTATAACCAATTGCCTATCAATACAATTTGTTGTCCCATACCCGTTATGGGTACCAAGTTCACAGTTGGCCTGTACCCATTGTGAATACCGAGTTCATACTATCGAAGCCTAAGGCATTTTTTCATAATTTTGAGATCAAAGCTCTTTTCTGCACATTGGTCACTCTGGTCATAACTCCCTTATCTGATCATGCAATTTCAATATGATGAGATGCATCATTTCATATGCTAGGTTTTCATTACCTTTCATTTCGATGGGCTTATGTTATATAACTAACTCTTTGGACCTAAGTTTGACATTTACCAATCAATTATACACGCATTTCAAATTAAACATACAATTCATACAAAAGCACATAAATATGAGTTTAAAAATCTAAGTCGACTCATGGTACACTTCAGAAATGTTATTGCCTTGATATTCCGGTAATGTCTGGATGTTGACAGTTACCTTATATGTCTATCGTCATGCAATACATACATACATAGTTCATAAATCACTAATTTGTTTAATCATATGAATATACAATCATGCACATGTATATGTGTCATGTTTCAATACATGCTCAATTGACTTTTTGGGTATGTATTCTTATGCATAGATCTTGACTATTCAATTTGTGCTTATACACCCTAAGACCATTCAAACATTATAACTTGTATACTACCAATTTTCAATCAGGTTTATACATTTAAGTAAGCTTGACTTACTCCAAATTTATCAACCATACGTTACACTTATTCGTGTACAATTTCATGATAAAAAAACCTCCTATAACACACACAATTGTTACTTTAAATCTAGAATTTCAGCAAGCTAGATTTATACATTCACTAAATTTTTTCCCAGCAATATATATTCATACATGTACCTAATTCTCATTTATAATTACCCCATGTATACACATTACTTATGTCCTTAAGATCATTTTTGCATTAAAAGAACTCATTTATTCCTTTAACAAATCATAATTTCCATTTTTGAACACAACCATATCAAAACAGTTCATTCTTTAGGTTATGACATCAATTAACTACATAAACTTATCAATTTATGCTCATTCCTAGCCTTAATTAAGTCTAAATATACAATTTATAGTGATTTTTCTCAGCTGGTTCAACATATACACAAGATTGAAATTAAAATTCCAAAATTTGTCATCAATATCACTAATGTGTGTAACTTTACTACCTTCAATACTTCACGAATTTACAAAATTAAAGACATCACTAACACCTAAAATTTTCTAGATTTCATGTCCTTTAAGATTACTTAATTTCAAGTTAATTTAACTTCCATATTGGTTACACAAAGGCTTACAAAATTCTGCTCACTTATGTTATTAATAGTCACTTTTTATAAACACACCTATAGCTTTAATTTTCCATATTCGAAAACACCTTAATAATTATATCTTTAGCATGAATTCCTCATCAATTATACTTCAAATCCCAACTTAAATCATTCAAACAACAACTCATAAACTACTATTTTCGTACATGCAAAAACAGAACAAAAAAGTACCCATTCATTCTTCATTTTCCAGCAAATCTTCAACACCAACACCACATTCAATCCATCCCTAATTAGCCATAATAAAAATTTTGCTAATATATACTACAATAGATCAATATTTTACTTACTTGATTAGCTTGAATGCCACCTCAAATGTCAAGCTTGCTTAGCCTCACATGCAAGAACATTAAGGGGGTGTGATGGTTCGGCCATGACCAGAAAATGAAGACAGCAGTATATGTCACAATGTTCTTCCTCTATAGCTATCTTTATGAAGGATTGTCCATAGGTTTTGGATGGTGATGTACATAACTAAGGCAGAAACTCAAAGATTTGGGTTATGGGTGTGTTTAAGCAATGAGAGGGAGGAGAAGGAGAGAGTATACAACAGAAATAGCAAAGAAGATGGCCATGCAATGTTTTAAGTCATATGGTGTAAAATCAGTGTTCTTTCTAAAGGACACTTGTCATGTAATTAAGCAAGATACATATCCTCCTTTTTGTTTGCCAAATGTCACTTAATTTCTAAGTCATTTTTCACTTAATTCTCCAAGCCCTTTGTCACTCATTTTATAGGCTTAGTCATCCTAAATTTTCACATGTCAACTTGTCTTGTTACTTAAAATTTTTCCTAGGCTACATGTATATATTAATCCATCAATCTTCCAATTGTGACAAATAAACTCCAACTTGTTAATTGTAATCCATCAATTCTTTTTATTGGTAAACCAAAATACAAGACATTAGAAATGCACAATCATGTCACAATCATTTTGAAACTTTTATACCCTAGAATATGTCAATTGAGTACATATAAAATCTTTGAATTTTTTCTAAATCATAATTCATATGTGTATGCTAATATTATATGTGTGAATGAATTCATAAAATTATCTCCTAAGTGCACCAAATTAATTTTATAATGATGTAACTCATGTGACTCGGTATTTTATCTCTTTAACCCCCAATAATTTTTAAAATTAACTATTACATGGTGGAATTCTCCGATGCGGTTGCAAGTTTGTTGAGGGAGTTTGGGATCTTCCCCCTCGTCAAGAAATTGATCACACGATAGAGTTGGTTCCTGGAACTATCCCACCTACACAAACCCTATATAGGATGTCCCCATTGAAATTGAGGGAGCTTTGAAAGCAATTTGGTGAACTATTGGAGGTAAGGTTTGTCCAATCGTCTAAAGCCCCATATGGCACCCCGGTGCTGTTCCAGAACAAACATGATTGAACACTTCAGATGTTCATGGACTATCTAGCTTTGAACAAGGTAAAAATAAAAACAACTATTATGTTCCCTTAGTTCAAGATTTGATGGATAGATTGTCGAGGGCTGTAGTTTTCATGAAGATGGATCTTTGAAGTGGGTATTGGCAAGTGCGGATAGCCGAGGGTGATAAGCAAAAGATAACATATGTGACTCGGTATGGATCATACAAATTTTTAGTCATGTCATTCGGATTGACTAACGCCACTGTGACCTTTTGTAACTTGATGAATGATGTGTTGGATGATTTCCTTGATGAGTTCGTGGTGGTATATCTCGATGACATCGTGATGTATAGTATAGATATAGTTGAACATGTGGAGCATTTGAGGACAGTGTTCTAGCAGTTGAAGCAACACAAGCTCTACGTGAAGAGGAGAAGTGTGAGTTTACATAGCTAGATATATTCTTGGGTTACTTGGTAAGCAAGGGTTAGGTCAGGGTGGATCCTAAGAAGGTGAAATCGATAGTTGAGTGGCAAGTTCCTATGACAATGAGAGAGTTGTGGAGTTTTCTTTGACTAGAGAACTACTATAGACAGTTTATAATGGGATACTCAAAGAAAGCAGCACCATTGACGGACTTGCTAAAGAAAAAGCAAGACTGGTGTGGGTCGGGTGCGTGTTGGGAGGCATTTGAGATACTTAAAGTCGTTATCTCTACTGAACCTGTGTTGAAGTTGTTAGAGTTTGATCTTTCATTTAAGGTACACATAGATAAGTTGGACAAAGCCATTAGTGGAGTCCTAGTATAAGAAGGTCATCTTGTAGCATTTGAAAGCCGAAAGCTCAACAGTGTGGAGCAGTGGTACTCAACATATAAGAAGGAGATGCTTACAATGGTGCATTACTAGTAGTGGTACTCGACGCATGAGAAAGAGATACTTACGGTGGAGCATTACCTTGAGACATGGCGAGTGTATTTGTTAGAAATCAGGTTTGTTGTTCATACGGACATTATTGTTAATACCTTTTTCAGGACCCAAAAGAAGTTCGCAAAGTAAACCTAATGACAGGAGTTCTTTGCTAAATATGACTTTGTGTGAGAGCATAAACCAGGGAGGTACAACAACGTGGTAGATTCCTTAAGTCGGAAAGAGGTATTCGTGACCCTATATGTCATTACTAGCGTGGAGTACTCACAAGTTAAGGAAAGTGTTTTCCTATTGATAACTAAAAGTAGTCAAGTATATGTGCCAAGTTTTCTAACTTGCAAAAACAACTATTAAAGGAGATGCACGACTCATAATAGGCTAGTCACCTCAGAGTTCAGAGGATGATGGCACTCCTAGCATGTTCCTATTATTGGCCAAAGATAGACAATGACATGTCAAGATGTGTCAGGTGTGTTAGTTAGATAAATCGGAGAGGAAAAAGGAAGTTGGTTTACTGCAACCCTTATATATTCTCGAAAGACCTTAAATTTTAGTTTCAATGGATTTCATTGGTGGGTTTTTAAATATAGACAATATTGCGACAATCATGGTGATCGTAGATCGTTTCTCCAAGTATGGAATCTTCATGCCTGCACTAGCATTGTGTCCCTAAGATATTATGGCGGAGTTGTTCTACAAGAACATGGTGAAATACTTGTGAGTCCTTACGGATATTGTGTGTGACCAAGCATAAAATTTGTAGGTTGATTCTGGACATCCCTTTTTAACATGATGTTTGTGATTTGAAGATCAATGGTCAAAAAAGGAAAAGTGACAAGTGTTCTGTGACATACAAGTTCACAATGGAGAAGCAAGAGTTGTTAGATGAGGTGAGGCGTAGTCTTCGAAAGGCTTCTCGATTGAAGAAACAAGTGGACTTACAGAGGAGATCGTTAGAATTCGACATGGGAGATGAAGTATTGCTGAAACTTACCCCACATATTTGGAAGAAGATCTCAATCAAGAAAGTGCATCGTAGATTGGTACTAAAGTACAATGGATCATTTGAAGTGCTGAGTAAAGTGAGAAACGTGGCATACAAGTTGAAGTTGCCCTAGAGATTGAAGGTACATCCTACTTTTCATGTTAGTTTTCTCAAACTTTACGATGAGGATACATTATATCCAAATATGAGTCCAGTGAAGAGAGCTCCACCGGTTATAAGATAACAATTCAAGGATTAAGTAGAGAAGATCTTGGATCACTAATTAATGGGGCAACATAAGAAGAACCGACAGATTGAGTTCTTAATCCAATGGAAGGGAAAGCCAAGCACGGAAGCCACGTGGGAGAAAGATATAACCTTGTGGCATTTCAAGGATCAGGTGAATGCCTACCTCTAGACTAGTTCAACAAAGGCATCAAATTCATTAGTGGGGATGGTTTGTTAGCCCCTTAGCACATGAAGGCATTTCACAGCTAGCTGGAGATGGAAGTTAGGTGAAAGGTTAGCTGGATCACACCCATAGCAATGGCATGAGAAAGCTCTAAGGTGACTTAGCAAGTTAGATCACGTATGGTGTGAGTTTTGGTAGAGTTTTGGACTTTGTACGAGCTGACGTTGCTAAAACTAAGTTCTTGATAAACTAAGGACTTAATAGTTACTTAAATAAATGAACCATAGCTAATGAACTTGACATGGGTAAGCATTGAATCGGACCAGTGTGTTATGGTTGGCTTTGGCTTTGATGACTCATCATAAACGGATAGAGATCATGGAGAGATCTTGGATGATGCAGACGATAAGATTATGAAGGATAAACATTAGCTCTGAAGGATAAAGACCACATGGAAGGATCATCTGTAGATAGTGGACATCTTTATGAATAGGAATAGATCATGTGTAATCTTTTATCTTGTTTGTTGGGATGTAAATAGATCTTATCGAATAGAGTCCTATTTAGATAGGGATGTTATCTTATTGGATAATGATGTAATTTGATAGAATAAGATGTGATCTTGGGTAGTAGAGATCTGTTAGGACTCTAACTTGTTCACTAAGCCTTGATGCCCATATATAGCTCATTTAAGCCTTACTCCTTATATAGAGTGATACACAGAGATTGAGAGAGCATCCTTTGTATACTTTAAGGGAAGTAATAAAGGTTGACATTATTGTTGTATCTCTTTCTTGCTTTATCATTGCCTTTTAATATTCTATTGCTTTTGTAGTTTCTTGCGAGTGTGAGAGTTAAACACTGCGAAGATCATAAGGAGTTCGGGAATAAAAATGTTGGTCACTATTATGTGGGAAGGTTAAGTCTTGCTTAAATGGACCTAATTAAGATTGTCATGTAAAAAAAGCAGGCACAACTTGTGGAAAAGTTTGGTACTTAAGAAAACCTTTGTAACAGAAGCCTTTGAACAACTAATAAAAGTTACTCCTTCAAATTACTTAAACACTCTCTTTATAAAAACTACAAGAGAAAGGCTGCGTACATTGATGACCTTCCCTAAACTCTCGCAAAATGGAGAGTCTTATACACTGGATACATTAACTTTTTGACTTTTATCCAAGCAAAACTATATTTCTATATTGATGCTAAATTGCCTTCTAAAATTATTCTAATTAATGGAGTAAATCCTACAGATAGCAAATGGGTCGAGTTAAGGCTAGGTCACCTCCGACTCCATCCTTTTAAAAATGTAATATGAGTTCAATATGTTATAAGTGTTTATTTTGAGTTAGAATTTCTAAAATTTAATTACATTTTAAGTTGACATTCTTAAATTTAAGATTATATTATTTATTATCGAGTAAAATCGAATTCAAGTATCAATCATATTTCTAAGAGAATCTAAATATTTTTAAAAAATATAAATTCAAATCGTGGTAAGAAAAATTGGTATTAATTAAAAAATTCAAATAGATGATTAGACAAAAATTGAATTATAATAAAAATTAAAAATATAAATTAAATAGAATTTACCAATCCTCAATAAAAAAGGAGACTTATCATTATACACTTGAACAAAAATCAAAATGTGGCCAAGTTATAGCCTTGAAAGCAGCATTTTGCAGGGACCATGATATAGGACTAAAAAATTAAGCCAAAAAAAAGCAAAAGCATCCAGGAAAATTACTTGTTCCTCCTATGGTAGGGACTAGAGGCTCGAGTCGATCTTAAGACCATAGGTGAGTTAAAAAAGAATCCACCACAATTCACCCAAACTTATGTATATATTCCAACTTGGTATAATCAAATTCCAAAACACGTGATGCATGAACTTAAGGTTATGTTTGGTTGGACGTAAGGGCTTTAATGAAATTGAATGAAATAGAATAGTTTATAATAAAATGGAATATAAATAAATGTAATATTAGAAAATTGTTACTTGAGAGGGACGAAATGATTCGTAATGTAATATAGTGAAATATTGTTTGAAAGAAGGGTTTATAATGTTATATAGTGAAATTTTGTTTATCATTTTACATTCCATCCTAAATCCTCAAATCGAAAATTTCTTATTTTTACTATTTAGGATGAAATGAAATGTAATATAAAATCCTCCTCTTCCATCTCATTCCATTATAAACATTTCTTCTAAAAGATGGAAAAATATTACATTCTATTCCATTACATTAATAAACTCCCAACCAATCATAGCCTAACAAAACTTCATATCATACAAATTACATTAATTAATAAGCCATTATGAAGTTGCATGAAGAAGAGCCTGAAAGCAAACTTTTAATAGAAAGAACCAATTTTTAAAATCTGAAATGAAACAATCGACCAAAAATAGTATAAACTGGTTGAATGTCCAGTTCGTTGTTTTCAATAATTTTTTATATAAAAACTGACAGTTTATTAGTAAGTCAGTCAGTACTATATACCTAAACTTAAAAATTCAACCATCCTCATTTTTTACCATCTTGTCTTCTCACTTCGCTTCGTTTCCTTTATGGGTAAAGCACAGGAATTGTAAAGTCATAAACTTTGACAGTTTTCACATAAATCAAATGGTCCATCAATGTATTGAAAGCATCTGGGCATGTTGGTTCTTTCGTATCTTTTTCATCTCTTTTTTCCCTTTTCAAATAAGGCTATGGTTTATCCCTCTAGAAATGCAATGGCAGAGCTTTAAACTTGGATTTGTGAGCAATTGCGCGAAGATAATGAAAGGCGAAAAAGGCAGTTGTCCATATTATTTCCGGATGAAATGCAAATTCTAGTTTTCAATCCATGCTTCTCTAGAGTTTGAATTTTTCAGTCTACTATTCAAATATGTTAAGAGATAATAGATAAGGATAATATTGAAATCTCATAGAGCTTCTCGATGTGCTTGGCCTCGTCGCTAATCTCGACATCCTTACCCATTATTGTTTCCACAAAGTTGTTTCTAAATATATTTTCAAAGCTCTTACATGAAGTAGAGAGGGTTTTGATTTAGGTGAAAGGAGTTTAGAGAAAAGGGATTACTTTACAACTTACAGGAATCCCCTCCTCATCACTATTTTTTTGTGATATATAGCTCGTTTATAGTACTTGTGTTATGAGATAGGTTTAACAGTGATGGTTGCGTTAGTCTGCAGTTTTTTCTTGCCGTCTTTGTCTGTGTTTATATGATTTGTGTAACTCTGCCTATGGTGAGAAGTCAATTCTACACAACCAGTCCCAAGCTCAGACAAAGGAGGAGGGCAAACTACAATATGATGTTTGATTTACTTTGTTCTTAATTATCTTAACACCATTGTAAAAGGGACTTACTCACATCAACAATATGAAGACTATAATTTGAAATGTATAATGTGTTCATATAATTAGAAAATGGTCTACAATACTTGATACTTAAATGGAGATTAGAGACAACCAATTTTATTTTGTCCGTTAACTTTGGTCTCAAAAGATTGTATCCATGATCGCGAGTATTTCCATATATCCAAATCAAAAACTTGTATCCACGTTATTCTTATAATTTTTACTTTTTATTTATTATATATCAATTTATAACAATTTAATACTTAATTAAACCTTTAAACATTTTCTTTAATCGACTTTATGTTATGTTTTTTAAAACATTAGAAAGAACATTTTTATATCTTTTCTCACTTTCCTTTTCCTTTTGTTGTTCCCATTTTGGGTGCAATCAGTCCATTGTCTAAATGGATTGGGCTATTTGATTAAATCTGCTGATTCCTAAAGTTCTTATTCAAGCCAACAGAAATCATGGAACTCTTTTTTAATTTTTTTTTGGCGTTTTTGATGCTAGGAGGAAATTTCATTTTTGAAGAGGTTTGATATGCCCTTAGCATAAGTAATTTGTCGTCTTGCTTGATCAAGATAGTTAAGTTCAATATAATTTAGTAGAGTAATGAACTAAGACTCTTCTGATCCTTTGAAAGCTAGTTTTACGTTTAATATATGTTACATAAATCTTTAAATATACATAATAACCCATAAATTATTGTCACCTTAGTTAATAATTTAATAGATGAATAAATAAAAGAAAATTCATTATTTAGAATACTATCATATGATAAATTTTTAAAACTCATGAATGGGGAGAGATTTCATTAAGAATGGTAATAAGATGAAGCTTTTATAGTCTAGGGTTTACGATTTTAGAGTTTAGGATTTAGAATTTAAAGTTTAGAGTTTTAATTATCAAATTTCAAATATTTTGTATCGTTTTACTCATCAAATAGAAAAGATATTATTTTTGTCGATTTAGAATCTTTTTTCTTTTATTTTACTCATTTAATGAAATAATAACATTTCTACTAATTGATTCGAGTTATTTTTTATTAGGATAAAACAATAACTTCTCAATAGAAATTTTACTGAGATACGAAATCTAGGGAGGTCCATAAGCACGTAGTCTTTCTCTTAACTAATAGAGATGTTGTTTATGATAGACTTATAGGAAAAGAAAACGTCTCTTTTTAATCGATTTGAAAAAAACAATAGTCTAATATATAAAAAATTAACTGCATAAATAAAAATAATTAAATAAATAAACATATAAGAAATAAAACAAACAAGCAATTGAAAGAGACAAAATATGAAATATGAGCCAAGTCCTCAGTAAACTCTAATATGATCACGTCATACTTGATCACCTCCTTTTAATTCTTCTTAGGTCTTCCTCTCTTTATCTTATAGTCCTTAAGTACAATCTTTTTGCATTTTTTTACTAGAGCATCAAGATGTTGCCTCTTAACATATTTGAACCACTTAAGCCTTATCTTCTATAATTTTGTTAGAACCCACTTGCCGGAATCCAACTACTTAAACCTAAACTGTCATAACTTGTTGCTCTTAACTCCGATTT
>JANSVA010000002.1:3968455-3979350 GCA_025504915.1 Erythroxylum reticulatum | reverse complement strand
ATAATAATAATAATAATAATAATAAAATAGACAAAAGGCATCGCAATATGTGTCAGTCTTGGATGAAGACAAATGCCCCATCTGCATAGGTGACATGTGGAGAGGTATTATGCTTACATATGGTCTTGTTTTTGATAAAAAGAAATCACTGTAGCTTTCACCGTAAACCCTAACATCACCAAGCTTTCTCTTTTTGTTCATCAAACACTAAAACAGTTCATTGCTTATGTTTGTGCACTTGGCTTTTGTTTCTTACACCTTACAAGTAAGCACTCCAATCCGAATCTTGTTTTGTTTCTCTTCATTTTCGTTACTCTCCATCCACTAAAAGAGGTATGGGTATCGTAAATGATTTTGTTTGATGGTGTTTGAGTGTTTACATGCATGAGTGAGATAGGATTTAGGTGATAAAATAGAGAATGTATAGAAGAAAAGAAAATTTGCAGAAAAATGAAAGTATAGAAACTATGTAGAAAGTGATGAAAAAACGTGAGTAATGTTCTGTTTTTGGGTATAGAAATGCTGAAAATAGGAATTAAAAATGAAGAATTGAGTGGGAAGACATAGAAGATGGAGAGTTCAGAAACTTGAAAATGCAGAAACATGACAACATGCATGCGTGAATAGTGATTTGTTTTGATGTTTATGTTAAATCTTGGATATTTGATTTGTTGTGTTATGTTGAACTGAAAGGGGGTGTAGAAAAGATGATTCATGCATAAGAGGTGTTGTTGTGCTTCGAGTAGGATTAAGATGATAGAAAAAAATGTGGAATGAAGGAGGACAGAAGATGGGAAAAAGTCTACAGAAAATTATGAAATATACGTTAAGGATATACAGTTTTTGATGTGTGTTTGTAATTATGGATTTTGATGTGTTGTGGATGATCTAAAATAAATTGGGGATCGAAATGAAGAGAATTAAGGAAGATATAAGTTTGAAATCTAGAAAAAAAAATGAAGGAAGAAGAGAGAAGAATCTGCAGTGTTCGGTGAAGAAGAAGAAAACCTGCATTTTAGAGAGAGAAAGAACATGATGGGTTGCATGGAGTTTATAAACTATAGTATTTTTACTAAATAGCTTTAAGTCTTTTGGCTATAACGTTTTCATCCAAACTCCAAATGACTTGAAACTTAGATCAATGGATTCCTAAGATATTTTTCTTTTTCTCCATAAAAATTTAGAGTTATCTGAGTTGATTTGAAAGTGATTGATAGGATGAAAGTGTTGAAGTCCGCTGGAATGTTATGAACTGGAAATTTTCATGATCATGCTTCGGTTTTCAAATTATAACTTCAGCTGTAAATCTCTGAAGGATTTTGTTTTTAATTCATATTAAACTAGATACATATTTCTACAATTTTTTTAAAAAGTCGAATTTTAATTATGTCTCTTTGATTTTCAAAATTGGCATGGAATTGAGTTTTAGCTTAGGCTGTAGCACTACCAGGGACAGAAATTATGTCCTGTGATTATTGAATAAACTGTATTAATTTGGGATGAATTAGGCTGCGTTGTCTTCACCAAGGTTGTATGTTATTTTCTTATCTTTAAATTGGTATAAAGTTTGAAATTTTTGGATGTCTGAGCTGAAAGATATGAGTTGTACAATTAGAGGGTATGATCATGTACTAGCCAAAAGTTCAAATGTGCATAGTCTGAGGTATTTTGTGCATAACTCATTGAATACTGAATCAAATTGGATAATCTTAGAGTCGTTAGAAACTTAAGACACTGTAGAACAACTTTTCAGAAGGAAGTATTGCCTAATTTTGTCATTTACCCTACCAAATTAATTATGCAAAATTGACCCAAAATCATATGGGTAGAAAATATGAAATGGTCAATTAGGTTATCAAATTTGATTTCACATTGTTTAATTTTGGTCCAAAATTATAAGTACCTTATGATATTAATGAGGGTTTTGATATCTGATCTATTTGATTATGAGAATTACAATAAGATACCCAGAATTGTCATTGAACATGCATTGTGCATACTTTCTATATATTGATATGCATAAAAGAACACTTGTATATTTGTGCAAAAATGTGATAATTGTGAATGTGTTGTGTATGTTTTAGAGGAGCCAAGTGGACGCCAGACAGACATTGCCGGACCATCCATGCAATAGTATATTGGAGCATTCTGTGAGTCAACCTAGATGATTTCCTAGGATTGAATTTATTTGAATTTAATTCGATTTATTACACTTCCGTTATTATTGAACTGTTTGTGAATTGTTCTGGAATCCAGACCTGAGGTTCGAGGAGTTTAATAGTTAGGCATTTGTTGGGAGTGTTTTAAATTGTTATGAATTTGACATTTGATTCTCAACGAAAGTTGAATGCCGGACTTAGATCCGATGACTGTGATATATGAGATATTCAGAAATTGTTGCATTTCATATAATGCATGCTCAGATAAAGGCGTTGTGACTTGAGTTGCCAGTATGAAGCGCTTCCACGTAGAACTTTGCTTCGTAATTTCTAATTTTGCACGTAGAACTATGCTCTGTGATTCCGTTTGACTGAGCCCTATGGGCCGGTATATGTATAAGTTTGTGATAGGCACTCGGTCACAACAATAAGAAAGAATGTGATTCTCATGCATATATCATTATAAAATTGAATTTTCTTTAAATGATTTGCAAAAACGAATGATAAATTGTTATGATCTATTTGTTATACTTGGCTATGTAGATTGTGAGATTATATGATATATCATGTTGTGCAAATATATGAGATGTATATATGATCTGAATGAATATATGTGAAATATGTGGTATGAGTGTGTAATCCGGTGAACTCATCAATGATGGTTCACTCATTGAGTTGGCAAAACTCATAAAAATTGCAACATGATTTTTTAGGTACAAGACAGGAGACTTAGTGTTTATTCTGGATTAGAAGAACGTTTTGGACTAAGTTATGGCTCAAAGGTCTGTCAGCTGACATCAGAGAGTTATAGCTTTTATTTTGTTGATTTTGCTAGAACCTGTGTGAGGTTTTATATATATTCGTCTAACGAAGACAGTGTAAATAGTTGTGAATAAATGTAATGAATGGTTTTAAAATTTGATAACTTCTAATTACGTTAGATGATGCCATGTGTAAGTTGGAACTGTTTTGCTCCATCATGCCATTATCATAAGATATGTACTTGAATGCTCCTAAATGTTTGGGTATGTACCCTATGGTAGTGGGATGTTGCATTTTTTGTATCAAAGCATGGTTTGGCATTTTTAGGGAAAAATATAAGTTGCGATATGATAATTAGTGAGATATTTTGATAGTGATCACAACTTTTGTTTGTTATAGGTCACCTTCTATAGGAGGTTACATTAGAGAGTCAGCTGACATGGAGTCCGTATGAGTCAATTTAGAGTCTCCTGTACTTGAGTTTGCTCAGATGCCTCCGAGGATTCTTGTGAGGCGAGAACGAAAATATAATAAGCTTAGAAAACAAGGGGCTGTAGACTTCTACGGAAGTACGGATCCGGCTGAAGCAGAAGAGTGGCTTGAGTGAACTGAAAGAGTGTTCGACCAGATGGACTGTGAGGCAAATGAGAAATTTGACTATATTGTCTCACTCTTGCAAGGTCCAGCATATTAGTGGTGGAAAACTGTTCCGGACAGTACCATCAGACCTTGTAGTTTGACCTGGGAGGATTTCTTGAGTTCCGTGAGAACTACATGCCAAAGGTTTACTCGAATCGAAAAATGAAAGAATTTTTAGACCTGAAGCAAGGTAGACTCACAGTGGCAGAGTATGAGATAAAATTCAATGAGTTAATGGGATATGCAATTGCATTGATCCCAAATGAAGAAGAAAAATGTAGACGATTTGAGGATGGTTTAAACATGGAGATCAGAACGAGAATAAACATTTCTAATTTGAGCAGTTTTACAGAACTCTGAGCGGCCTCAATCAGAATTGAACAATTATTGAAAGAGGGTCAAACAGAGAACGAACAGGAGGTTAGAGGTAAGAGGCAAGATGAGTCTCACGCTGATTCTAGCATAAGCTTTAAAAAACGTCAGAACAGATCGTCTCGTTTTCAATCTAGATCAAAACAATCTGGATCTCGAAAAAGAGGTAGATTTGTTCGATATGGGGAAAGCAAAGGCCAGGTGCCTGCCAGTCAATTGCACCAATTTCCTGAATATGAGCACTGTGGTAAAAAGCATGATGGTGAGTGTTGGTGGATAAAGGGAGCATGTTTTCGATGTGGCTCATATGAGCATCAGATCAAAGATTGTCCTGACATGTCGGAAACGCGGTCTGGAGCTAGAGGAGGAACTATGACTGAGACTACAGTTCAGCAGAGTAGAGCTGGCAGACCTGCACAAAGAGGCATAGGTAGAAGTAGGACTCAATCAGTAGGGCCCAGTGTCAGGATTGAGGTGCGGGGCAACCAGCTGCAATGTCAGGCCAGGGTCTACGCCATTACCAAACAGGAGACGCAAAACTCTCCAGACGTGGTAGCAGGTGTGTTGAATGTTTTTAATTTTGAAGCATATGCACTAGTAGATCCAGGATCTACACATTCTTTCATCACACCACAATTGGCATCTAGATTGCATTGTGAATGTGAGATACTGAAATGTGGACTAGTAGTGAGTACTCCAGTGGCTAGCATAACAGTAATTGATGAGGGATCTAAAAGGCGTATAGTTCGAATTGAGCAAGCAGAACTAGAAGTTGATTTTATCATTTTGCAACTGAGAGAGATAGACCTCATCTTAGGTATGGACTGGCTCACTACTCATAGGGCAGTGATGAATTGTTATACTAAGGAGGTAGTGCTTGAATCTCCTAATCAGCCGAGAGTGGTGTTTCGAGGAGTTAGTCAGACAGTGCCAGCCCAACTAATTTCATTTCTGAGTGCTTTAAGATTGATCCGAGGTGGATGTGAGGTTTATCTGGCCCATGTGGTGGATACCCAGAATGAACAAACCATTCAAGACATTTCAGTTGTTAGGAAATTTCTGGATGTGTTTCCGACTGAACTACCGGGATTATCCCTAGATAGGAAGACGGAGTTCACTATTGATATTGTCCCAGGTGTCGCTCCTATATCAATTCCTCCATATAGGATGACGCCTGTTGAATTGAAGGAACTGAAAACTCAGTTACAGGAGTTGTTAGATAAGGGTTTCATCAGGCCTAGTGTATCACCTTGGAGAGCTCCGGTATTGTTTGTAAAGAAGAAGGATGGCACTCTGAGATTATGTATTGATTACCGGTAGTTGAATCGGATAACAGTTAAGAATAAATATCCACTGTCGAGGATTGATGATTTGTTTGACCAGTTACAAGGAGCTCAGGTGTTCACAAAGTTAGACTTGAGATCGGGATATTACCAGTTGAGGATAGCTGAAGCTGATGTTCTCAAGAGTGCATTTAGAACCAGATATGGGCACTTCGAGTTTTTGGTAATGTCATTTGGATTGACTAATGCTCCAGTAGCTTTTATGGCATTGATGAATAAGGTATTTCAACCTTATTTAGATCAATTTGTAATTGTTTTTATTGATGACATTTTGGTTTACTCGAGGTGTAGAGAAGATCAAGTGACACATCTGAGATTGGTTCTTCAGATAATGAGGGAGAAACAGTTATATGCCAAGTTCAGCAAATGCGAATTTTGGCTTGATCGAGTAGTATTTTTGGGCCACATCGTGTCTGGACAGGGTATTTAGGTGAACCCAAAGAAAATAGAAGCAGTAATGAAGTGGGAGGCTCTGAAGAATGTGTCTGAGATTCGAAGTTTTCTTGGATTAGCCGGGTATTACAGAAGGTTTGTCGAGGGGTTTTTACTGATTTCGGCCCCTTTGACAAAACTTTTGAGAAAGAATGTGCTTTTCAGATGGAGTAATGATTGTCAGAGGTATTTTGAGGAGCTAAAGAATCGGTTAACTTTAGCACCTGTGTTAGCTATCCCATCGAGTTCTGAAGGTTATGTTGTGTACAGTAATGCATCGCATCAAGGTTTAGGATGTGTACTAATGCAGAATGGTAAAGTAATAGCATATGCATCAAGACAATTGAGGCCACATGAATTTAATTATCCAGTTCATGATTTGGAACTTGCTGTTGTAGTATTTGCTTTGAAAATTTGGAGGCACTACCTGTATGGTGAAACCTTTCTGGTATTTACTGATCATAAAAGTTTGAAATATCTGTTAAGCCAGAAGGAGTTGAATATGAGGCAGAGAAGATGGATGGAACTGTTAAAAGATTATGATTGTATAATTGAGTACCATCCTGGCAAAGCTAATGTTGTAGCTGATGCATTAAGCAAGAAGTCAAATAGCAATGTGGCATAAATTATTGAGGTTACCGAACCTAGTTCAGTTGAGAGCATTGAATGTTGAATTAAATTTGGAGAAAAATGATACATCGATAGGCACTTTGAAGTTGAGACCTATATTGATTGAAAGAATCAAAGAGGCTCAGAGCAAAGATCCAGATTTAGTGAATTTAATTGAGAAGTTGAAAGTGAATCCAGATTCTGAGTTTGAAGTGAGAGATGATACTTTGAGGTTAAAGCAAAGACTATGTGTGCCCAACATTGATAATTTGTGGACAGAGATTTTAGAGGAAGCACATTTAGCAGCTTATGCTATGCATCCTGGTACTACTAAGATATATAACACTCTGAAACAACATTACTGGTGGCCTGGTATGAAAAAGTAAGTAGTAGAGTTTGTGTCTAAATGTATAATTCGTCTGCTTTGCTTCGTCTGCCTTGTTTCGTCTACTTTTTGATTTGTCTGCTTTGGTTCGTCTGCTTTTTGATTCGTTTGCTCTGCTTTGTTTACCCTTTTCGCTTCGTCTACTTTTCTGCTTCGTCTGTTTTTCTACTTCGTCTGCTTTCTGTTTCGTCTGCTTTTTGCTTCATCTGTTTTCTGATTATGTGACCTAAACTTCTCCTTTTGTACATTAGTCGTCTGACGCTATCGTCTGGTCCGTTTTTGACCCTTCAAATGATAGAATCTATCTTCAAGGCCTTCATAAAAGTTGCAGATCTTGAAGTCCCCTTTTGAACCCTTTAAGAATGACCCTGATCTGCTATCTCTAAAGTAAGTTATGCCTTTTGTCCCAAGATAAGTTCAATATGTTGAAGGATAAAACCTTTGTTTGATTCTTTCGGTCATAACTTTGTTACCCGACCTCCAAATGAGATGAATCCTGTCTCTAGATAAACTAGAGACATAGAGCCATCAAATCATCTGAAGGAATAGAAATTTTAACCCAGCCTCTAAGATGCTCAATATCTAGATGAAAGTTGAGCATAGAATATTTGCTTCAGTATAAGAAAGATTTGGAAGATAGGGCCCGATACTACACTATTAGAAATGAGGATTAACCGAGGATGAACAATGAGGGTTAAATGTGAATAATCATACATGGTAACAAGCACAAGCACACGTCTCATGATAAGGAATGTTGGGCTCTGAAAATGGGACCCAACAGATATAGCATCAAAGCAAGAAAAGGATTCGGTGATGGTTAAGGAAATCTCATTGGAATAAGTTCAGTGATTATGATTTGGCAAGCGTTAGGTTCCAAAAACGGTGCTCAACATTTATGTTATCTGAGCAAGAGTTGGGTTTCGAAAATGGGACCCAACACTATAGAAGTATCTCTATCATCTTCTCTTAATATTATTTTCATCTACGAGCACTTATCCTGCTTCATCCTTTATACAACCAACTTGATATAAGTCCTCATTTTCCATTTCCTAGCTCTTGCCAAGTTAAATATATCATTTTCTTCATCCTTAGTTTCCAACCATTGATATAAATTCTTGTAGGCTTTACTTTTAACTTCCAAGACTATCTTCCTCACCTCTTTATTTTCCAAATTGTAAATCTATCTATTAACTACTTTTTATTTGTGTTGTTATCTAATAAAGCTTTATATATGACCTTCTTGATCTTCACCTTTTTTGTATGCCTTCATTCTACCACCACAACTCCTTCTTACTACCTTTAGGCTCTTTAGAAACTCCCATGATCTCCTTATCAAAATTCTTTAAAAGAGTTGCTACTACCTTCCACATCTAATTAACATCTCCTTTTAGTTTCCATTCTCCTATAGGCTTTACTCTGTCCCTAAATTGTTCCACAATGTCCTCTTTTAGATTTAACCATCTAACTCTAGTGCACTTTTGATAACTGCTCTTCTTTATCTAATCTTTAATTATAAGAACTATGAATAACAATCTATGGTGAGTTGATAAGCATGTGTTAGGTATCACTTGCTATTCTTACAATTTGGTTGATCAATTCACCTTATAAGAAAGTAGTTGATCTGAGTCTTCCTAGTTCTATCACTAAAAGTCACCAAGTGCTCCTCTTCGTTGAAAAATGAGTTGGTTATCACTAAATCAAATGCTACCTAAAAGTCTAACAAAGCATTCAAACTATTATTCATATGTGAGATCCCACATCGGTTGGAGAGAAGAACAAACTATGCCTTATAAGAGTATGGATATCTCTTCCCTATAGACGCGTTTTTCCAAGGGTAGGAAAAGCAAAACCGTGAGGGGATTAGCCCTAGGGGCAATTCAAAGCGAACAATATCTATGGGCGGGTGGTCTGGGCTGTTACAAATGGTATTAAAGTCGGTACTCGAACCATTGTGCCAACTAGGCTGGGCCCTAAAGAAGACTGAGCCCTAAGGGGGATGGAGAGTGTGAGATCCTATATCGGTTGGAGAGGAGAACAAAGTATGTCTTATATAAGTGTGGATACCTCTCCTCTATAAACGTGTTTTTCCAAAAGTGGGAAGAGCAAAATTGTGAGGGATTTGGCTCTAGGGGTAACCCAAAACGAACAATATCTATGGGCGAGTGGTCTGGGCTATTACATCTTGTCCCTGTATTCGAAACCCTGATGAGCATAAGAATACCCATCCGAGTTTGCTCTTATATGACCATTAATGTATCCTCCTATAATAATTTTTTCAGGGAGAATTTGCTGAACCATCTCATCTAACTCTTCCCATAATTGACATTTAAGTTATTCTTCTAACTTTATTTCGGGTCTATAAGCACGCACTATATTGAAAACAACATCTTTTACTACAATTTTTAAGGATAAAATCATACCATTAGTATTATTTATCCCTACAATATGATGCACAAGTTTATTAACAAGCAAAATACGTTCACCATTTTGTTGACTTGAACACCTTGAATACTAAAATTTGATTCCATCGATCTCTTGCGCTTATCCCACTCACCTTGTCTCATAGATGCACGAAACATGAATCTTATATTTATCTAAAATATCCATTAATTTCAGTGACTTCTTTTTAAGAGTCACGATGTTCCAAGAACTATCTGCAAATTGTCAACAACTTATATCCTCTCATGAATTATAAATTTTGAGTCTAAACTCGCATAATAAATTTTAAAATTTACGAATAAGGAGAGATTTTAAAAATAGTAATGAATAGGACCTATTTTTTAACCATCAAACTTTGAACATAATTTTTATTTTATTAAATAGAACGAACCTATGTGATCAATTCTAAAATTTTCATTTATTTACTTATTCAATGGAATGATAATATTTTTATTAATTGATCCAATATAATCACAATGAGTTGTTAAGCTTTAATCTAAAATAAACCTATAACTTGGAAAAAGAAATTTTCAACTTTAATTTGGCTTGAATCTTGATAAAACTATGCTTCAATTATTGAAATTGCATCGTTTGGACTTCACTAAACTTGTTTAGATTTTTATGCAATTGGAGTTGTGTCGCACGAATAACACGTATTTATTTTTATCAATGTTTTAAAAATTAGACCAAAATTTAAATCGGTAAAATAAGATGTTTAAAATTTAAAATGTTCAACCTAGATAAAAATTGAATAAAATTAAAGAATTTAAAATATGATTGAAATAAATTGTCCTTATCTAATGAAAATTTTAAAGTTTAATTAAAAATTGATATTATTAAATAAAAATTAATTAATTAATTATAATTTAAAATAACTAAACTAAAAAATTTAAAAGTGAATAAAAAATTTGACGATTCATGTGAAAAGCCAGACCGATTTAATTAATTTATTTAATTTTTATGGGATTGGAGAACGGAGGATGAGCACCACATAAACGGGGTGCCACTGCCATCCTCCCAAGCAGCACAAATGGGTTTCGCTTGCCCGGTATCTTTGGGTAAATGGACAAGCGCCTTCATAACTTTCAACCGTTCTCGTTTTTGTTGTCCAAAAGCTTTTTAGTCGTTCTTTTTCATTTTCCACGTTGGCCAGGAACATGTCGCCTTAGTTTTTGTAACGTAGACAGATAAGAACATTTAAGATATTCAAAGATTCGCACTTTTTTTCCATGTTTAAGAACCAAAAATCATACTTGTAATTATTCCGGTTACCATCGTTGTGGGGCGTTAAAGAAACGTATCCAGAATATTCTTCACATATCAAATTTTTATTTATGGTGCTTATTAAAACAGACTTTAAGTAGATCAAAAATCTATAGGTGTAAAGGAACGTAATGGCATCCTCTCATCTGACCAAAGTTAGGTTTTAAGCAAGTTGCTGAAATCAATTAATTTGGTAGCTCAAAACAGCAGATGTAGTTGAGCTTAATCAATTAAGAAAACCTATTTCATCCACCGCTTGTATGTATTTCTCTATTCATTAAATCCTTGATGGGACTTGGTAGTTGGGAGGGACTCTACATACTGTATGATATGAACGTTAGCAACCTGATGATAGCGGAAGATCTTGAAGCTTTCGGTTCATCTATCAGTTGCATACAGCGTACTTTAGTTTTCGTACGCGAACTAGATAGCGTTTCTTCACTGTAATTTGTGACATTGAATAGCTTCCATGATCTTTAGAAATTCTTGTTA
>JANSVA010000002.1:3935627-3948564 GCA_025504915.1 Erythroxylum reticulatum | reverse complement strand
GTCAAGTCCCAAGACAGAGTAGTGATGTGATAATGGATAACTAGTACTATCTCGAGGAGTTCTTCTGAAATTATTAGTCCTCTGATCTCTGAAAGATGTATCAGTTTTCCAATACCAATCATCTCGCTGAAATTGATGGTGAAAAGCACCCTGATCATTCTCCCTCCAGCTTTCATAACCTCTTTTGTACTTGTTCCTTTCACGATTAAAAACACTTTGCATTCGCCTTATCCGCTCCTAATGCAATCCCGAAGGGATGCAAAAGCAAGTGCATTAAAAAATACATAAAAAACCACAAGTAAAACACTACAGGGAATAACTTTAATGCATATCAAGACAAGGGTAAAACAATAGAACAAAAATGTTAGCAAAACTCAGCGAAACCAGGAGAAATAAATGCAATCAACTCGAAAAAATGAAAATTTTAGATACCCCAAGCTCGGGCCAGTATTTAGTTTAACCCTTCATTACAGTTAAGAAGTTTATGCATAGAAAAGGGAAGAATGGTGCAGAGGTAGGTGTTTAGGGTAGCGGCCGATATTGCAACCTAAGTTACATGAAACCAACAAAAACAGATCTCTCCTGTAATTCCTCAGGGGAAGTCATATCTACCCTCCTCTGACGATAAGTGTTTTAACAGGTTGGTTGACCAGGCAGGAAAGTAAACGCATAAGGGATGTTAACAAAATATTCCGCTCCATCTTCAACATAATTTGCAAACAGAACCACGAAAAGGCAATAAACTTGCTGGGAAAGAATGGCTGTTGGAATATGAGAACTAACAATTGATTTTAAACATGTAAAAGACTTCCGACCTGTAATTATTAGATGACAAAGTATTACACAAGGGTAGAGAACTCACCACTCTCTCCATTTCTTCCTCATACTCCTCTTGCATTCGACGCTGATATCTTTTCCATGCTTCCTCCTGGAAAGTTGACCGAAAAGAACCAGCACTTCCTCCTTTCGCTGACCTGCTTAACTGTTTAGGAAAAATTACAAAGTTTGCAACTTTCGGAAACGACAGGTAAACAAGACACCAACCAGATCACTAAACTCAGGCTCAGACTTTTCCAGTTCAAGATTACTCAAAATCAACTTAAGAAAACAAAAGAAAAGCACCTACAGAATAAATTATGTTTACCTGTACGTAAAACCAATCAACAGTCCTCCGGAGTTGACCAACCTGCCATTTGGTTTAATCATCAAAACGGAGTCCCAAAAAAGATAGCAAAACACAACTTAGGGACGAGTTCCGGCAAAAATTATGCATATCCCTCCTAGGAACCTCACGTCACAAGAGTCTCCAACCTAGTTCCCACAATCCCAAGCAAATTAATCACGCCTTTAGATTGGGCATGCAAAACCAAATAATAAAATCCCACAATCCGAACAGAATGAAGGTGGAGTATTGAACAGTAACTCCATAAATATATCCACAGAAACCGCATTCAACAATTAACAAGAAAATAGAAAGTAAAAGAAAATAGAGAACTGACGGCGAAAGTCGTGGCGGTGGCGCCAATGAGACCGAAGAGGAAAACGCCCCAGAGCTTCGTATCTGCTTCGTCTCTCTCTTGAGGACTGTCTGGATAGGGCCACGGTTTATCCTTATTCCGACTAACGTTTTCATCTCCCATACTTTATTTCAGTCAATAATTTCCCCCAAAATTGGAACCATAGTTAGGGTTTCTATCAGAGTGAGAAGGGGAAGGGAAAGAGAGTTTCCGGCTTACGGAAATTAGGAGAGAATGAAAATCTTTACTTGGGAATTTAATATTTGTTTGTCTACGACTTTCTAATGTTGTGGTTATTTACAGAAATAGAAATCAAATGTGTTACGAGTTTACGGCGTCGTATTATTGCATTTGCATGTGCATGAAATTTATAAAAGCCTATTCCCATCAGTAATATCAGTGGCTTTTCTATCTTACACTGAAATATGTCATAATATCAATGATTTAAAATCTGGACTAAAAGTTAAACTTAGGGATATCAAAAAGCGCTCAGGTTGATCGGGTCACGGACGGATCATGCACCGTTATTTTTATAATAACGTTATTTTTGAAGTTTTTCTATAAAAAATATGATAGGTAAGATTGTCCCGACTCACCTGTGGCCTAATCAAACCCAGGGCTAGTCAATGGGTGGTAGTGTCATGGTCTATTAACATCTCAAGTTAAACCTGTAAGCTAAAAAATTTAAAACTTAATAGATTCAATGTTCAATCTTTAAAAATATGATTGAAAAAATTTATATTTACTTATCGAACAATTTAAAGCTTAATTAAAAAAAACTGTTAAATAAAAATTAATTAATTTTAATTTATAATAAGTTGATTATTTATGACTAATTTTTTAATTAATTGGATAATATTCAATATATTTAATATTTTATATAATACACTTTTGCTATGGAAATTTCAGTTGATATCAAAAACGACAATTTTTATCACAAACACAAACAAAACAAAACACTCAAAAACAGAATTTCATCAAAAATGAATCTCAAATCATCATTCGAAGCGTCTGTAATTTCAATAGCCAATAACTTAAAACAGAGGAAGATGATGAGTTTTGTCTGAGAAAATTTACATGTATAAGAGATTCTAACAAGGCATCTTCTTCGGCTAAAAATTCGAAGAACAATCAGAGTTAGGAGGTAAACAAAAAACATATACAACCAAACAGGTTAAACCCTTTTTTGCTTAATGGCTTTAACGTCGCAAAATCCTGAGTTCTTTGTTTGAAGGAACTAAAGCCATTTCTCTTCTCCTCCATAACCACAAGCTAGGCCTCAGGCTTCAATTGCCCTGCAGAGATTGTGAACAGTGAAGGTGAAGAATAGGAAAAAGCAAATGAAAGATAACGACAAGATTCGTGTGTAAGGGCCTTTGCTACAATACCATTTGGTCCCAAGCTGTTCATGGCAGAGGCTGAATTAAATCCCATTTGGAAAAGGTTTTGTAGCTCATTGTCTAATGCATTCTGTATAATAATAAAAGATAACCTGAACTGAGCATCATATATACAAGATGTGGACACAGGAAGTCTGCTACGAAGGTCTTTACTTACTTGAGGCATAGAAGGGAACTGCAAATTTGTGTTTGGAATAACAGTTATGTTCGGTTGAAAAACTCCTTGAGAATAAGGATTAGAGTTCAACATCGGACTAAATCCCGAAAAGGATGAATTACCACTTCGTGGATGAAGCATCTAGATATGAGGCAAGGCAAGGCAAGAACATGAATAAAACAAAAACAAACATTAGACAGAGGAAAATGTTGTCTATTCTGCAGCCATCAAATTTTAACTTACATCTCTGGATAGAAGCCTCTCAAAATCAAAGTTCAGCTCCGGATTGACAGTGGCAAGTTTCATAGACAGAAACTGCAACAGGAATATATTCATTTTGTTAGGAACTTACTCTTAATTTACATTCAAAACACGTTATCAGCTAAACTACTGGAAATTTGATTGAAGCGCCAAAATAGCATACCTCAACCTGCTGTTGCAACGACTGCACATAGTTGATAATCTCATCAAGCATTACTGCCTTCCCAGTGATCTTATAAAACGAGCAAACTCAGACAGTATCAGCACTTATTCTGTTCATTTGAGACAAAAACATTTCATTCAGATATTAGACCTCCAAAAGTACCTTACTGCATCCTGGAACAAGGTCTTGAAGCAATCTCATTCTCTCACTGATCTTTTCTCTCCTCATCTGCAATGAAACATTCTAACCTCAAATTAAAGGAAACCGTGCCGTTATCAATAGTTTATAAATTGCATCTGTCGATGTACCCTCTCTGCAAGGCTGTGACTATTGGTTGCCTGACCCCTCCTCGCTCTAACGTGAATGTAGTTCTCTTTAGGTGGAGCTTCTCCACTGTTGGAATCATCCTTAGACTGCTTTGTTGCCTCTTTTCCCCGCGCATGTGTATCAGAGTAATGTTCATTTTTTGGCTTCTTCTCATCCTGTTCTGTGGATACATCACAACTCTCCCTTGCAGGGTCCTTTTCCAACTCACCTTCACCATTCTACAACCAATTCCACACCAGTTACAGGGAGAAAACTTTACACTGACCAACAGCAACAATTTCTATGACAAACTAATCAGAACCTGATAAACAGATGTACCTTGTTGGGATCAAAACGAGAATTGGACTCACGAACTCGTTTCCTTTTATTCGCAATGGAAGCAGCTTCTTCCAATAGCTGGAGATCACCATGACACCGGGTGCTCGTTTCCTTGTTAAGGGCGTAATTTGGGGGGCATATACTACTGGCAATCTGACCAGACCCAGTTAGACCATAGGAAGCAACCATATCAGAGAAGTTCCCACTTCCAAAGCAAGGAAGTTTTGGCACCATTTCAACAAAGTTCGAATCAGATGGATAGTTTACAAGATGAGCATTGTTGTTTATTCCTTGGCTTTCAACTAAAATAGAATAAGGAGAATTTGTGAATTCACTTTGAGAAAGTATTGCCGAACCTCCAAGGTTCTCGTGCTGACCAAGTGAAACTACTTGATGATCCCAACCTGAAGCAAAGTATGGATTTGTACCCATTCCCGATGATGAGCAATTGATAATGTGTTCATCTCCCCTTTGAAATCCCATATCATCATTGTTACCACCAGCACTACCCATTTTCTAGATCCAACTAACCCACCCCAAATATTGAGGAACTAGCCTATACAGGAATAAGACCGAATGTGACAATGGACAAAAGGAACTGGGTTAAAGAAAAAGTGGATTTGACCAAAATTAGGCAGTGATATCTTGCAGGACTCAACAAAGAACAAGTAATGTCGACAGCTTTATAGAACTGAGAGAGGGTGCTAAAGTAAAAAGAACAACTCATAGAAGCATCGCATGGACGCAAAGTGAAAAAGATAGGTGCAGAGTGTGAAGCATAAATCTAATCGATATCAGCTATTTACCTCATCTTTCAGAAACCCTAGGATCAAGTAGAACATGCAAGGACATGATGGAAAATTGGAAATGCTTGCTACATACAAAAAAGTGAACCTTTCAGAGCATAAAGCATACTCAGGCAGAGACGTTCAGTAGCTAACAACAGCTCAACGAAGAAAAAGCAGATTCGCTTTATCACTTTTTCTTGTACGAGAACTAAAAACTTGCAAGCTCTAACCGATCAACACCAACGTTATTGGAATTTGATACTGTTACAACCTCCGAGCAACAGGGAAGAAAGCGAGCAAATGGTGGGCCGAAGAAATCCCAGCAAGGAAAGGACTAGTGGTTGAAGTATTGAATCAAACACCCAACATTCCAGTAACTAGGAAAAAGGAAGCTGTTTAGGCTTCTTTTCAGATATTCTCAGATGGGTGTTCAGAAAAAGGCCAAAAGGTGTCAAATTCTAGGTCAATTGTGCAAAACTGAAATCTGACAGAGCTCCAGTCACAATCTCTTGAAAAGGGGTGAGCAATAGTACTCCGAAGAGCATCAAATGACAAATGCCAGCTTAAACTTGTGCGACAAAAACCAAATTCACAAAAGGAATAGTTCCACAAACAGCAGAATAGGCATCAAGTTCCAACTTTCGTAGATTAGATCACAGACAATGGAGATAGATACCTACGAACCTAGAGAGACGCTCAGATAAAAAACACACACACACACAAATACTGGACCTAAAGCAGAGAAAGAGATAGAGATTGCTCTTTTGCTTACCTGCTCAAGCAACCCAGTTAGTATGATTTTAAAAGACAAACTAACTACTCTGACCCCCCCAACTGCCCTTGTTCCTAAATTATTACAGAACCTAATCACTTTACGTCCTGTAATTTTCTCTTTTTCCACTTTCTTGGAGAATTTTAAATTGTTTTTTGAACTTTCATAATATTCTGGGGAGGTTCTTGTTCTTCTCTTCAAACCCAAGCTTTGCTTTACTTTGCTTCTTTTCTTTGACATAATCTACTTTCCATTTCTTTTTATTATTTTTTTCATCTGACACACTTGCCAACTATAGTCTCTCTCTCTCTCTCTCTCTCTCTCTCTCTCTCTCTCCTGTTACACACTCATTTTTTCGTCAGTGCCAACCTACCCAACACCCCGCCCCTTTTCATTTCTTTTGAGAAGTAGTACCATTATTGTGAGCCTCACCTCCATCATCTTCCATGAACAACCCTCTCCATCGGATCGATATGCATAGCCCCACTAAATCATTCTTCCCAAAAATAATACAATCGTGGGTTCCACGTGCTCACCTCACACATCCCTTTCTTAGTAGGACAATTGAATGGCTGTGATTAGACAACTGACAGAAATTCCCTGATCGTTAGATTAGATGGCTTCTCCAAAATGTTTTTAGTGTATTTAACTTTTAATTACTAAAATATTAAGCTCAAGGAATAATGGAATCTAATCAATCAAATATTATTTTACCTTTGTGTCCTGACACAATATTTCCAGCTGTAGATGCAGTGCTTACCTGGTCAAACCAAATATATATTTGGTCAACAACATATGTGGTTGTGATCTTGCTGGAGTATTGCAACTTTTCCCCGATTAACGGCTCAATTTTCCTTCCAAGATTATGATCCAGTGTAAGACGCCCTATTTTAGAAGGGGAATTCAAGACCGCAAGATGTCTCAATTTGGCTCTGATGATGAGATTGAAAGGACTTGATATGATGTACAAAGTCAGTGGGACCCCCTCCGTGAAGCGATAAGAAGGGCAGAGTCAAAATTTGTATGTAGATATGTTACAGATTTGGGAATGATACACCAAACTAGTCAATGTGCGTGCTCAGACAATAGTTCTTCCGGAGTATGATTAAAAATGTGGGGCCATATTGGTTGTTGAGTGTTGAGTATTTATTATTTGGAAGATCTTTATTAAAATTTATATATGATATAAAAATTTATTAATTTTTTATCCACGTATTAGAAAGTATTTATTCGGTTTAAATATAAAAATTTAAAATCAAATAATTTTTTCCAGTTTTTAATTTTTTAATTTAATTTTATAACTTTTATTAGTAAAAATAATTTATTATTTTTATAAATTAAAATTAATTTTAATTTAATAGTTTCTTTTTTATTTAAACTTTAAATTTTAAAAACAATCACTTTTAATCATATTTTAAAATTTTTTGATTCATCCCATGTTTAACTTTAAATTTTTTATTTTATCATTTTAATTTTTTATTAATACATATGTGAATACTAAAATAATTATATAATTATTATATTAGCAAAAAATAAAAATGAATTGTAACTTAATACATAAGACTTTTTGAAAATTGAAAAGAGTTATAATATACGCAATATTTTTCTAATATTTTTATAAGAAGATTATTTTGTTAATTAAATCTATAAATATAAAATCACAAATTACCGGTTGATGCGAAATAATATAAATTCAACTAATAAAAATGAAATTAAAAAAAGAGAAGTCAAACGCTTATAGAGACTAGAGTTTGATTCTATTGTCCAATCAGATTTATCTCAATCTTGTCAACAAGATTCTACGGAACTTAGGGAGCCACTGATATTTGTGGGCCCATTTATCTTACAGAGATTGATTCCTTAGGCATATTCAAGAGAGAGTTATCAGGGGACAGATCTTATGTACTCCAACTCAGTATTCCTTTAATCTTAATCATCTAATGTGATAAATTGGATGGTTAAAAATATAGAGGGTCAGAGGATGCTGGATAGAGGTACAGATGATCTATTCCCGAGTTATTAATATTTACTGAAAATATAATATGAATGTTATTATAAAAATAACCCATACTGAAAAATTACTTAATTTAAAATTTTTACTTTAATCAAACCGAAGATAAAACCAGTTAGCTACTCTATGGGCTTCTTCCTCGATATGACAAATGATAATCATAAACTTTATAAGCAATGAAGATAAGTTAATCCAAAACGATCACGCGCGTGGCATGTGCCAAGGTCGATCGCGGGCCAATCTTTAGGTCCACAAGATGTGGTCCTGCCTTAATTAGCAATGATGGGTATATACCTAGAATGAAAAAGAAAGAGGAAGAATCTCATCTCACAACGCACCCACAGGCTCGCTTGACTCTTTAAGAAAAGAAGATTAAAACATAACACAAAGCTTAACGTCTCCATTCCCATGCCTCTTGCTCGCCTACTTTTACACACAGCTTTTTTGCCTCACTACTTCAGAGAAAGTAGAGGCCACAATTATGTATTCCAGTTAAGAAGGAATCACATCATAGATAGATAGTAGATAGTTCAAAAGTCACCCAACACTAACCAATGACTTTATTTTACAACATTTTTCTTAATAAATATTAAATTTATAATTTGTATATATATATATGGGTAAACAATATAGATTTGTGTTCTAATTTAAGATTTTTTTTAAAAATTATGATTTTTAAAATAATCAAAAGGATTCTTTTTATTTTTTAATTTTTTAGAGAAACCATTGTCTTAAATTTTAGTTAAAAATAAATGATAAAATATATAAACATGGCCTAATCAAATATCACTCATATGGTAACTTAACTCGAATCTTAAATTTAACTTAACTTAAATTAATTTAATATAATTTAATTTAAACTAATGATTTGAGATAATTATAATAAATTATAAGTTTAAGTTAGTACATGTTTAATATTTATAATACACATATTTTATTATTATTTTTAACCGATAAAAAATTAAAAAATGGAAATAATTTTTTCAAAATTTTTAAATATTAAGAAATTTTATGAAAGTTTGTTAAACTATAGAAACATTTATATCTTTTATTTAAAATTTATAAAAATACATATTTTAAATCAATTATTTGACACACTAACTTTTTGTAAGTTAATATTTGTATATTTCAATAAATATCCACATGTTTTTAAAGTTTTTATGTGCAATTATTTGAAAGTACAATCTCTTAAAAAGAGTTTCTTCGACTGATGAAGGCACCTCCTACAATTAGAAGACAGTTAACGAGAGACTTCATAGCTCATGCATCATATTAGTCGGTGGTCAAAGGTACATGTAATCAAACACACAAGTGGTGAGGATAATAGAATCGCATAGGAAGATTCCAATCTCACAGAAAATCCAGTCCTTGGTCTAAGCATGCGCAGAGAAGAAGCAATGATAGCTGAAGTCGGTTTGGAAAGAAAAAGATGATAGAAAGGCTGCCGTTGTGGCAACTTAAGGAGAAGAACAAAAATGATAGCTGCACCCAACTCATCTTGTCAAAATAACAATCATTGCATTCCACCTAACAAGTAGTTCTTGTAACTCGCAGCTTCAGATCTGATGACACGTTTTATGTATGGTAAAGGAAACACATCAAGTTTTTGCCAATCATAATCCAGAGTCCTTTTTTTTATATTTTAAATTTTAACTAAAAATTAATTTAATAAAATTAAAATTTTTATATTGTTATAAAATTAATTAAAATTAAAATAAATTTTAAAAATCATTATTTATTTAATAATTTGAAGTTTAATTAATGTTAAATACAAATTTATTTATTTATTTATTTTCATTTATAAAAATTAATTAATCTACTAAATTGCCCCTGATCGAATTTCAATTATAAGAGTTATTAATATAAACCAAGCTAAAATTTTTTAAATTAAACTCAAAAATTTCCATCTTTTCCATATTTCTTTAAAAAAGCCACGATCATGCTTTTTCATCTTTCTTTAAAAAGTCACGATCATGTTTTTCCTTCTCCTACCGAAGCACTGCAATTTTCTTCTTCTTTCTTTTCTTTTCGTAATCTTCCATTTCTAATCTTATACTTTCTCCCCATTTCGACCTCCATTCAACTCCAATCATTCATAAACAAATCCAAACTCCCAGATTAAAACATAAACATCAAAAATAGAAAATCACACTCACATATATCACTATTTTTCTACACTTTCTTCATTGCTACACTTTTTCATCTTTTGTACACTCTCTATTTTCTTCTCTAACTTTCATTTTTATCATTCTTAAAGCATGATATCACCTTTGTCCTTAACTCCAAACTTATTTTTAGTCAATTTCTAGAACATTAAAAAAATTCATACAATAACAGTGAATACAAAGCATATATGTATATCACCAAAATAGAGAAAAATTTTCTGCACTGATTTATACACAGTTTTATTGATCTTTCAACTCTAAAAATTATTTCTACACTATTTTATAACATAATGATCAGCAATTACATAAAAACAAACACATCCACATTTTTATCCATATCCATGATGTTCATGAAAAATGTCTATTTGTCTTAGGAACATTTAATAATAAATAATCACCAAATTTATCTCACATTCATACTGCTCATAAAGATGAACATATTACTTCTTCAAACTCTAAATTCTTCAAAATATCAAGAATCTCCAAATTTTCATGCAACTTACATACATCATCTTGAAAGTAGATTAGGTTAGGTTTTATGAGGGAAAATGGAAATGACAAGAAAATAGGAATAGCAATGGACAAATGAAAGCAAGATACAAAGTTGACGAAAGTTTAGTGAATTAAAAACCGTAAAGAAGAAGAAGCTTGAAGAAGAAAGATAAGTCAAGAACAAACAGTGACTTGGTCTTTCAATGAAAAGAATAGTAGACATAGTAAAATTTGGCTTGGCTTGGCTTGGCTTGGCAAGTGACATTTGTCACTTATTCATTTGTCCAATTTCTAAGACTTTAACTAGTTCAAACATTTCCAAATTTTACTCTATTTGTCTCTAAATTTTCAATATCATTTGATTCTCATTTCTATTTCCATTTATCACCTGATTTGCTACATGGAACTTTTCCTAGTCCAGTAATATCCAACATTTTTGGAATTTCTTAAAATTCACCAAAATTCTAAATTCAGTAACTTATACTTTCCACATCAATTTTCAATACAAATAATTCACAATTATGAACTTAATCACAAATCACATATGTAAATCAATTATACCAAAAAAATATTAATAAATGCATGTATAATTATTTTAATGAACAAAATTTCAATAATCACGCGTATCTGTATATCATAATATGCATGAGTATGAAATGTATTTTTTAATCTCTCGGTAATCTCTCATATATACTATTTTAGCCTCAACATGGATAACTGGATGTTTCATTGAGGTTTTGGTGTTAAAATGATACATAACCTTCTTATGATTTTATTTTTAGTAATATTTTTATTAATTTAAATGATCCCAAATTAATTTACGATACTATGTTCTAAAATAAAATATTTATTGCATTATTATAATAAAAATAGAGTCATGTAGATTTTGCCCTTTGTCATAATTGTATAAATTTTTTTACTAAACCTGATAAGCTGGTTTAAATTTGAGAATTATTATAAATTACTAAGTGGTAACAAACAAACAATATAATTAATTATTAAAAATCATGCAATTGAATTTGAAGTTCAAAACTATCAATTTAGAAATTAAATTAAATTTAAATGGTTAAATTCATATTTCAAATGATAAAAGAATTAATAAAGAGTAAAATCACGAGAGATTCTTTAACTCTAAAATGGGCCTTAAAAAAAGTTTAATGTTTAAAACAACAATAAGTATTAGGCCGTAATAAAATAATTATACAATAAATATTTAATAAAATTAAAAATACTATCCTTATTTATTAAAGAAATTAAAGTTTAATTAAAAATATTATTAAATAAAAAATAATTAATTTATGATAATATATAAAAATTTATTTATTTTCTTGTTCGAGGATTCGGTTCCTAGTTTTCGATACTAGACAAAACCGGCCTTATGTCCAAGACAAAAGAGCATTGAATCTATTTTGCTTTGAACCATCTTAACAGATCAAACCATAACTTTAAACCTGTGGTTTTGCTTTCGGCCCAAAGCTTGAAACGTTTACGTTTTCAAAGGGCCTAAAGTAACCATTATCACATCATCTTCCAAGCCTGTATGGACTATGGAGCCTTGCCCCTAATTCAATCCTTATTCTTATAATTTAAACCTAATTCAAAAACCAGTTGATTAAAAAATATTATTTTAATTAATGAACTAAAGCATTTATAATAATAAAGATAATATCATTTTTACTAAATCGTTTCAATTTAAACTGAATTTAATCAATATTTTATTTTATTTTATTAATTTTGAGACAGAACATATCAAATTTAACGTATTTTACTAACGATTAATACAATACCAAAAATGACAATCGATAATTACACCTTTATAAAGAAAAATAAGGAACTGAATTGGATGGGTTATTTATTACATTTTGAAGCTGACATGAAAGCTTATACTGACCATATATTGGAGACAGGTAATGTTCAACAAAGAGGCCACAGACCACCAAGAAGTCTCCCAAAAACGAAACAGACCCTGTAAAATCATCCAATAACAACATATTCAGTAGAAATTCTATTGAGATGAGATTTTGGGGTCCCCTGTACAATCAATTCGTCCATAGCCATATTTCCTTGCCACCCATCACGTACACCTGCTCGGGCTTAGCTACTCTACTAAATGCTCCACCAACCAAGCGATAAGACAGGGGACACCAACACATGTTGTGATCGGTTGGAAATAGATCATCACTGACAAAAAGTGTTTCCCTTTGCTTAAATGAGTTTGGACCACACATCTACACTTTAACTACATTTAGTTCTGTTCCTTTCATTCGCAGATTTCTACCTTTGTATGATTTGGGGCGTTTCCTGAAATGTTCCATGTCGCTTATCAGTTGCACATTTCTCTAAACAACTGGCTTATGCATATACTCCACATCCATTGTCAAATCTATTTAATCTAATAGCTTGGAAGCTATCATGAAAAGTTACCATTCATTAACCCGACATCATAAAAATAAATAAAAGAAAAAGAGGATAAACATAAAAATGCATGAGAATCGGCTCTCTTGTCTTCCCCGCTGCCCTAATACTATAGACTTACACTCTACTTTGACAACTACAGACACTTCAG
>JANSVA010000002.1:3916825-3935527 GCA_025504915.1 Erythroxylum reticulatum | reverse complement strand
GAATCGGCTCTCTTGTCTTCCCCGCTGCCCTAATACTATAGACTTACACTCTACTTTGACAACTACAGACACTTCAGGCTAGGGCGGTTACGGCTGCAAAAAGGGGTACTGTAGGGGTGGAAATGCCACGTAGAGCTGTTAGACTCTTAAATTTTCGAACAATTGTTAGCGACTATTACGACGTGCTTTAAGAAGAAGAATAGCTGGAGTATACGCATAAAGAAGTAGGCATAGGAAAACACTGAGATAAATGTAGGAGAGTGTAATCGGATTTCATATAAAATGTAATATAGTTTTACAAAGATTGACTTGACTCAAGGTAAGAATTTAATGAATTAAGAACTTGACTTATACTTGAATGAATAGATCACGACTAATAAATTAATTGTGAGAAGTCTTAAATCAGATCAGTGTATTATGTGGACTTTGACAAAATCATATTACATCATCAATTAATAAAGATCGTTAAAAAATCTTAGATGATATGAAAATAATTAAAAATTAGAGTTACAATAAAACTCAACATGTTTCTTATTTGAATGTAAATTTTATCTTTCTGCTATCTTATAGATTCAAAGGGTTGTTGAAGGGCTGAAATATTATTTAATGAGACCTAACTGAATATGCAGGATAAAAAATAATGATGATCAACTTGGGTGAAAAGCCTTCCACCTTTGAATCAAGCTACCGTGAACAAAAGTGCAATTTCAAAACAGCGAGAGTTCACGACGACCAAAGATTCTAATCTGGATACGGGACGTTGACAGGTCTCCACCGGACACCCTCCGAAAAGCCTCAGCCCTGAATCTGACGGCTCCGATGACATCTGGGTCAGACGACTCTGACCCTCCAATCTCTCGTCAAGCTAAGATCACTAGCTAAGAACGTCTGCATGTGTACGAATGCTTCGGCCAAGTCTTGTCAGCCTCTGAAGGAGAAGTCCGTTTCTTCGTTCGGAATTTTTTGACTGCCTGGTCAGTTGCCAAAGGTAAAATAGTGTAAATTGATAACCACCGGACTTTCTGAACAAAATTAATGGAGCCTGTAAAAAACCAAAGGTGAGTAACAGGGAATATCCTATGAGAAGTGAACACGATCAAATGTGATCAAAGCTTTAATTGAATGTAAACGTTTTGTCTTGAACAGACAACACAAAAAATATCGAAGATATTTACTTGTGTGACATATATTTATTCCGTGTTTGATAGGAAGGAGACAGGTTGGCGTGAGAGGCAAAAAGAAAACTGCATGAAGGTAGAACAGACAAGGCCTGAGTAATTGCGAATGGAATTTTAAGTAACTGTATCATCGAACACATGATAATCTTAAAAATTTATCAACCAGGTCGTAGAAACAAACGATAGGTTTTTTTCCAATATTCAACAAACAATTAATGCAAGCCATATATATCCTTGGTCTAATCCAAATAAAAGTGCATGCCATTATCGTTTTTGGGTTTGGGATCTTACAAGCACAGATGATCATATCCATGATGAATCAGAAAGTGGTCCGAAAAGTTACCAACTTGCTGGAGGTCTCCCTGTAAGAGACAGACTCCTCTTTCAAACATCGATTATATGTCACAGTCCCGTATCCATGTACTGGACAACTCAAATATCTTTGGTCAGGTTTATTTATTTACCTAGGAGTAAAATCACATTGGGACCATGTTCAATAAACGAGTTCTCGTGTAGAAATAATGCTCTACGAATTAATGAGTACGGACCTTCCGGTCCAATTCCAAGGCAATCGTATGTCATGTAATGTACCACCTGTAGTTATTTTCTTTATCTTTGTGAGAATATTGTTAGAAAAGTAGAAAATATTTTTTAAAATTTTGACCAAAGCCTAAGCATCCAACATGTAAACAACCCCCCCATTTGCTTTTCAATCTTTTTCTTCGTGAAATTGCAGTCTTTTTGACCAAAGATCACTCCTTTGTCGACCTTTTGTTTTGGAATGTCATGGTTTTTGTTAGTGTTAAAACCCCTTTTGATATGTGAGTCCCTTTCGCTGTCCAATCAAACCGGTGCTCAGTTCCACATTTTGGCCTTTTTCCTTGAAAAGTAGGGATTTTTCGGTGATTGAAATCTGTAGGGCATTTGAGAAAATCCCGCAACGAAGCTTTACAAAATTTGTTTGGATTAAGCTCTGACAATCTTCTCTATTTTCAAAAGCGCGGATTTCGGTGCTTTTGATCACCGAATGTCAAAATTAAGAGAAGGAAACATCCTCGTGAAATAGCTGATAATCTTTCACAACAGCTGATAATTTTCGTTTTGGTGTCGAATTAAAGCAATTTCCAATCAATTCCTGCATCGTAAAAGCACATAATTTGCCAACCTTTGCGGCTTCGGCTTCGGCTTCAGATCCTGAAGATTTATCATCTACCAAAAAGTTAGTCAGAGATCGCGATCACTGATGGCATTAGTACACCACCCACATGCACACGGGAGGTTGCAGCGAAGAACATTGCATTATCTAGTCCTTTGAAAACGAACAAATAAAGGTTTCCCAGCTTCCACACAAGGACACAGAATCACTTTTGAGTCTCAATTCTTTCTTTAATCCACATCAAGTGGAATTACATAAGTTGTAAAAGAATTTTACCATCCAAGCTTTATCCAAGAACACACACTAAAGCCATGTGACCAGGAAACTCTCCCACCACCTTTAACTTTTTCTTTGGAAATGAAGTGGGAAATATCTGTAACCATTGAGGAAAGCTAAGATAAGAAAAGGAGGTATTGTAATGATGGTGTAATGCAGATAGAGGAACAGATTGGAAGAAATGAAGTGATTTTGTGGTCAAAGTGAGATCTCTTTGCATTATTGGGAAACATATGAGCTGGTTTTGTACTTAAGTAGCACCTACAAAGGTGGAAAAAGTGGTTCAATAATTTATATGAGTACCCATTAAAATATTCCCAATATAAATTCCACGGAATTTAATCATTACATTTTGACACCAACCCGTACCAATTCTCTCTTCATCCCAAATGTTAGCTAAAAGGTCCATTTAACAAAAGTAGCTTACACTTGGGTCTTACAGACAGATAACTAGGTGGCCCCAATGCCTTTCTCCTCCCCCTGACAACCTAAAAAGAGAACATATGATGAGATTCCTACTTAGACCTGGCTTACATTAGTCTCGTTGAGGAATCATGTTTCATGCAAAACTTTCACATGTTCTACGAGGAACTTCATGCGTTTTCAGGCGTCATTCCAAGCTGCAAAAACTGGCAAGTGAGCCATGGAGATTGCAGCTGACCTCAATTGAGCAGATTGGAACCAAGGGTTAATGTACTTGGATGCCAACGGAGGCTTAGCAAAGAGCATTGTGGGTCCAGTTTTATCCGGGCTAGCTTCTCGCGAGCTACTTAAACTGGTGACCAGTGAAGATGGATTCGAGAAATGGGGACCTAGCTTCTCTGAATCATCCACCACTGGCTGGACAGAGTTCGTAGAATCGATACCGATAACATCTTGAACAGATACCGGCATAGAACTCCAATTATTCCCTTGACTCGGGGATTTCCGTTCCAGTGAGTGCATTAGAACATTTGGCTGTTGCTGTGGTGAATGATACAATGGCAGCTTCCAGTCTGAAGCATTGCCATTGTCATTATCAACCTGTATGGATTCGCCATTGTTGATTCCCAAAGAGCTGTACCCGATAGCCTCACTGACCGAGGCTGTCTGTTTGTTTCGCCTAGCAAGCTCTCCAGCTAGAAGGGTACTGCTAGCCATAATCCTCTCCACATCATATCTGGTTATGTCAAAGTTAGTCACAGCATTTGCCCCACGAAATTTGATCGCAGCAATATCGTAAGCTTCTGCTGCTTCCTCCTGAGTGCCTGATATTATTGATCACGCATTTTTATGTCGGGACAAGAAAAGCAAATCTGGACTAGCATTTCAACGATGAAAAAGTAACGAGAATATCTATACGAGTTCAAGAAACTTACTAAATGTCCCCAGATAAAGATCCTTGTTTCCTGCAACCCTGCCAATCCTTGCTTGCCATCTTCCGTGCTGGTGGTGTCTACATTCGGATGAAAACATTGAAAGTTGGAACCAAATTAATTTAAAAAAATAAAGTAGTCTCGAGTTAAATTTGTTGCAGGACAAAAAGCAAAACCTTGTTACTCCTCTATATATTGATGCTCCACGAGAGAAGCCGCTACTTTTCCTGCGAAAACCAAGAAACGAAAACAAATGATTACCTCTCTAAATAGACTCAAACTGGTTGGTACGTTTTAGGAAGTCGAATGATTTCCCTCACCTTCTAAGATGTGCAACGTACTCCTGGCGGCTCATGTTCTTCATTTCCTCAAGCTCATCTCTGTAATTTTCTAACTGCAACAAAGAAGACTCAAACGTTAAGTTGAAGTGACTAAGGTAATCGATATGATGAGAACTTGAGAAGCAAAAGATGACGTGAATGAAGAATCTTACAGGAAAATTGATGTGCGTTGAAGGTCCCCAATACTTAAGAGCAGCAAGATCGTAAGCTCTTGCAGCTTTCTCTTCCATGTCATACCCTCCTACAGATCCAATAAGGATATGAAATTCAAAGTCAACACTTGAAAATGGGATTTTAACATTGAAAATTTCAGGAACGTTAAAGAGAAAACCTTACCAAGATAAACTGAAAAGTCGCAAAATTTGACGGGAAGGACATCCAAAGAAGTATGAACAAGACAAGCAAAACGGAACAGCAAGAGTCAGATCGTGAGGACAGAGGGACCATTTAGCAGTGCAAAAGTAAAAACTTCCAAACATAAAATGAAAACCATATTGTTAGTGATTGGTTCACTGACCGACCTTGCCTTCCCTTCCTGGTCTGTCCCTCCTTCTTGCAACTATTATCCCACAGATGAGCTTCGAACCTCCCAGTCCATCTATGTCTAATAAAGATAAATTTTTTTGATAATATTTACTTGAACAGATGCATAGGAACACGGAAAGCAAAGCAAAGCAAAGCCAAGAACTATTAGTGATATGAAATGAATGTGAACCAACCTGGTAACACCCCTATACTGAGATGTTCTCTGCCCAAATGTGTCTATAGATTTCCTATGAACTGGCTGCTTTTGACCCAATTTCGCAGGCCCTCTTTTCTTCGTCTCCATGGCCATAGATTCAGTGCCAGTTGGTGAGATTTGCCTTGGAGCAGTAACGCAGCTTGACTGAGAACCAGGGCTCATAGACAAGCTAAGAGACTGCAACTCCCCACAACTTAGAGTACCAGCAGCCGCGGAAGCAGAAACTCCTCCATCGTCGACCATATGTTGTTCGACTCCAGCATGAGATGAATAGTGCCTAGAAGCCCAGTTCGCTAGTTGAGTATCACTGGTTTCATCGTCCAGTGAAGTCTGATACATTCCATGGCATGCCAATCCCGTGAAGTACGGGTGAGTTTGAGCTGAAAAGTGTTGTGCTTGTTGCCTAATAGTTTCATGCATGCTTAGAGAATGTGGTCTGTTCGTCTCTGTCTCTGCGGTTTGGCCATAGAACATGCTGTCCAAGCTTAAAGCCATCGTTTCCCTTTCATGGCTAGCTCCATACTGGTGAGTCTCCATAGTTGCACCACCTAAAAAATCTTCTAGTTTAGGTGATGAACTTGGGACCATTCCTGAAACAATAAAGCTTTAGAGCAGTGAATCAAAAGTAAAGAACGAAGATAAGCAGAAATGTGAGCACAAAAAAAATACCCTCTGATTGTGATCTCGTGAGTGCTTCCATGATACAAAGCGACCCGTCTGACTTTAGCGGCATAACAGACAAAGGAGAGTGATGAAAGCTACCATTTTCTCCAACCCCATAGGAGATTGCAGAGTGGTTGAAGTGAGAAGTGGACAGATAGAAGCTTGTTGGAACAGCACTAGAAACTGCGACAGATGTTACAGCAGGATTCTGATGATGTGCTTCATGATGATGGTGGTACTGATGATGGTGATGATGATGATGTTGGGAGTCAGAAGCAGAAACTTCAAATTTCATGTGGGGTGTGAGTGAAAACCCCAGCCAGTTATTATTAGATCCATGATTCATATCATCCATAGATTTCATATCTCTCTCTCTTGCTTTTCTACCTAGTAGAAGATGCTTAGAAAGACGCCTCTAGATCTATCTCTCTGCAACCCAACTCAATCATTGGAAGAAACTGAAACGAATGATACCAAAAATCTCTTGCTGCCCACCTTTCATCCGAAACAAAACTATCCTAAGCAGAAAATGTTTTATGCTCTCTCAGCCCAAAATTCTTCACTCTATGCGCTGATATATCATCTCCAAAGCTAAACTCTCTCTCTCTCTCTCTCTCTCTCAAGCCAACAAAGCTGGTCTCTTTAAACAAAACAAAAGGAATGAAATTGAGCGAGCAATGCCGGGAAGCTACCCTGCATTCCCATAGGGATCTGTGTATATGAGAGAGGACCAACCACGACCTTTTTTTTCCCCCCCTCTATATCTCTCGTACTCTTTTGCCTTTTTGCTAAAGACCCGTAATTTGCAGAACTCCCCCTTAAACCCTACTTGAAACCCAGATCATATATAACACCAAAACTGCTCTAACAACTCAGAAAAACAAAAGCCACCGTTATGCACATCATCTTCAACTCACTACCCACTTAAATAAAACAAGTCAAAGGTTACTATTATCCACCCATTTTCTTTTTTGAATTTTGTGGTGTATGTGCAAGAGATGTGGGGCAGTGGCTAAAACTGGCTAAGCTTTATTTTTCACAGTCCACAGGGTCTTAGATAGATTTGATAGGCAGCACATCTGCGCCTCCAGTCACTTCATACTGTAGTACTATACACACACACTCAACACTGCACTGCTTCTGTTCTGTTCTGAAATCTAATTTATATCAGTTGTTTTTGGTTCCAGCTTAAATATGCTCCACGGCCTTCAATTCAAAAGCATGCCCTACCAACAGAAACTATGTCACATCTCCCACTGCGGTGACCTTAGATTGGTCACAGCGACGTGATCCACCGTTGATTTAGATATAAGATAAATTTAGGGCCACTGAGTCTGAGAGGGTCACCTCTGTTGTGACGTTTTCTGACTTTTTGCTTTATTCATCTGACATAATGTTATCTGTGACATTAAAGTATCCATACTTTGATCTACCCATTTGTTATAATAATAAAATTAAACATGAGGTTCTTGCTAATAAATGGAGGAGGAAGAACAAAAAACGTGCTGATCACGTGCCAGATTCCGCGTGATGTAACATTTTTTATCAGAAATGGCCAAAGAAACAGAAAACACAAATTGCTTTTTTTAAATTTCTGTGATGTGTGGTCAACAACTGCTTCCAGACAAAAGGTGGAGAGTGGGGTTGCAAAGGGACCCCATTCAAAAGGGCACTTTGTGGAAAATTTTGCAATCCCCTAAATAATATATAATGACATAAGACTCCAGTTTTATCCTAAAAAATGATTTCTGCTTAATTCTCTGCACATTTCTAACATGGGTTTCGCTTCCAATTCCGATCAGTCACACTCACCCATGAAAGCAATGGACTGGAGGCAACTTGGTTCGAATTTTCAACCTTTGTATTAGGAAATGTCGTGGCAGGTACATGTCCATGTCTCCTTGGCTATATATTGTCGAATGTCCAATGGTTTCTGTTAATAAAATATCTACTATATACGTTACTTAGACCTTAAGAAAATAGGCAGAGAGGTATATTTGAGGTCAGGTTTTTCTCGGATTGGTCATTATTGGATGTTTCCTCTTTTTTTGGTTTTTTTGGGTTGTGTTGTGTGAAGAATTGCATGAAAAAAAAAAAAACAACACTTACAGAGTCGACAGATATTCAAATGCGAATGATTTGGTTTAGACTAGAAAGTAAGGTGAATAGATTGTTGAATGGCAATGATGAGTTAGTCCAATGCACGATCCAAAGAGAGAGCTTTGCCTTTTGTTTTTTTATAATTTTCATTGTGCATTCTTTTCTTTTCCGGCAGAAAATGCTTTTTTTTTTCAAATTTCCGTTTATTTCTATTTTTATTGTGATTTTTAATTTTTAATTTCTTATTTTTAAATAAAACAAAAACTTATTTATTTATTACTGAGAATGTGGTTATATTTTTATTACTAATGATAGTTGCAACATAGATGAAATTTAAAGATAAATTTTTAAATTAAATTTATTTAATCTTTTATATAATATTTATCAATAAAATTATTTTATTATATTAAAATAAATAATTTATACATTATTATTTATAAATTAGTATTTATTTTAAATATATTGCAATTATTAAATCAAATTTTATTTGAAATTTATAAATTTTAATTATATTTATTAATAATTATACATTTTTATTTTATTTAATTACATATTTAAATAATTTTTAAGTTATCTATAATTAATATAACATAATATAATATTAATTTAATAATTCATAATTCTTATTAATAATTAATGTATTAAATAAATAATATATATTTTTATTTGATACTAAATTAAATTAAAAAACAGAAACAGAAACAGAAAATAAAATTTATTTTTTATGGTTTTCATAAATCTTAAATTTGGAAGAAATTAAAAATAAAAACTCTAATAAATAGATTTTTTATTAACATATAAATATAAAAAAACAAACAGAAGTTAATAAAATAATTTATTTAAAATTTAGCATTAATGCCGTGCAACATGAATCGAGCTACTATCAAGTGTACCCTTTAACTATGTGAGTCTTCTGTGCAGGGGAAAAAATAATAGGTGTAATGGAAAGGTAAGAACAAACAAAATATGATGAGAGAAAAAACAAAACTTGAAACGCGCTGACTCGTTCGGATAAAAAGATCCATTAGCAAGTGAAACAAACACTCCCTCAAAAGGACAAAAAACAGTAGAAGACAGTTGTTCAGCAAAACCCTGAGCTCAGTGTGTTTTAATGAGGCATCAGAGACATGGAAAAACTCGTTACAGTCCACAAACTCAGACAGCTTGGGCTGACAGCTATGTATGTAAATGGTAATCATATCCAAGATATTATAGTCTCTACTCATTTTCGTGGCATATAAACAACATTCCATACGCCAAATGTACCTTAAAATATTAGAAGCAGCTGATCATAATCTAATCACTGTGCTCTATCTGAAATGGACCAGAAGGTAGCAAGTTTGATAGGAATGGCATTAGAGAATGCACCGAGTATTTAACGAGGTAAGAAGTGAACATATTCACGTGGGAACACAAAATCCAGACAAAATCTAATGGGAGAAGGTGGGAACTGGGGACTAGAAGAGAAAAATAAAACAAAGTGGATTGTGAGATCACTGTCTGAGACTACGGCCACAAAAAAAATCAACTCAGAAAAGACAATATATTACAGGCTACAGCTGTGGCTCTCTCAATTTCTCTGCTCTCTTAGGGTTTCCTTCCTTCCAACCCACTGATGAAAAAAAGGAACCCACTTTCAGTTCATTCACCAGATAAAAAGAATGCGAAAAGGAAAATTCTCCGGTGAACACTGACCACCCTTTTAAGGCCCTTTCTTTCTCTCTTGCATGCAATGCAACACTTAACTCCCACCTGCCTAGTGCCTACACGTTTCCTATTTGTCTCTGCTCTCTCTCTCCTAGAAATTCCAGAGATGACATGTCAAAATCTAAGGCCCATTCTGTCATGTCTCAATCACCTTAGATTCTCTCTACCCTGTTCCCTCAAGGGGAGGTTTTATTTCTTCTCCTCCTCCTTTAGTGTCACTGCCCCTCTGATAGTAAAAAACAAAAAATCCGCTAGCTGCTTCTTTTGTTAAAATGATCACAGCAAACATGCTACGTCTTTCGCACGACCAATCACATAAAACAAAGCAAGAAAATGAACCATCCTAGAGCTGCAACACCCTATGCTCTGCTAAGAGAATGAAAAGGTATCTTCTCTTGAATATGAGTTCAGAGCTAAAGTAGCCCACCTATAACCCTACTATGTTCTGTGTATTCTATTCGCACTTCAATTAACACCCGTAGCCGCTGTCACCCAGTTCAATACAAGCCATAAAAAGCATTAACGTGCATCTGCAATAAAACCCTTTATTCATTTACTAGCCTCCTCATCCCATACCACTTAAAAACGTAAAGATGACTACGAATGAAGTATTGTTTCTTCATTTAGCATATTGGCTTTTTAAGTGAAGCCTGTTTTGACTTGCCAGGAATGTGAAAGCAAACTAACATCCGCACAAAACGAGCACTCGAGTCCTTACACTGCCCACTGGGCCACAACACTGAAACTGGTTGACCCACGTTACACTCTGTCGTGTTTGACGACGACGAATCAAATTCCAAGTTCGACCATACTACACTTGAGTCGATGAGAGCTGAGGCATTGAATTGAAGACCAAGAAACCCGTGAAGTAGTATATCAAGTTCTCGTTATGTGCATTTATCATCTACATATGGTACAAGACCCCCAACTTTCTAGTTGCAGACTGGATCCTTAGAAAACAAAAGATGTTCTAAATGTAACGTACGCAAAAGGGACTTAACATTAATATGATTGGGCCAACAGCAGGGCCTACTTCACCCGACCTAGTGAAATCGGAGCTTTGAAACCCACCTTTCTTCTAATTTTCCTTCTCAGGTTCTAGGCATTTCAAGTTCTTTTTGAAAGTCTAATTTCATGCAGACAGAAATTCCAACTTCGATAGTCTTTATCCTCTTAGGTCAACATCCTTAACCAAATGTCTCGTCATTTAGTAAAGAATACATCTTAGAAGAGAGGGGACTATTGAGCATAGATGAAGTTCAATATAAATTAAAGTCTTATATTGTCATTTACTACTTCCATCGAACTGGAGGCACAAACACAACCATTATCGCATAAGCATAATCTTAAGGGAAAAAGAGCTGATAAGCTTTCCCAACGTCTCTACCTGCATCAGCCTGCATTAAATTGAAACACAGATGCAACTATATGCAAAATTGGGCCACAAAAAAAAAAAATTCAAGTCATTTAAAAATGCAGTGAACTTCACCTAGAAGCTGCATTAAATAGTACAGGAAGACTTGATTCTTCTTTCTAAGTTTCAGCATCAGAAGTGAATAAGAAAGATAGATTCCCTGGTGAACAAGCAAGTGGAAGAACTTCTAGGGTACCATAAACGAAAATGAGATCAACCACAATGTAGACTCGAAGAAGTAAACAGGAATCACATTAGTCACAAAGTGTTAAATAGTAATCAAGCCTTATAAAAATGTTACAAACAGTAAAAGAAAAGGGAATGAAAGCAACTGCACAGTAAATTAGTAATTCTCAATTACCATATCCACTAAGAAATGTCTATTATCCAACGATGACTAAAAGCAAGGGAACAATAAGCAAAGGAACAATTTCAATGCCGGCTTAAACATCGAATTGTAGAGCCTGTGATTATAAAAGATCTTGCAGTAATTGAAGCATAGAAATTTAAGTACAGTAGAAATAGCTCAGTCTTGGCTACTTGTTTGATTTACGACCACAATTCATATTAACATGGAACATTTGCAAAATCAAACCTTCCACTGGTACATAGAAAAATATAAATTTACAAACCCTTGGCATATATGAACTTCATTGATAGAGAGATACTATTACCTCACAAGCTAGATGCTGCAAAAGCAACAATGCAGTTCAACAAAGACACCCCCCAAAGTGGACTTAAAATATACTTCAGACATATTGAAACTGCTCATTGGAGAAAAGTAGTTTACTAGTCATAAATCAAAGCCACAGAATTTTGATTAACTCTTCAACTCACTTAATTATGCAATGTCATATCAAGTTTCAGAAGCTCATGCAAACATGAAACATGGTATGGACATCCAGAATCTAATTGAGAAGAAACCCTTTACATTGCACTTTAAATCACACAATTACTCATAAGATATATTATTCCTTATTGTTCACGATAGGCCAACCTACAGCCCTTTTTTTCGTAAGTAACAACGTCATTTCAAACAATCTTCACTGGAACAACCTGAAATAAAATTGAGCACAGCACAAGATAGGTGCAAAAAGAGTATACAAAAAATCGAAGTATTCCAGTAGACATTACTCATGTTGAACTTAAAACTATTTAGAAAATGCAAACTGAAATTGAATTTAAGTACATTGTGTTACAGATGACTAAATCATTTACTAGTAATGCACACTAGGCAATATGTTCATTTGACATGAAAGACACACATAAGACATGGACATCTAAACAGTGACAGTTAAACTGCTCTACCCCTATGAGTGAAAGAATTTGTGTACAGGATGTCAACTAGAAGTCAGCTATTCGTAGGACCATGCAAATTCTGTTAAGATAGAAGCATTTCTGTTACTACTCCTTGAATTCAAAGAATATCCTTCCAACTTTAAACCTTAAGTTCGCATAGGCATATTATCAGGTAGCAGATATCCACTAACACCAAGAATTACAATCACTTTTGCAGTCATGGTTGCCCCAGTAATCCCATTATACCCCATTGTACCCATACGTGTATGCAGGATAAATACAACCATTGCTATAAGGGAAAGGAAACAACCCAGCTCCAACCATCATGGGGACATTCCAAGGATTAGGGCCAACGGATGTGGCTGCAGAACCTGGTCTGTCATATCCTACAATGGAATATCCACCTCCATAAACACTAGTTCCATAAGTATATCCTCCAGCACTACTGTACACAGGCAAAGGAACATAACCTGTAAAAGTTTCATCTCTGGGACCATAAAAAAGGTGATGTCCCAATTGATTATTCTTTTCATAAGTCCTGTTTATTGCAACTGCTGTAACACAGCTATTGTTACCACTTTTGATTTTCTCTTTTGGCACAGCCCTCTTCACTTCCACAAGTCTACCGTTCAACTCATGAAATGTGTTCACCGTAACTCTATCAACAGATTCCTCAGAATCAAATGTAACAAACCCAAAGCCCCTTGGTCGGTTGGTTGAGCTGTCTTGCATGACGACTACATCAATTATCCTACCAAACTTCTCAAAGTAATTCTTAAACTGTTCCTGAGTCAGACTAGCTGATAAACCCCCTACAAAGATCTTCCTAGTTCTAAAATACTCATTGTTATCACCTTTACAGCCTGTTATATCAAACCTACTATGAGGTTGGTTGGGTTGGTGCTGATGCTGTTGCTGTACAATATGCTTTTCCTGATTGTATTGATGTTGCTCACTTCTTGGGATGGCTTTCTTCACTTCTACCTAAAGAAAATGAAAATTCTAGCGAATGAAAAAACCATAAACTGATACCAGCAACCACTTTGGTTTCTAAAAGAAAGTTAATGAACAAAAAATATAAAATCAGAAACCGTCAACACCGTCTCACCGCTAACAAAAAATTTAGAAAAGGAATTATAAGAACAGAGAACGCATTAGCAGAAAGGTAAAGAGCTAGCTCATCAACATATCATGGACAGCTAGCGTGTTCAAACATTCTAAGGAACAGAATCCAGCTCTATCCTTTTAGTTACCATGCACATGAAACTTGAAAGAAACTAAACAAAAGGTAAAATTTCGCATTCTGGATTCTTTCTTCTCTTATCTCTGCAAATGAAAGCTAATCCTCTAGAGACAACACCTAAAACGCCTTCCAAGTAGAGAACAGACACATAAAAAAAAGTACTAAAAACATGTGAAAGAGAGTTCAAACTAACCGTTCTCCCTAGTATTACATGAGAGTCTTTAAGAGCCTCGTCAGCGAAAGAAGCATCAGAAAACCAAACAAAACCAAACCCCCTAGGATTTCCTGCGTTTCGGTCCTTTGCAACCAAAGAGCCCAGGACATTACCATACTTGCTAAAATGACTTGTGAGAGCATCCTCAGTAGTCTCCCGAGATATGCCTCCCACGAACAGCTTCGCTTTCTCGGCCTCCATGGTGCAAATTCCCTCCGCTGAAAACCCTAATTGCGCCGAAATCACGAAACCCCCCAAATCAAAAGCCCTAAACCCCCAAATTGGAACAAAATCCCTAGAAATTGAAATGTGCTTTGAGCGTCTGGACACGCGCCAGTGAAATTGTAAAGATAATGATGTAACCCGAGTGTCGTAACGTACAAGGGACTGTAGTTTTCACATTTAACCTCGAAATATACGGTCCAATTAAAACGCAGCGCAAAATGTGCTGTGGACTCTGACTCTGAAAGTTGAGGTTGGACGCTACAGAGTTTATGCTGCTTTCTGAACATGGCCCAATAGATCTCTCTACTTTGCATTCAGAACCCAATTTCATTGTAAATGTCCCTGTATATAATTAATAAATTCCATCAAACTTTATTTTCTTTTCCGGAATTGAAATTTTGTATAAATATTTGAACAAAAGGCGTGAAAGAGGTATAAATAAAATAGCATTTTTATAAAAGAACATATAATAAATATGATTTAAATTAGACTCCCATTCCCATCATAGTTTGAATTAAGTTTATTTATATTAAATTTTAATTTAATATTAATTCAAATTTATTCTCTAGTTTGATCTAATTTTTTATAAGATAATTTAAATTATGTTCAAATTTCGATTAAGACCAAATTTGGCTTATTTGGTCTTTTTTCTTCGAGCAGTAAAGTACTAAAGTGCCCTCGTCATCAACAATAATACAATTAGGTGTTATAGGATTTGCCTAAGGTCACTCCTAAAACTTGTGTATATACGTTTGTCATCTTCTCGTTGCCAAAAGCACACCGGCGTACGTAACACTCGGAGCTCCGTGTACATAAAAAGCATACATTTTCATGGAGTTTCGTGCCGTCACGGTTGCAGATGCACCGTTAATGGACGTCATGAGTGGAGTACTCTCCAAAGTCCAAGTTCCAACTACTAGGTTTAATTCTTTAAGGATGCTTTGCTAGAGACACGGCCAAGGGTTTAGATACTTAACTTGCACGTCAAATTGTCACAACTCTTATGCTTTTGACTGGTTTGGAATATTTAGCAGACAAGGGATACAAAGTAGTCGATGTTCATCTCTGGTTATATTTATTTGGATGAATCATGTAAAAGATAGCTTAATATTATTAAGTTAAAGGTGTGACACATGCTTGTAATATGGAAATAGTGGGTTAGGAGAGTGATAACAGTGTCTCACAAAGTGTTCCAATACCGAGAAAGTGGGTGAATGATGTATCGTGTACCTTTCAAACATATTTTTCATGTATAAAGTCGAGTTAGTTGCTTAAAATAGATAACAATTCACTAAATTGGTGGATTTAATAAAAGAAATGATAATTCCTATTAAGTCAATAATTTTTTAGCATGATTCGATCAGGTCGTGTTCATTGTAATTCCTAAAAATATGATGTAAGACTTAATCTCAATTGTAACACGAACAGTTATTTTCCAAATATTAGGACCAGATCATGACTTCGCAGCCTTCGCATTATGTTCATCGTTTTGAATCGAAAGTGGCCAAATGCGTTTGAGCCTTGAAGTAATGCATGGCTAGGAATCCACTCAGTAAGACGTTCACACACCCACACGTACGTACCAGAAAGAGACTAGTCGAAAAACACACTGACAGACCACATGCTTCTTTCGTCTAAACCTTAAAACCGTGTTCCTTAAACACAGAGATCATTGCATTGGATTTCCCAAACCATAGTGTTGTCGTTTTTGTGTCAAAAAATGATAGGAACATTGTGAGTTGGCAATTGAAATTTTTTGGGATATCTTAGATTATATTTTATCAACTGATTTTAGGGGGAATTCACTAAATTTAGCAAATGCGTTTTTTCTGGTTTTTGCGTGATCATTATGGACTGTTGATCTGTGTGTTTTTATGGGAAAATTCCGTAAGTTTTTTGTGTGCTTGAAACTCCGTCATTTGTAATGTTTCGATGAAAAAAGTGTTTGTTTTGTTAGTAATTTTTCTGAAGTTTTGTGTTGGATGTTCCAATAACGATATTAAAATTTTACAGTAGATTTGTGGATGGACAATTTCTTATTATTTCGTTGACGAAGCTACATTATTAAAGAAGTTTTCTTTCTCACATTGTTTTCTTTCTCACATATCTTTGTTTATGTTCTTTATTATTTAAACCACTAGAGTTATTTTATTATCATCTTTATTATTGAACCTTGTTGAGAAAATCATCTGTTAAGGTTAGTACAAGGTGGTCGTGTTATTAGGTATGATTTATTTTCACAGATAGTGAGAACAAAAGATAGTGTCAATGATTGGGTGAGTTGGCTCATTGAAGTCTTATATAAAACTATTGTCGTCGGTAAAAGTAATTAAGTTGGGTGAGGGCCCGTAAGTATAGGCAAGATGTGTCAAACTGATTTAACAAATTTCGAGTGTTGATTTCTTATTTCTTATTTGATTTTTTTGTTTCGTATTTGTTAGAAAGTTTATAGATGTTGTAGTTGATTCATAATATGTGTGAAACTATATCTTTAGGGATTTTCAATTGATATCAGAGCAACGTTTACTGAATCAAATTTTGGTAAAACAAGTTGGTGTAGATTTCTGTTTCACAAGTATGGTTATAAGAGAAGGGGCATCGATCACTAAGCATCCGTTGCTAGATTGTTCCAATTATCCTGCATGGAGATCACGAATGAGAGCATTCATTCAAGTACGAGGAACAAAAGCATGGAACTCGGTTTTAAATGACCGAACATATCCAATGACGACTGATGGAAAGGAAGAAACATTGCTTAAAGATCCATCTAAATAGACAAAGGCTGAAGAAGAATAAGCACTTGATAACTCTCTAGCAATACATGCACTTTTCAGTGCTTAAATAATGGATGTTTCAGTATGATATTAGCTTGTGCATCAGCAAAAGAAGCATAAGATACATTACAATAATATACGAGGAATCAAAATCGGTGATAGCTTCAAAACTTCAAATGTTGGCTACCAAATTTAAAGAGCTTAAAATGAAGGAAAGTGAAACTATCGAAGACTTTCATGAGTGACTGCGTCATATTGCCAATCAAGTACATTAACTTAGGAAAAAGTATTCAAATATGAAACTTGTCACGAAAACATTGAAATCATTGCCTCCTAAATTCATATAAAAAATTGCAGTTATTGAAGAAGTTCATGGCATTAATGAATTATCTTTGGATAAAATAATTGAGATTTTCACAAATTTTGAGATGAATTTGTTGAGATATAAGCGTGAGAAGAGCAAAGGGTTGGCTTTGCAAGCTAAAGTTGCTAAATCCGTGAATGATTTAGGAGGCGACTCTGATGAAAATGATATTATGGTGTCGTTAATAAGAAATTTCGGCAAATGGCTAAAGAAGTTGAAGAAAGATAGACTTGAGTTCAGATATAATGGTGGGAGTTCTTCCAACAATAACTTTAAACAACAAACAATAAGCAAAGAAGATACATTGTCATGAGTATCAAGGCTTCGGACATATACAAGCGAAATGTGTTGAAACTCTTAAAAGGAGAAAAGGGAAGTCTTACATCAGCACTTGGAGTAAAAACGAATTTGAAAATGAGTACAGCAGTGAAGAAGAAATTGTGAGTAATAATGCTGCATTGGTTGCTTTATATAACAGAAATCCAGTTACTTGCTTAACAACAACCAGAGGAGAAATTGATGGCGAAAACGAAAATGAATCAGTCCAAAGTTTTTGTTTAGATTATGACAATGATGATAGTGATTTGAATTACAAAAGGGAGGATATTTGTAAAGCTTATGAGTTAATAAATGCTAAATGGGTCTAAATGTGACGCCTTAATACCCCCTGGGAAGATACGGGGCGCCACGTAGACAACATAACATACATACATACAGAACCGAAACAAAACCAAAACATACGAAACATTGATCATGCAATCTCAATAGCTCAAAGCAGAAGCAGTTCGAAGAAAACATAAATCATAAAGCACCGAGCTTAATTACAACTTGTTCCAAACCGGAACCAACCTGAATTAAGGTTATTACAACCTTCAAATAAATCCAAAGTCATATACATCAAAGACAAACCAAAACAAACTCCAAAAATACAATTTTAACAAAACAAGACTCAGACTTCATTGACCATTACGGTTGACTCGTCTCAGTCCTTATGTCCTTCTCTCAGAACCTACACAGGGCAAATCCACCGTGCTAAGCATATGACTTAGTGAGTAATAACTAAACTATGCATAAATTGACAATTAATTATGCACAATCATGATATATCAGAAGCATGCATTAACAGTTTATCGAAACAAACAATTCAAACATATAATATTTGATCTCAAACAGATTACACGAAAAACAGAACTGAGTCTCACAGGAGAGTATAACCCTTCATAATCAGAATACCATTTCTTATTTATATCAGAATCAAACAGAAATCAAAATATAAAATCATATGACTATTAAATCCAATTACAGAAGTGGGTAACGAGATTTGTACAGAAGAGACCGAAGTCTCAACACTATAGTATCACAGAAGAGACCGAAGTCTCGACACTGAAGTGTCATTAACAGAAGACACCAAAGTGTCAATAACAGAAGACACTGAAGTGTCACTATCAGAAGACACCGAAATGTCGATAACAGAAGATACTGAAGTGTCAGAGAAGCAATTGCAGACCCTTTTAGACATGCCTATTTACCCACAACTAGGACTTGACAGTTTTAAAACCAAACAAATTCATTTTATGTTCAACATAATTAGCCAAGCATTGCTTTCATGCCAAAATTCAAACATATCAATCTGATAGCTTTGCAAATCATT
>JANSVA010000002.1:3890198-3916725 GCA_025504915.1 Erythroxylum reticulatum | reverse complement strand
ACCATTTACAAAACTATAAAGCTTAAAACTTAACTTACATGAGTTAGCTAAATTCCCAGCAGTGAGAGTGAAGAGCTGGGTTTCGGTGGATGGGGAAAGAGAATAGCAAAAATAGGCAGAAACAACATCATTTAGGTTGAAATATTTACATGCAAAGGATAACACTGATGTAAGAGTAAAACCAGTATTTCAGTGTTACAACATGAAGAGAATTTGATGAGCAATGCTCTCGGTGAAGGACCATTCAATTCGAAGAAGAACATAGAGCTACAATAACGTGCCATACCAAAACACACGATTACATGTGTTACTGTCAATTGGACACATAGCTCTATGCATGTGAGCCATTTGTCCTTCATGCAAACTACCGCATGTCTCCAACTTGTCAAGCCATTTGCAACACAATGAATGACGCCACATGTCAATCTTTAATCAGTCCACATGTCACACTAGGATTGGTCCAAATTTCAATATTTGTCCAAATATTCACCAAAAATTTCAAAATAATACTAATAGTCTCCGAATAAATTTTCCATAATTTATTCGCTTTTAAAAAAATCCACCTTACCCAGAAAAATGTAAATGAATGCATGCATAATTTATTTATACGTGTCAAAATATAGTGCACTGAAATTCCTCAATTTCCTAACCCCTAACATGGGATGTTACACCAAACATGTAAGAAAAATGAGAAGTTGAAAGAGGAAAACTCTACCATGAAGAATATCATTCAAGATCTAGAGAAAAAGTTGTTATCTACAATAGATGAACAAAATAAAACAAAGTTGAAGTTGGTGAGTACGGAAAAAAGGGATAAGAATGTGAAATGAAAATATCGAAAAGTTACTAGAAATTGGTAAGATTAAAGGAGATCTTCAAGAGATTAGATATAAAGGTGATTGTTTTAAGACGAATGATGAGAAAAATGACGTAGTCAGATCTATCCAAGGGTAAACGTTAAAGAGGAAACAAAAATTTATATCTACTTGTCATTTTTGTATGGTAAATGGGCACGTAAAACTAAGTTGTTACAAATGTTATTTCAGTTGAGCAAAACCAAAAATTTAGACAATCTCCTGTGAATTTCCAGCTGTAACCCATGTTATTTAAACATGCTTGGGTTAGAAAGGGTCAATTACAAGCACTAGTGGCTTTTAAATCTACGAGGCCTACTTCACATAGTGGTTGGTGTTTTGACAGTGAGTACTCACGTCACGTGATAGGTGAAAGAAGTTGACAAATTATTAAAGTTTTCTAGATGGCCACATTACCTTTGGTGATGAAAGAAAACTTCGATAATTGGAAGAGGGGCCTTTTGCATGGATGGATTATCACACTTAAAAAATGCACTTAACGTTGATAATTTAAAAACCAACTTGGTAAGTATGAGTCAACTTTGTGATGATAGGTTGTTAATTAAATTTACTAATTATGGGTGCAAGGTATTGAATGAACAAGGAGAGTGCTTAGTAAGTGATAGAAGATTGGTGGATAATTGCTACATTTGGTGGATAATTGCTACATATTGCAGTCTCACACATTAGAACAAACATGCTAGGGAGTTAATACCAAAAACTATCAAGATCTACAGTTAGTTGCTTCTGGAAAAGAAATTGTTAAGACAGAGAAACAATTGGTTGCTTCGGAGGAAGAACCAATAAGATAGTTGATGACAGAGATAATGTAACGAGGAATAAGGCTAGATTTGAATTTCTTCGAGGAGCATAGAGATTGTGCGCTTTACACTTTTGAAGTATATTGATGTTGTTTGTTAAATAAAAAAAAGGTTTGAAGAAGTTAACGTTTAGATTTTTTGAGTTTTTGATTTATGGGTTTTCTAAGGTTTAGGTGTTTAGTGTATGCCTGGCTTTTCCTTACTTGTTGAGTAGTATTTTGATGAGAAAATGAGGCTTTGTTTGATGATTTGAGAATTTTACTTTTAGATTTTGATTTACGGAGTAAGATTAAGAAAATGTTAATGCTTGATTGGAAACATGTAAGAGTTACTGTGATTTAGGTTTTTCAAGTTTTATCTTGATTTATCTCTACATGGTGGGTTGTATGAGTTTGAGCAATATACTTTCACATGATTTATATGAGGAAGAGATTGATTAAGTTTGATTATGATTTAATGAATGCATTTTTGGGATTTAATAATCTGCTTGATGACTGAGTATATGAAGATAATTGGATATACAACATCAAATGTCTTTGTTTATGTTCTTTATTATTTCAACCATTTGAGTTGTTTTATTAACAGCTTTATTATTTAACGTTGGTGAGAAAATCCTCCGTTAAAATTAGCACGATGTGATTATATTATTGAGTGTGATTTATTTTCATGAGTGGTGAGGACAAGAAAGAGTGTCAAGGATTGAGTGAGTTGACTTAGTGAAGCGTTGTATAACTATTGTTGTCAATAAAAGTGATTAAGTTGGGTGAGAGTTCCGTAGATATAGACAAAACGTGCCTAATTATTTTAATAAATTTCGGATGTTGATTTGCTTATTTTGTATTTAATTTTTCTGTTTTCGTTTGTGATAGAAAATTTACAGTTGTTTTACATCAAATAACCACAAACATAATTCAAAGCAGCTAAAACTAAACCATAATTTGTGCAAAACTACATCCTTTCTTAGCTAAATGTTATGAGCAACCAGACATGGGATAACTGCAGCAATTAAAAGGATATGACGATTTCAATACCTCTTTTCGTGCAAGACAACCCTGGAAAGGCTCTGGAACCTAGTTTTGTGAAAGGCAGCACCAATGTTAATGCACATAATTGGGACTTCACGACATGTCTTCGGGATGATTAAGCAAGATAACAGGTCAGATCTTTATCCTACAAGGCTACAATATGAAGTAGTATCTTAATTCTTACGGTCTTTCTTTTTAAGCCGAGCATATAAATACTTCATGGAATTTTTAATTATCCTCTGAATACAATCACATAAAACAAGACATCAACTATGCACAACACGTAAATGTCTCCCCACTCCAAACATGAATAAATGTTATTGCAGTCTGTCACCCATGAAATAGGCCGCTTTTCTTATCCAATTATTCGGCTCTTTTAATAACCAAACGCGGTCCCTTAGAAAGAATCCCTGACCTGCCTTCCTTTTATAACCAAATAGTACGATTTTATTAGAAATAAATAATTTACGATTAGTTATCTAATATTTTTTTTCAAAAATAATAAGAGGAATAAATTACAAAATTTCTAATATTTTTATTTGATTATCCAAAATTTTTTAAAAATTCAAAATTTTAAAAACTCACTTCAATAGATTATATCTATTAATATTTTGAGAATCCAGAGAACAAAATCTAAATTGAAAATTAAAAAGACCACGTAATATATTTTCTTAAATAATGTTTAAATATCGAATAAATAACTGCTTATGTCTTTATTTAAAAAATTATATAGATAAAATATTAATAATCTAATTGTTAAAAATTAAGGCATTTAATTAAATAATTGACAAGGAAAATATAAAATAATATTATTGACATAGAAAAGAGTGGTGATTGGTGAAAAGGAATCGCTGGAGGTCCACCGCTTGATTTCGCATCGCATCGCATCGAAAATATCAAAAGAAGAACATGGTGTGGCCGGGGGGAATGGTACGAGTGAGAGTGACGCAAGTTGGGACGGTTGAGGATGTGGTGGGCCCATGAGAGGGCTGTCGGCTAACGGGAAGCCAGCTTCCTCCATCCACACATCTCGCTCTCTCTAGTCTCTAAGCCCAACACAACTACCAACAATCATCATCTATCTTTGCTTATTATCATTATTATTATTTCATAATATTTGTAATCTATATATATATAGGTATACGTGTGTGGTTTTGGTCGTACTAATGGTGATGATGGTATTGAAACCCATACTGTGGGCCCACGTGGCAATTTCTAGGCCACACACTCTGCTGACACGTCAATGTCAAACATAATATGGAGGAGATATGGATTGGGTTGGGTGACTTGGAGATGATGAAATAATATTCGATTGCTTTTTACTTTTTTTTTTCACTTTGCTTGCTTTATCTCTTTTCCCATTTCTTATAATTCCACCAATTATTTCCCGATGATGTAAGCAACTGAAAATTAAAGTATTATTATAAATATCTCAATGTATATCCAAATAAAGATAAGATCGATTGATGACATGCACGTATCGTATTCATACAAATCACATGAAAATATGCCAAGGAAATGACTTGGAAGAGCGGAGGAGACGTGAGTTTGGTGAATGCAAATATGATTTTTTTTATTTTCTTAATCTTTGGTGAATTTATATATATATCGTCACAAATAAAATAAAAAATGGTTAAGGCATTGTTATCAACGAGTGAGTTATGTTAGACTCTCCTAAATTCAATTGTCACTCTAAATTAGAATTAAAGATTAATTGAATTATTATTATTATTATTATTATTATTATTATTATTATTATATTTAGTTTAAAATTTCGCAATAAAATGAAGTTTAAAAAAGTCTGATAATATGTAACCTTATTTTTATATAATGAAGAAATTTTTTTGTTGACAAATGTGATAAAAAATGAAAAAAGTAAATAATTAAAAAAATAAGGCAAGTAACATATTAATTGAGTATGATTAAATAATATTATTTTATTAAAAATTTTGACCTACAAGTACTAGTTTGACCTAAACATTAGATGACCAACCACAGCTATTATTACTATATATGCCTTCAAATACGTCAGTCCCCTTTTTTAAAAATATTTTAAGGTTAAAATATAATATTTTTAATTATTATCCGGTGAGTTTTATTTACTGAAGTAAATTACAGCAAAACACTGGGAGAGGACCGAGAGGTAATTTAGGTTGGGTTTTTGTCCGAAGGCGGGCACAGAGGCGTGGGAGAGTGACAGACTAATTTGACCAAACCCACGTAAGAAGAGCGAGAAGAAACAGAAGGGAGGCATGGGTATAGTGTAGAGTAGGAGCCTAGGAGAGGATTGGTACAGAACAAGTGAGGATAGATATTTTGAGCGGCGTACGTTTGTCACGTGGCTATGCATCTTCCATCACGCACCCTATCCACACCATATCTTCACCCCTTTCAACTTTAAGAAAGCAGAGATGACGAAATACAGATCGTTATCACAAATAATAACAACAAATCAAAGACTTAATATGTGGAAAGTGAGGACTTCCTATGCATACAATACAAAGTAGAGGACTTCCTAAGCATGCGGTTTTCTGTTCACTTTTCTTCCTTAAAACCCCCTTACGGCTCGCTTCATGAGTTCTCTAATAAAGCTCTAATTATTTTCTTCTGCCATTGTGTCTCCCATTGTCTCTGCAATTATTTTGTCTTTACGAAGGGCATCAACTTCCTCGGAGAAAAACCAATCTGATTTTCAGACTTAAAAACCATGTCGTGCCCACCTTAAAATGATGCTTCCCTCTTCAGCACTACCACTTCATGCATCAGTCCTTTTCTTCAATCCACTAATGTTTCCCCATCTCTTCGCTTTAGAGGTTTTATAGTTGGTTTCCACATGGATTTTGGGGTGGTGGGTTTAGACGGGTTGGTGGGTTCGGACACAAGCACTGGCGGAGTTGCAACTCTTACTAGGTCAGATCCTGATACGAAGCTGAAGTGGCACGGATCTGGGTTTCTCAAGCAAGACAGATCTGACACAACTGAAGATGATTGGAGGAGCTCTAAACAGGCCAAAACTGAGTCAATGCTTCATCTTCAGAGAAACATGTCGCTGAAATCTAATACGACTCTATTCGCTGACGGACAGCGACCTGAACAAATGATAAGCTTCTCATGCTCCAAATCGGAAACTGAGAAGACATCTCAGCATGTCGCATTTCCTTACTTTCACATTACTTCTGCTTACGGTAGAAATACAGGTACTATTAAGCACATCGACTGTTGGGGAATGGTATGTCTATCAATCATTATTTGAAATGATTTTAAGTTATGCCATGGTTTATTGGTTCCCTGCGGGGAAACAAAGGGCCTGAAGAGGGGTTTCCAGGACGCTTTTAGACTATTCTCGGACATGATTTTAGCTTTTGGTCACTGTTCATTTGTGGGTCTCCCCTTCCTAATAAATTTACGTGGCGCTCTGTGAACAACACGTTCTAGGATTATGGACAAGATGTTATTGCTTGTTTGGATTTTGATTATGGGGAATGGTGGGAATCCAAATGTAGGAGTGGTCTTAGTTAGAAAGTCTTGTCAATTACAAGGAGAAAAAAAAGTTTCATTTTCTCTCAACAAATCCCTCTCCTCCTGTTTTGAGATGATTGGTTTCTGTTACTAATCAAGCGTAGGATCTTCATTGACAAAACAAGAAAGATCTTTGAAGCCAAAATTTGAACAAAAAACACAAATCCTTTACTGGGTTACCTACCCTGTGCAGAAGATAAACAATTTGTCGCTATTGCTTTCTCCTTGAGACACTGTAGGGAAGTTTTTTTACGGGCATTTAATGACTTCCTTTTTTTATTTCTATTTATCCGTTTCCTTCTCGGAGAAAAGCTTTACAGTTTGTACAAATATGCCTTGAAACATCTGTTTATTTGTTTCTGCAATTTCACTTTTTCTCTTGCTTCTTGTCATCTCTTAGGATACAACAGTGGAAGCTTTAGTGGCGTTGAAAGTATGCACGGGGTTTTTTCAGATGCAAAAGGGCCATTTACTCAGTCGCAGTGGATGGAACTTGAACGTCAGGCCTTGATCTACAAATATTTAACTTCAAATGTGCCTGTACCTTCCCATCTGCTTATTCCTATAAGGAAAGCTGTTGATTCTGCAGGATTCAACAGCTTTCCAGGAGGATTTCTCAGACCCAGTACTTGTAAGAAGTTTTCTGTGCACAATGTTTTCTTGATTTTGTTCTAAATCAATTTTCTCCTGAGAGCTGATGCATTTATATGTGATTCTTACCTTTTTCCTTTTAAGTATTCTACTGTCTTATGCAGACTTGCAGTATACAAAGCGGCAATCTTTTTGTGATTTGGAATGATTAGGCAGATGAATAAAGATTGATATTTTGGCTATGCATAATAAATGGTTTACCATACTTATGTGTGACTTGGAATGGCAGTGCAATGGGGTAGCTTCCAACTGGGATTCTCGAGCAACACCGATCCAGAGCCAGGACGGTGTCGTAGAACAGATGGAAAGAAATGGCGGTGCTCGAGAGAAGCTGTTGCTGACCAAAAGTACTGCGAGCGGCATATGAACAGAGGCCGCCATCGTTCAAGAAAGCCTGTGGAAGTTCAAACTGGCCATTCAAACGCTACCACCACCACCACAACCACCGCCTCCAGTGCAAAGTCGATAGTTACGGCTTCGCCCCCATCTGCAGTGGTGGTTGGTCACCGAACCAGCAGCGACGGCACAACAAATAGCCTCACCATTGCACAGCATCAGTTGCAGACTATTAGTTCGTCTAATCTTTTTTCTGCTAATCCCGTCGGAAGGTAAATGGAATAGGAATTCAGAAGTCAAAACTACTTATGTAGCATTTTATGTTGGTTTGTGATAGATATTTTATTTGTTTTTCGTAAATATTCTTGGGCAGAGAACTTTATGATAGATGTTTTTATTTATTTTTTCAAGTTTATGATAGATGTTTACTTGTCCATTAACTTGTTCTTTTTTCTAATATCAGGAAATGCATTACTGAAGAGTTCGGACTTGGCACCTTTGATTCCTTCAACCCTCAACATAAGAGCTCCTTCCTGATGAATGGCAGAAACTATGGAGCTTCCCAGAGCCTGAGTGACCAGGAAACTGCTTCACAACGTTCTCTTCGACAATTCATGAATGATTGGCCGAAAAACCAGTCTGGTCGCTCCATTGGTTCTTGGCCCGAACTTGATATTCATTCCGATAGAACTCAGTTGTCGATTTCAATTCCCATGGCTTCGTCAGACTATATGTTTTCGACTTCCTCATCGAACAGTGAGAAAACTACCCTCTCTGGTCTAAGGTCATCTTGCGAACTGGATCCAATACAAATGGGACTTGGAGTTGGTTCTGTACTAAACGAACCAAACCAAAGACAAGCAAGTTGGATTCCCATCGCGTGGGAGACTTCAATGGGTGGTCCACTGGGCGAGGTTTTGCATACTACTAATAATGGTTCAGTAGAGTGCAAGAGTTCATCAGCACTCAATCTCATGTTGGAGGGATGGGACAGTAGTCCTAGGTTAAATTCTTCGCCAACTGGGGTCTTACAGAAGGCAACATTTGGTTCACTTTCAAACAGTAGTATAGGACACAGCCCTGGAGCAGATAACAAGAACAGTGAAGGTACTAGTTTGTGCGATGAGCTCGACAGGGCTCAATTTCACTTGCCTGTCCTGTAACTTTTTAACCTTTTTAAATGTGTCATGAAAGGAGAAGAAGAGGTGACCAATGAGTTGTATGCTAAGCTCAGCAATTTCCTTAAGAGATTTTGATAAGATATTTCATTTTGTATTTCCAGGTTTATATATAGTATTATGTAACTCTCCTGTGTGTGGATTGCATGCAAAGTGGCAGAATGAACATAACTAACAGCAAGGCGGATGATTTTCGAACCCGTCTTCTGGAAATTACGGGTTGGAAGTAACATAACAAAAACTTGTTCGTTCTTTGACTTGACATGGTTTTACCTATGCATAACGATTTCCTTGCGGAGTAAAGTCCAGTTCTTTTGTTGAATATAAGGGCAAGTAACTAGCCTGACTATAAATTGGAGTACAAAGTATAAACCACTTTTGAAGAAATCCCATTAGAGGAAAAAAAACTAAATAATACAGAGAATATGGAGGTGTGCGTAACCCAAAATCCATAGAAGTGTTGCTTCCATAAGATTAGGGCTTTAAACACCACCAAGTAAATTTAGGAGTTGAACTAATGCAATGCAATTACAGGCTAATTGCTTGCCTCGTCAATCAAAAACAACTCCTGAAAAATGTTCTCACATTGACATCAAGACCACTGTGCCAGTAATCTCAAGCCAAGCAATTTCAAAAGCTAAATGAAAGAGAAGAAAGTAAAAACAAGAACAAACAACATAACCATGAGATTTTCCAAGAGGATGGTGCTCATATTCTATGGGTGTATAAGAGTCTGTCTTGCCATGGCGATAGCATTCAGAACGAGGAATTTTCTTATAATCATCGCAGCCAACCCTCTGTTTAGAGTACCAACGTACCCAAATATCATTTCTTGGTTAGATCCCCCATCCCATAATCCATCAATATAACCGTATGCATAAATACATACATGTTATAGACACAAGGACGAAGCAGAACCGATCGAAGAGCAATAGAATAGCAAATAGATGATCTTTTTCAACCTTGTGTATGGCGGCGAATCTTCTGTGGAGTTCCAGCCTACGTTGGACGCTTAAATACACTAAAAGAGAGATCTTCCCCTTATCAAAACCTAACCCCAATTTTCGCGATCACGAATCTACGGAACTCCGAGAAGGAAACGCCGCCGTCTTGGGTTTGACAAGTGACCGTAGTTCTAATCGAGCCCATTTTAAGCTGCACCTTGTGCATTATTGAATGGATCAGACGTTTCATGGATCCAATTTATAGCATTAGGATTTTATTAAAATCGTTTATTAGAATAATACATTCATTTCAATTTCATCTTTCTTAATTCATGTTTGAATTATTTCACTTGAGATTGAATCGAAGGGCATCTTGGGCCAAGCCCCAAACGGGTGGGTATTAAAATCCGATCCGGACCTCTACCATTAAATGCTTGTTTACATTTATAAAAACAAAAGGGTTTCAAGGTCACAGAAACCCATAGAAAGCATTTAATTCAACAGCTACGGCCTGTTCGGTGTTCTCTCTTAACATTCATATACAGACAAGCGAACATCAATACTGTTTGGTTAATTTTCCCCCAAAGGCAAAGAGGTTAAAAAAAACTGAACACCTGTTTGCTTCTTAAACCCTAAACATCGAGAACTGGCTCTGAGAGATCTTTGCTATTTCCTCTCGAAACTGTTTACTCAACTCGGTTACCTCTCTGCCCTTATTGTAAGTAAAACTGTATCTTCAATTCGTTCCTCTTCTATTGATTTTGGTGCCTCTAGGTAAATTACAAGCTAGAATTGGAAAAATCGATTGAACAATTTAATTTCTATTTTCTGAATCTCTAAGAGCTTGTTTGCTTGTTTCTCGCTGCGAATAATTTCTATTTTAAAAAAAAAGTCCTTTCCAGTTTGTCTCAATATTTGAATATATGTTTTTGATTAAACACAAAAAACTGGTGTCTAGTTGTTTTTTTTGGTATATTTCTTCTTTTATTCATGGTGAACAATCTTGAATTAGCGACCAGTACTTGAATTTGTGAAATGAACACGTGCTTTTCAATGGGCATTAAATAATTGAAAGAGATTGGCGCTCAATTTCTTCTATGTTTAGCTTCGTTGTGAACGAGTTTCTCTGCTTTCCGACTGGATAGTGGGTATTTCAGCCATTTACAACTTATATAGTATGTTTTGATGGGTTGACTATTTGTACTGTTATGAACATTTGTTTATCTAGGAAACTGTTTAATTGGATGAATATAATTTGTAATTGGAGCATTTATGTGCTTGCAACCAACAGGCTGCTAAGGTTTTGCGGACACGTGCCGTGTCGCTGAGTTTCAGTTGGAAGTGTTACTAGTTTCTATGGGAAGTTATTGGTAGTTCTGTGCTAATCCTTGTAGCTGTCAGAAGCTTTACTAATGTGCTGGAATGGCCAATAATTCTCAATCATCTGGTGGACAGGTAGAACCCTGATCTGATTTGAATCCTAGAACAAATTAAATCTATTCGAGATCCAGTTGGCTATTGTTTACTTTGCTGACGTGTTGACATAGTTACTCCCAGCAGAAAATTTTCTTATTTTTATACTTCTCATCTCTCTTCATTCCCACTGGCCCAGGTCGTTCTTTTTTGTGTATTTATTTATATTATGCCTGTTAAATGTTCTGCAAGGAAATAATGCTTAATTTTTCCTATTAATTCTCCTCTCTCTCTAGCCACCTTGGCCACCTGCAGTTGGATCCTTGGGTCCCCCAAATTTTGCTTCACCCTTACCTATGCAAGTAATTTCTTCTACTGTGGTGAGTTGTTTTGTTTGGAACTTGTTCGCAATCTGGTCTTTACTACTGTATACATGACCTTGCAGTTTCGGCCAATGGTTCCAACACAGCAGGGACAGCCATTCATTCCCACAGGTTCTCAGCAGTTTCGGCCTGGTGGACAACCCATTCCTACTTCTAATATTGGGATGCAGTCTGGTCAAAATCAACAGTTGCAATTCTCTCAACCAATGCAGCATCTACCACCATGGTCAAGTCAGCCTGGTGTCGCTACATCTTTACCTCAGGCTATGCCTATGCCGTATGGTCAACCAAATAGACCTCTTACATCTGGCTCACCACAGTCACAGCCAACGGCTCCTCATATGGGAGCATCTGGAATTCCTCACTCTTCCGCTTATGCTGTAAGATATTACTTGCCAATTCTTTCTCAAATTGTCTTGCTGATTTAATTAACTACTTTTTCAATTACTTACATTTTTTGTTTCAGTACGTACCATCCAATTTTGTGCAGCCGCAAAACAGTGCCAATACATTTTCGCAATTCCAGCCTATGTCACAATCGCATGCCCCTGTTGTACCTATAGGGGGACAAAATTGGCTGTCATCTGCAGGTCACAGTTCATCATCGGCTGTACCTGTTCAACCTGGTGGACAGCAGCCTCCTCTATCCTTTTCAGATTCAGTGAGTGTTCATTCATCTTCTTTTCTTCTAATCGGAGGGTGTATGTTTTCCATGGTTCAATGTTAATATACTTTGTATTTGTTTGGAATGGTGTTGAAGATGCTTGGAAAATTTCCTCTAAAAAATTAATTGTTATCTTAATTGTTTTTAGTGAAGGACTGTCCGTCATTAGTTTGCTATCTGCATATTTAAATTTGTTGGATAGAAAGTGATCAAGCCCTTTTACTCAGCATATGCAATGCGCTTATTGATATAGCATGAGGTGTATTCTTGAGCTTTTCAGGAAGTTAATTTGTAAGTTGTCCATATGTTGTTGCTTTGTGAAGTGAAACCATTCTGTAAGTATGTTTTATGCTCCTTTTTAATTGTTTATTTTATTTTTTCTGTCTACCACAGGCTGTTATACTTTGCTTTTCTCGAGCAATTAATTTTCTCTAATGGCAAATGCAGTTATATATATTCATCAGCAATGGCTTAGATTTTCTTCAGGGGCAATTATTTTTGCTTGTGCTTCTCTATGCACCATTTTCTTTGTTATTTTTACCTCTGATCATCTAGTTATGTATTTAAACTCTTATTCCTTTTGCGACTACAGACAGCAATCATTCCCAATCTATCTCAGCAATCTTCATCTGACTGGCAAGAGCATACAGCTGCCGATGGGAGGAGGTATGCATTTTTTGGAGGTGTCATCATCTGTTTTTTAAGATCTTTATCCTATTATATTATCCTTTTTGTTCAGTAGTAGTTTTTTTTTAATGTTAATCTCTCACTTGGGGTTATATGAATATCATTGAAAACATTCATGTTCTGTGTGTTGCAATACCTGACGTCTTTTGTATAAATTATTTTGCTAGATATTATTACAACAAGAAAACAAAGCAGTCTAGTTGGGAGAAGCCCTTTGAATTGATGACACCAATTGAGGTTAGCCATTATCCATGAGTTCATTCTTCTCAAAGTCTACATGCTGCCCCTGCTAATTGCCTTACGTGCTCTTTTGACATATCTTGTTATTTGTTCAGAACAATGTTCCCTTTTTGTGGTTGTAATAATATAATCATTCCTTAATTGATCGACACTGTTTTATTTGAGTTCTACTTTTCTTTGCATGTTTGTTTTACTGGTCTGTAGCTGTCATGGCAAGTGTGGAGAAATTTAACGACTGGTCTATATGCTCATTGTGAAGGCGGGCTTTCAGTTTCTCGAGGCAGGCAATATTTTGTTATTTCCTTTTTCTTTGTCATGTTGGGAAAGCTTTTATGTGGCTTTGGCTTATTGACATGTTTGACCAACATGAATAACAACTGCCTTATTTATCTCATTATTTCCGAATGAAGTTTTAGAATGAGAATGGAATGTGGTTGATTATGATTGATATAGATTAGTATCAAGGAGATATCTCGAATGATGTATGTCTTAGTATCATGTCTAATTCCATTTGTCCTTTAGTCCCAAGTTACTATGTGTCAGTTTCTTTGTGGAGCATTGTGTTTACTTGTCATGCTGCTATACTACTCTGTCCATCTGGATTTCCCCGGTGTTCAACTTTAATCAACTCATTGGTGTTTCAGTTTCCTGTTTGATTATGGTTTAGGCTTGTTATCTAGGAACTTGTTCAGAAATACTGTAATGAAAGGAACATAGGAGTTTGTCCCTAGCTATTCGACCAAATAGAATCGTCCTGTTCGTATAGAACCTATCACTAAAATACCCCCAGAGGATTCTATTCAAGAAATAGCTTTGCATGCTTCGGTTCTTTTGCCTGACGTCTTTGATGGTTATTGATCACCAGAAGAGGGCTGCTTGTGTTTCATTCACCCTTTTCCGTTTGTAACTGTTCCTTAACAAAATAAAGTTTTGTTTCCTGGCATTGTCGTTTGCATTATTCATGTTGAGGCTCTTTGGTGGTTAACCCTTTTTTTTGTTTGGCTGAACAAAGGTTATCTGGCATATACTTTATGAGATTTACATGTTGCATGTTTCACATTCTTTTTCTGCTCTGTTTCTATCACATTTGAAATATTTGGGCCCGTTATAGCTTGTAGTGGATATGCTCCAAAGTATGTTCTAAATGAATCAAATAATTGCCAACCATTGCTAATTTGCAGTATATTTTAAGCTATTTTGAGGTAGCAGAATTCATTATTCTTTTATCTGAGATATTTTTCTATTACTTTTTATAGCACACATACAGCTGTTATATTTATAATTCGTATTCTTGACATTTCACTCTCTCCTAATATATCTATGTGATTTTGCCTGTGGGATTGTCACACATCTTGAATAAACAAATTTATCTTGTTTCTTTCCGGTTATGTTGCAATTTTAGGTAAATATGCTAACAGTGTATCCTTTGTTATTTCTCTTACTATTAAGATTCTTTACTTGACAATTAATGTTATTTTGGCAGAGAGCTGATGCATCTACTGTCTGGAAGGAATTCACAACTCCAGAGGGGAAGAAGTGTGTTTACTTCTCTATTAATCAACTTTTATGATAAATATTTTACCAGGATGGGTTTTGAATCTTTTGTTTTTACAGAAATGTAGCTTAATTGTGGATGCCTTATGCAGGTATTACTATAACAAGGTTACAAAGCAATCTAAATGGTCGATACCTGATGAACTCAAGGTATAAAAGTGTTCTCTAATAGTTTCCTCTTCTGTAGTGATGCATTCTGATTTAAACTCTTCATTGCTTGTTTCCAGTTAGCTCGTGAGCAAGCTCAACAAACAGTTATTCAGGCAAATCATGCAGTGACAGATGTTACTTCTCAAGTCCCACCAGCTGCTGCTGCCACGGTGGAGGATGCTTCTAACACAGATATTTCAGTTGCCTCTGGTCCATCTGCGCCACTGGCTGGAGTAGCTTCAAATTCAGTTTCATTGACACCTGTGGTACCTGTTGCTGATTCTTCCTCTATGGTATTTACAGAATCAGCAAATATTGCTGTTACAAGTTCTATACCAACAAGCACTGCTAGCGTCCAACCGCCTGCTGTCACGACAGCTTTGCCAACCTCTGTTTCAGGGAGTACTGTGGTTCCTAGTCCTTCATCCAATGCTCAGGCAACATTGTTGTATGAATCCTTGTCGTTTTTATATTGTGAAGATGTCTGCAATTTGGATGTCCTTTCTTTTGATTGTTGCCTTGCATTTCTTGAAAAATTTGCAGGAGTGGTTTTGACAATATAGCAATCCATGGCGGTGGAAGTTCTATGGAGGGATCATTCAATCAGGATCTTGAGGTTTTAACTTGACGTTCTGACATAAAGTTGTTAATTAACTTAAATGAACATAAATTCTATTTTGTACTGTGGAGAACAAGGAAGAGATATGTGTATCTTGGTTTGATCATCCACAGTTGCATATACCTACAAGCTAATGCTCTTCTTTCAAAAGTCTGTATGCTTGTGAGAGAAATGATCAATTTAATTTGATGTGTTGAATGTGTTGCTTGCAGGAAGCAAGAAAAGGAACTGTTGATGCGGGCAAAACTAATTTGGCCTCGTTGGAGGAGAAGACCTCAGATGATGAGCCTTTAGTATTTGCCAATAAACAGGTATTATAGAATCAATTTCCAACCAACATTCATCCTGACCCATAAAAAGAGTGGTGCCATAATTTTTTTTCCATGCTGGAAAACTGTGGTCACTGCTGTCCATAAATTTCATTTTTATTGTCTGTGTTTGTTTCTTAATTATGCTATTCATTTCTTCAGGAGGCAAAAAACGCATTCAGAGCTCTTCTTGAATCTGTAAATGTTCAGTCTGATTGGACTTGGGAACAGGTAACATGATTTTGTTTCGTTCTTGCCATTTATATCCTCATTGAATGACTATTTATTGATGTTACAATCTTATATTAGACAATGAAAGAGATCATTAATGACAAACGATTTGGTGCACTGAAAACACCCGGAGAACGGAAGCAAGCATTTAATGCGGTAAACATATTTCAAGGAGTTTGTTGTGCGGTCATTTAATGTAGTGCTTAGGTACTGATTTAAATTTCTTCATCTCTGGTGTTTAAGTACTTGGGTCATAGGAAAAAGATAGAGGCTGAGGAGAGGAGAATGAGGCAGAAAAAAGCTAGAGAAGAATTCACAAAGATGTTAGAAGTACGTTAATGCAGCTGAGGCTCTTCTTTTTTTCTTTCTTTGGTATATATTTCTCATTGTGATAATGCCTTCCATACTTTGATCTTGTTTCAGGAGTCCACAGAACTTACTTCATCAATGAAATGGAGGTTTAAGTCTCTCCGCATTATTTTTTGCAGTTTTGTTTCTTTGGTTTTATGTGCAGTACTTATGGCTCTGCATATGGAGACTTCAGTATCTTAACTCTGCATTATTTGGTATCAGTAAAGCTGTCAGTTTGTTCGAGAATGATGAACGGTTTAAGGCTGTTGAGAAAGCCAGAGACAGGGAGGATCTTTTTGACAGCTACGTTGTGGAGCTGGAGAGAAAGGTAAACGAAGGGCAGTGTATTTATTTCTGTTTTATTATTTATGAATACAAACTTCATGCACTGGTATAGAATGATTACTTTTGATTGGTATAGAATGATTACTTTTGATTTTATGAGTAAGATGATGTGACGATCTGTCTTATCATGCTGTTACTTATGCCTACACATAATACAGGAAAAGGAAAAGGCTGCAGAGGAGCACAAGCAACATCTGGCAGAATATAGAAAATTTCTTGAGTCGTGCGACTTCATTAAGGTATTAATGAGATACTCATGGTTTTGATTTTGATTTCTGAAGTGTCTCATGGTCTGCTTTTCAATCACAGGTGAATAGCCAGTGGCGCAAAGTTCAAGATCGCTTGGAGGATGATGAAAGGTGCTTGCGCCTCGAAAAACTTGACCGCTTACTTGTTTACCAGGTATAGTAAACCTGTTGTAAGTTTTATAGCACTTTTTTTGTTTGAACAGGAACTAACGGTGATGCTAGTGGTGCAGGACTATATCCGTGACTTGGAGAGGGAAGAGGAGGAACAAAAAAAGATACACAAGGTAGAATCTGTGTGCAAACTCTTGTGTTTCAGTCTAATTTTGTTCTAATGATTTTTATTACCGGATAACAGGAAAAGCTGAGAAGAATTGAGAGGAAAAACCGTGATGCATTTCGCAAAATGATGGAAGAACACATAGCTGCTGGTGCACTGACAGCTAAAACTCGCTGGCGGGAGTATTGTTTGAAGGTCATTTCTTGATTATTGTTAAGACTAATATAAATAACTGTTGCTTGGTAAATAAATATGAGGAGCAATGGACTGTTTGAAACCCATATTTGGTTTTTGTTTGATTAGATAAAGCACTCGGACGAATACCATGCTGTTGCTACAAACACTTCTGGTTCAACACCAAAAGGTTTGTATGAGGGTGCTGCTGAAGAATTAGAGAAGCAGGTACCTGTCTCACAGTTGATTCGTAATTTATGTTAGTTTTCTTGGACCTATCACACCAGATTCTGCTTGCAAGTTGTGGATCAGTGAAGAGGCAAAAGGCTTAAAGATTTTCTAACCTTTATACAGTTGTCACTAGTTTCCCATGATTGTGGTTACTGTTTTTGTACCAATTATCTGGGTAGTGTTAGTGGTGAAAATTTGGTGCATCTTATGTGCTGTATTTAATTAGAAACTGAACAAAAATTCCGGATTCCACTATCTCAATTTTGCATGGATGTGATGTTAAGGACATAAATTGTTTGGACCAGCAAGATACCAATAGGGAAACTTCAAGGGCTCATGTAAAATGCCATTTTGATATTTTATGGATTTAAGAAAATGTAAAGAGAGAGGATAGGCTGGGAAAACTTGTATGAGGTGTTATGTTGATTTTTCTCTCCTTTCTTGGCACTAGATGGGGACTTGAGATTTTAGCTCCGAGTAATTGTGTGACTCAATGCTACTTGTAACTCTTAAGCTTTTCTTTAACATGTTTGCTTTCCAACTGTGTTGAATGTTGTCTTTTTTTTTCCCCTTTCTGGTTCCTACTGCTAGGAGTTGACGTCTACAGGTCTAACTCGTTTTGTATGTTAACAGTATCACGATGACAAAACTCGGATAAAGGATGCAATGAAGTCAGGAAAGGTAAGGGTTTATCGTACCTTCCCTTCTATGTTTACTGCCCTTAATGTGTGTCTAACATTTATGGTTGCAGATCACTATGTTGTCAACTTGGACGTTTGAAGACTTCAGGTCTGCTACTTCTGATGATATCGGTTCTCCTCCTATATCAGATATCAATCTGAAGGTACCTGTTTAGTCAAATCAAATAATGACCTCTCAAATTTGTTTTCAGGAAATGTTAACAAGAATAAGAAATAACTTTGAATTGTGAGCTGATCATATATTGTGGAGTTAAGAGGCTTGCATCGTGAATTGGATGGCAGTTTTCAAATTGAAATTATTGATTCTTCTGATTCTAGATGAGGCTGTGGAGTAGTATTGTGTTATATTTGGGTAGCCTATATTAAGTGGCTGGCACTATTGGAAAAGTTATATGGCATTGAATGCTCTCAAGTTTACAAATTTCACCCTTGAGGCGTGAGATCTTGATGTTATTGGGAAGTCAATTCACATATGAAGTTGACGGCTATATATGGTAACCATACTACTGTCTTATATATGCAGTGTTTATTAAACTGCAAAGTTTCTCATGAAGAATCAGAAGTTCGTTAAACTTCTAAAACGTTTTTTATATTTTTGCCTTTATTTTTTATGTAAACAATGTTGCCTTCACCCATTGCTGGGTGGACATGTTTGATACCTATCTTTGTCTATTTCCACTTGAAGAAGTCAAAGAATGTGAACATGAAATGGCAATTATCAGAGAGACAATTGTACAAGCAAGCTTCTTGGACATTTGCATGCAAACTTCATACTGCTTCAGCTTGCTGCTTACTTTGATCTGTAGTTCATTAGGCGTATTTGGCCCATTATTAACATACTGATCTAATTGTGTCTGGTATTTTGAAGCTTTTGTATGAGGAGCTGGTTGAGAGAGCCAAGGAGAAGGAGGAGAAGGAAGCTAAAAAGCGTCATCGCCTTGCTGATGAATTCACAAAACTGTTGCAAACATACAAAGTACGGAAAATCTATTTTGGGAACATCATGTTGAATGCAATTCTTCCTTTGGATTATTTTTCAAATGTTTCTACTTATTTTGTTGCAAAATAAATGTTTCTACCTTTCTCCTATATGTATTACGATCAAATGTTCTTTTCTAGGACATAACTGCAAATTCTGATTGGGAGGATTGCAAATCACTAGTTGAAGAGAGCCAAGAGTATAGGTATTACAGTTGTTGGCAGCACTAGTAAGATCCTTTTTCACGTTAGATTTGTTTAATGGTTTTTTCATCTTGCTTTTCTGTGCAGGGCAATTGAGGAAGATAGTTTGAGGAGAGAGATTTTTGAGGAGTACATTGCACATTTGCAGGAAAAGGCCAAAGAGAAAGAAAGAAAGCGTGAGGAGGAAAAGGTACACGTATTTCCTTGACAATTATGATTGGGTATTCATGACCAGGGTAAAATGACTTGATTTGAGTATCCCTTATATTGATAAATCAGTATTTTTGTGTTATGAAAGATGTTTTAGTAGAAATACTCTTGTTATAAGTTTGGCTCATATTCCCAAAAGTTTTTGAATGGCATCAGGTACTGTTCTCATAGTTGAACATTGAACACAATATGATTGGAAATAAAAAATGCAGCCTTCATATGGTGTTTGCACCTGTCAAGCTCATTCTTGACATGTGTTTGGAATTGCTCTTCTATAAATTTATTATTTGTGCTGTTTAATTGACAAATACTTTTCATGTATTGCAGTGTTTCTTGAGCTCTATTCTTATAAACTTTTCTTGTTTGCAGGCTAAAAAGGAGAAGGAGAAAGAGGAAAAAGAGAAGCGGAAAGAGAAAGAGAGAAAGGAGAAGGAGAAAGAGCGTGAAAGGGAAAAGGGAAAGGAAAGAACTAAGGATGAAACAGATAGTGACAATGTGGACGGAACGGATAGTTATGGCCATAGAGAAGATAAGAAAAGGGAGAAAGATAAAGATAGGAAGCACCGGAAACGGCATCAGAGTGCAACCAATGATGTAAGTTCTGATAGGGATGAAAAAGAGGAGTCTAAAAAGTCACGCAGGCATGGAAGTGAACGTAAGAAATCTAGAAAGGTATGAGACTCTTCTGTTGTTTTTCATGTTATCTTGTGGAATATTCGACTTTTTCCTCACATGAAATCCTTTTGCAGCATGCATATACACCTGAATCAGATAGTGAAAGCCGGCACAGAAGGCACAAAAGAGATCACCGCGAGTCCCGTAAAAGTGGTGGATATGAGGAGCTTGAAGATGGGGAGCTTGGTGAGGATGGAGAAATCCAGTAGTTCCCTTCCATATTTGGAGAATACTAATTTAAATGCTTGGACCTGATATGAGAATTTCTCAGCGAGTTTATTGTTTGTTCTGGGAACTCTATTTTCCTAGTGTAGTCTTAACTAATTGTATAATCTTATGATGCATAAAAGGCAGTATAAATCTTGCCTTGGAGTTTGGGATTCTGTTTATCTAAAAAGCTGGTCATTGAATAGATATTTAGGACTGGCGTTTCCTACTTGGCGTGAAGACATGCAAAGTAAATCTCAGTATTGTTTTTATTTTTTTAAATAATTCGAAATGGTTGATGGAGTTGGGATGAGTTGATCTTAAGCCAATAGGATTTGAGGAAAGATAGATTATCCTCAGTATAACAATGGTATTTGAAACATCTTTTAGTGGATAAGTCATGCTTATTGCACAAGATGAAAAACAGGCTAGTCAGTTTGATGTGTTACTTTAAGTGCTTTTAAACCATAGCCAGATCAAGACTTTAGAACATCTTAAGGGCATGGAGGATAAGAGGTACATGTAGGGATTACAATTGATTTTCAACCCAATTAATATTTACACTACGCTACCCTAAAAAATAAATATGAGAACTAAAAAATGGATTTTAAATGGATGTTAAAAAATGAACGTTGGTATAGATATAGATATGAGTCTAGTGATAATCGGAATAGATGAATATTCATATTTTATTTGTTTTTTATTAGCTATATTTTTTCTGTTTATTTTTTGAATATTTACGGTTAAATATAATAAAATATTAATATTTTCTGAGAAGAAATAATTTTGAAATTTTCACTTTACTCTTTAGTCCTTATCTTTTTCTATCATATTTTATTTTCTTATAGAATAATAATAATATAAATGATACGGAGATGGAGTTTTGAATGTTGTGAAGTTCACGTAAAGATAATTTAAAGCTTTGAATATTTCAGTTTTTGTTCCAGTTCTTGATTGTGAAAAATATATGTTATCTTTGTAATAGACATTATGATTTTTATTATTTCAAATTTATGATTTTTTAAGACATACAAATCAAAATCTTAACTTTTTATTATTAAAGTAGTTTTGATTTCGAGTGTTCGCAAAAATCTGCTCTTTATATTTTCTATTTTGAAATTATATTTTTTAATGTGCTATACAACCCGATAAATATCAAAAACTTGGATTTAGATATGGGTAGTAAATCGTAAAAATCGATAAATATGAATATCGATATGAGTTGAGCCATAAAAAATGGATATAAATATGGTTTAAGTAATACCCGAATCGAACCCTACCTATCTAATACTGTTTCGGCTAAAAAAACAGAAATGAAGCAGAGTTCTGTCTTCTTTGTTTGGACCAAAATGAGAAGTATACTATTATGCCTTTGGGGTTAACTATTAACAAAAGACATGGGTATACATAGTAGGTGGAGTCGACACGTTTAGCTCACAGAACGAAATTGAAAACGTATGGTGATCAATTTTGAAATGGCTTTAATTTCTATCGATTGATGATAATAAATGTATAATTTCCACAATAGTTGCATTCTTGATCTCTTCAAAAATGCTGTCTCCAATCTCCACTGCAATATCTTTCTGCTGGAGTTCGTATCTGCTCCATTCTTGTGCTGAATGCATTAAATCTAAGTCCAACAGCTTTTTCAAGTTCAAACTGTCCCCAAATACTTTCCAACAGGACTTCGTTTTTTCATCAATGATCCTCCGCAGCTCTTCTGGCCCCAAGCATTCTTTGAAATGTTCCTGTGGCTTCTGCTTCCTTACCTGGTTTTTGATCATCTCCCGTAGACAATCAAACAGGAGTTGCTTTGTTTGCTGAAAAGCTGTTAATTTACCAAGTGTTTTTGGTAATCAATAGAGTGAGTTTGTTTATGAAAAGTCTCATCTTTCATAATATTGTAGCTTTGATCTTCTATAGAATAAACCAGTTCAGCCAAAGAGAGTTTGATGAAAAGTAATGGATACTAACCTTTATGAAGTGGTGATCCTCCATGACCTGGTATCCCTTCAAGAACTGAAACTGGGCTCAGTGGTTTAGTCTCTTCTATTTCTCTCCACTTGAACCTTCTATGTGAAATAGGCTGTTTGCTCCGTGGATAACTCAACCATGTCTGCAATTCCTTGGACATTTCAAGAACTACATCTAATATCGATATTTCCCTTCAAACCAAGAAAAAGGTTAAGAATATTCAGTTTTCCTACCTCTCTTTCTGTTGGAGTACAGACTTGAAAAGATTCTGTAGTCTTTACTCTGAATTCGTGAGCTCTTCGCAATGAAGTTGTGGTTTCGTCCACATCATTTTTAGAGCATGAATTGAACACAGTCGTGCTACTGGCAGAGGAAAACTTGTCAAAACCTCCACCTTCTTGGTTATGTCCAACCCCTTTTGGGACGTTAGACTTTTCATCTCTTTGATCTGAAATTCTGATTCTCAGCTTCTCGTTAACGGAAATGACCCAGTTATATGTCGCTTTTATTATTCTTGGACAATTGCTGATACTCTTTCTGCTTTGCTTTAGACTGGAACTAACTGACCTCTTTGTGATCTTTCTTCCATTACTGTGAAAGAAGCAGCCACTTTCTGAACTTAACCCCGCCTGTCTTAAATGCCCTCTTTCTACAAGGTAAACCTCTAGCATGAAAGGTTCTTGCTGCTGTTGAAGAAGTTGTTGAAGTTTAACTGGCTTTGATGTAGCAGTAGCCATTGGATAATTTGAGTTTCAAGTGCTTGAAAGGGACTGCAAATCAAACTACTTCCGATGAAAGATGGTGATATTATAGTAAACTTGACAGAAAAAGCATACGTCTGTTTGGTACAGAATAGGACAAGGGGAAGTTTTGGTACTTGAGGCTTGAATGAATAGAGAAGGATAGAGGTATAATACAAAGATCTCTAGGATATGTCTTTTTTTCCAAGTCTGGTCATGCTACTGGTATTTAGTTTCAGAGTTTCAGGTTCCCTTTTCGCAAAAGTTTAGGTCAATGGTGGCATTCTGATTTGGTTTTGTTCTATTCTCTTTGTTCTTTGTGCCTTGGCCTGTTTCTGGATTTATAAATCACATCACTCGTTCACAAGTATCTCCAACATCTTAATTGCTATATTTTGATGTTGGTCCCACCTGATGATGACTATTTCAGAGAAAATACGTTGCAATTTCTTAATTCCTTTCATTTTGCCTCATCCATCAGATTCTGACCAAGATGCAATTGCTTTGGAGATGGAAGTAACTAAAAACATGCTTATGACATCATTAATCAATCCAATTTGTGTTCAGTGTTGGAGTTTTTATTAAGAGAATTGCATAACGTCCATTGGAATCCAATCATGGTCTTTTATCCTGTCCACGCTCCATAACCACTTCCTAAAAAGAGAAGAAGAAAATTAAAAGAAGAAACATCCCCACCACCATCATCCTCCCCAAGTAAAGTTGTGTAGGGGTCCCAATATGGTATACCTTGCTAATGCCAAAGTGAGGTTCAGAAATCGTCAAGATTTTGATTTCAATTTCTAATTAAAATTTGATATGATAGATTTCTAAGTTTTAGCTATTAGCCAAAGTGGTTGAATCAATTCGGTTGCATGTCATATAACAGTTTGTGTTAGTCCTTTCCTTTCATTTAATTCAACGAAACAGTTAATTTTTAGGTTAGTACGAATGTATATGTAGCTTCCTTATGTCTCTAATCTCCTGCTTTTCCTCGGTGAGTAATTATAGTCTGATTCTTGTCAAGTTAGGTTGATCCAATCTTACTTACCCTGGTCACTTCTGTTGTGGTTGATGCAGTTAGGTTTTGACTATGCAAGTAGGATTCTGTTTGTTGAATTTAAAGCGAAATAAGAGCACCTGATAAAAGAGGTAAAGTCAGTGTGTGGGGTATTTGTATATACATTTCAAGTGTTATGTAACATTTTGAAGCAACACATTGATTGACCATGATCCCATTTTTATCAAACGCATAGGACATCAGAATGTGGTGTATCCAACTAATGGAGATATGGTCCTTAGTAATAAGAACGACTCAATAAAAGCTACATTGATGATCGAGATTTGAAAAGATCCAGCAGCCTGTAATATTACTCGTATAATAACGAGGCTGTTTTCAAGAAATATGATACTTCGTAACAAGTATAATTCTGTGTGGGGTCTGGCGGTGGAAATTCTCGTGAAGTTGATGGGATACAATGTGGACCCTGAAAGTGTCACACGACTAATTAATGATAGAAAGTGCCTTACTTGTCACGCACTCTTGGGGACTATATCAAATTAATCCTCCTAAAGTCCTAACCCCACCTCTCTAATGGAGTTTCCTTTACCTTTTGTCTCCTTGCTGGTCCAAAGCAGAAGTTCTGAACAATATACATACTGTTGAGCTAGTAACCTGATGTCTACGGTTTGCTTGCCTACACTTTAATATACATGCACAAAGCCTATGTGCACTAAGAAGTGAAGGGTATGCTTCTATTTTCATGCACATAAAGGAAAATCATATGAACCGTAAAGTTATTTCTAACTCTTAAATAAAATTATAACTATTTGATAATTATTAATTAATTCTTAACTTATTATTTATGACAATATATTACTTTATTTCAGATCACAAAAATTTAAAAAAAGTACAATTTATGTAATAGTTTTAAATAAAATTTATTTTTATAATTTCAAACGAAGACAAAAACTTGTTTAACCTCATAGTTCATGCTCGTAATTTATGCATAGATAAGTATCTGCATCCCTTTTTCACAACTTACGTATGCAAAGTGAACAGAACAAAATATAAATGTAGCTCTTGTTTTCATTGTTTCCTCTTTCTAGAGTGGCTGCAAAAGTAACACACACACACACACATGTATATAATATTAGATTCGGACTTTTTAAATTTTATTTTGTTAAGTGATCAACATCGTGTTCAGATTGACGCTCTTTTTATCCATCACATGGCATTACGATACCTTGCATGTGAAGGCGAAAAGGAAGAAGCTGCAAAGACAAGACGACGTCAGCCGCAATATGGGTAAAGTAACAACGATGTCTAGCAGCAAATGCATGAGAACCAAACATTAAGACTGCCCAAGTTGTATTGTACTGTATAGTTGGCCAATTAAGCACTCGTGGTTGTGATCGAGGGGTCTCTTTATATTCTTTTAGGAAGTGTGTTTAGATAATGAAATCGATCTGCTTTCTTGATACACTGATGATTTGAAAAGGAGTACGAATAGGGATGACAGTCAAATTTGAAATTGAGTGAATTTGAATGGATTCTATTTGAAATTAACAAAATTTAATCAAATTTAACTTGTATTAAATTTGAAAAAATATTAAATTTATTTGAACTTTAAATATAAGAATATTCGACTCAAAGATTGATTCTACCCTAATCCAAATTATTTTTCATATACATAACAATGTCAATTATCTTATTTCTTCATTTTTAGTTAGTTGATCGAAAATTATTCAAAGTTATAATAGTAATCTTCGTAGTCTTGCCCCTCGTTTCTCTCTCAAGAGTGCAAGTTTTGGTCCTGCCGTTAATGTGCAAGGTGAGTTTTGCAAGTCAACTACAATATGATCTTTTCTATCTTTGTCTTTTTGCATTATAGATCTAGGCTTCCAGAAACTCTCCATTCGAGAGAAAGAAAATGCTGAGTTTGTGATTCCTATGAAAGATATCCAAAACGAGGAGATCAACTATGATTTATGTCTGCTGGGAAAATTAGTTGGAGAAAGAGCGATTAATACAGAGGCACTAGAAAGAACTTTGTTGAGTCTGTGGCATCCTATGCAGGGAGAGTATATCAAACCGATGGACAAAAACAATCTCTATATCATCCAATTTTATCATCATTTCGATATGAAGAAGATGTAATTAGCTGGAGGATCGAGGTCTTTCAACAAATGTATTTTGTTAGTTCATCAATGGAAGGAAAGCGAGAACACAGCGGATATAGATTTCATTTATACTAATATTTGGGTACAATGCCATGGTCTCCCGCTGGGGTTCGCTTATGAGGTGTTGGCAAAAAATATTGGTAACTTGATGGGAACCTATCTGGAGTATGACTTTGCTCAAAGACGCAATTAATGAAATAGCTACATGCGAGTCCGCATTCGTACAAATGTGAAAGAACCACTTATGAGGAAGAAGAGTATACGAAAACAGGGAGCTGAACCAATGGAGATAACATTCAGCTATGAACGAAATAAGGATTTGAATGTTCCCTATAAAAACCCTTAAGATAACAATCCTTATTATGACCTTATTATTGTGGCAATTTTAGTTAATTTTATAAGGATGTTTTTTTTGTAGTTTAAACTCTTCTACAAAGAAACCCCTATAAATATAA
>JANSVA010000002.1:3876318-3890098 GCA_025504915.1 Erythroxylum reticulatum | reverse complement strand
CAGAGTGGGCTCTGCAGCTCAAATTAAAGCTATGAAACAAGTAGCTGGTAAATTAAAATTGGAATTGGCCCAATTCGTAGGATTAGAAGCCTTTGCCCAATTCGCTTCTGATCTCGATAACTAGGGCATAGCGAAACCAAATGTCTCAAGTTTCTTGAAAGGTCGGAGGAGGAACTCTGTCGTGAATGGTCGGAGGAAATTCAGGCTGAAGTGCAGGCCAGAAATGCACGAAGAAAGGTGCAATGGAAACGTGATCCTGGGAAGGATCTTGGCGCAGATTTTGCTGCACAAAATCCAGATCTCAAATCTTCGCAACTCACATATAAGAATCCTCACAGGATAGGTAATAATTTTTCTTTCTTTCCTAAGAAGATTACGCTAAAGTCCATTGTAGATTTTACTTCTTAATTGGGCCATAAGTACCATGTACCCAATGGAAGTACAACCGAAATGGCGACAAATAATATTTCTGGACAAATCGATAAAGAAGCTTCGGTTATGAACATTGAGGAAAGTAAAAAACGTCCCCAACAAGGAAACACAGAAGCTAGTTCAGTAGAGGTGATGAACACAGGCAATATGGTTCTGCCTCATCCTCCATATCAATTACCAGCGGCCTGTCTTGCTTAGCAGACTCGCCGAGAGCCATGAGTTATATAGCTTGGAATTGTTGTGGTTTAGTGTGGATGGGGCAACAATAATAGGAAGAAAATCCATTGGGCGAGTTGGGACTGTCTCTGCGTTCCAAAAAAATATAGGGGCATGGGTTTTTGGGACCTTAATTGTTTCAACTTAGCCATGCTCTGTAAACAAGCCTGGCAGTTTATTGCCTATCCTGACTCACTTCTGAGTAAAATTTTCAAAGTTATATATTTCCTTTCTTGTAGTTTTCTGGATGTAAAGGAACGGACCAATTCAAGTTTCATTTGGAGGAGTATTTATGCGGCTAAGGATATACTACTTCATGGTGTTAAATGGAGGCTAGGTGACAGATCCTCGATTGATGTTTTTACAGACCCTTGAATTAATGAAGCTAATAATTTTTCATTACCTCCCCTCTCATCTAGGATTTCGATAATATTAAGGTGCGAGATCTGTTCAATGAGTCTGGCTTTGGTTGGGACGTACAGTTGCTAGAAGGACTGCTAACTCCTTATGATGTTAGGTGGGTATCTAGGATCCCAATCGCTCGTTCAAAACCTCCTGATCAACTGATATGGCACCACAGTCGGGATGGTTTCTACTCAGTCAAAATAGGATACAAACTGGCTCTTACTATGTTTACTGATATTGTTAACTTCTTCGTGGATGGGCCTTGGAATCGACTGTGGAACTTGTCTATTTCCCCAAAGATCAAGGACTTCACATGGCGATGTCTTCGGGAGTTTATTCCTTGTAAAGATCGACTCCTTCTAAAAGGTGTAACGCTCATCACTGCATGCGACTTTTGTGGCCATGCAGAAGATATCAATCATGTGCTGCTAGACTATCCTAAAGCAAAAGAAATTTGGTCCTTGGTGGACTTACGTCTTCCAAGTAATGGGGTTGAGCATTTTCTTGTGAAGACATTAGTAAACTCGCCCGCACCTAGTTTAGAATGTATTTTAGCTATACTATGAAGTATCTGGTATCACCAAAATATCAGAGTTTGGCAATGTAAGAATGTCCCCTCCCCTATGGTAGTTAATTTCGCTAATAATTTTCTTAAAGATTGGTAGGATTCTCGGGGGATTTTTGAGAGGGTTATTGATACGTCTGGTTACTTATGTTTTACCAGTTCCGTTTGGATTAAACCATCGGAAGGTTTTTTAAAATGTAACATTGATACGTCTATTTTGAAAGATAAGAATGCTACGGGGTTTGCTGCTGTGCTTAGGGATGAAAGAGGTTGTTTTGTTGCTACTATCTCAGGTCATTATTCTTCCCTTTTTGATCTAATTATTGCTGAACTTATGTCGATAAGAGAAGCCCTGTCTTGGTTAAAAGAAAAACAAATCGATCATGTCATTATGGAGTCTGACTGTTTGATGACTGTTCAAACTATCTTAGCTCCGTCTTTGAATTGTTCTAAGATTGGAATTTTGGTCCTTGATTGTCTCTCACTCAAGCGACATTTTCTTCACTTGTCCTTTCACTGGACGCATAAGTTTGCCAATAAGGCGGCTCACTCATTAGCCAGGGTAGCTTTATTACATGCAAACCTTCATCATTGGAATGCTAGTCCTTCTTGTTTAGATTCCATTTTATCTTCAGAGAGTTCAGCTTGTTATGCCATTGATGGGGAAAGGCTTGTAGGATCTGGGTGTATGGGGTAAGCCTGTTGGCTTGGGTTAGTTTTCGTTTAACCTTTCTTGTCTATGGTTTTGCCTTTTAAAAGTTTACTTCAAAAAAAAAAAATTCAAGTTGAGTTTGGAAGAGTAAAAAAATGTTAAATTAACTTAACAAATAAATTTAACATTTCAGAAGTATAATCAAAATTTGAGTAAGTTTTTAGTTTATTCACTTATCTAAATTTGACGATACTCACTACAACAGATAAGTTTATTGGCAACGAAACCAAACATTGCTAAATATTAAAAAATCGTCGCAAATATTAATTTGCGAGAAAAAACAATCATTGCCTTAATAGTCGTTGAATCCCGGTAGTAAAACAATTCCCTCGACATTTTTTTAAAATCGTTGCAAAAAAGTTTTGGATACAATAATTTTCGGTAAAACATATAATCAACGAGAGCGAAGAATGTCGTACAGATTATTTTGCGACATATAGGTTTCGTAGATAAAGGTTTTTACCTACTAAACCGTAGTCATAGATAATTATTTTTACTGACGATTTTTTATAGCATAATAGTTTTAGTTATTAATTGTTTGTTGTAGGTAAATGTTTTTATAAACATTCTTGTAAACGTAGGTAACAACATTTTGTAACAATTTTGTTTTAGTAGTTAATACTTTTTAGTGACGATTGTGTTTTTGTAGCAAAATAGTTTTATCTACTAATTTCTTGTTTTAGGTAAATAGTTTTAAAGACGTTCTTGTAAATGTAGGTAATAGCATTTTGTGACGATTTTGTTTTGGTAGCTAATACTTTTTAGTGACAAATTTTTAATTTTATTATAATTGTTAAAAACAAATTTAATTTAATTTATTACAATTTTTAAGAGAGTTTGAAATATAAATTAGTTACGTTTTATAATTAATATTGGTGACATATTTTTAAATAATAATAAATTGAAATAAAATAAACATTACAAATAGAATGCATTTTATAAAAAAATAATAACAAGTCATATACAAATTAAAACTCCTCATCATCGTTACTACTACTGACATAGTTTGAGCCAAGTAATTATTTGACCATCTTTTTAAGTTTGTTCACTTCTTTTACATTACAACCTAGCTTCTCTTCTATTTATTGTAACATAGTCTTCAGTGTTTGGTTCTCCTCTTGAAGCATCGTGACATATGCTGGTCGTGATGAAGATGCACCAATAGGCTTACGGTCATATCCAAGACCTTTGATATACCTTGATCTTGTACCAAGGACATTGTTGCAAATGTCATCGACATTGGGTTGATTCCCCTCAGACAATGATGTCTGCAACAACTCCTGCATCTTGTCCTACAATTTAAAGTACAAAATCGAGTTAATTAAAAAATTATTACTTACTATTACATAGAAAAATAAATTGTAATATTAATTTGTTTGTACTTACATAAGAGGCTCAAAACAATGTCGAGCATGAGTCTAGATAACATTTATTTTCATCGAAACGCGTAAAGACTTCACTCAAATTTGCATAGCTTAAATAAAGTCACACATTTGATTGGAAACCCTACAATACTTCCACATGCATAAGTAATCTTCTCCCATTGGCAAAATGGAACATATAATACGCCCCTCCATTGTATGAAAGGAAGTTATCAAGATGAGTAATATTGAATCATGCATTAATGATCAATTAGTAATTGGTCAACACAAGTGATGAATCCTAACCTACTCACCTTGTTATAATAATAATAGTAGTTGCAATGCGTGACACCAATAGTTAAGATCACAACTTCTTTTATCTATATCACATTCTTTTATCATTATAATTCTAGTTCAAAATAGCAAAGTCCTATTCATAATTTAGAAAGGCTAACCCTTCAAATTCTTCAATTTTATATGTAGAATTCAATCATTTTAGTAAACAGTGGAAAGGGGACTAAATATTGGTACTAAAAGTTATGAATTGTATGAGCTTTAAAGGAAAAAAATCATGATAATTAAAAAGGACATTAATTAAGGCAAACTTTACCCTAAACCTTTAAAATGATACAGATGCTCTCCCAGCTTCCTAATATGCTCTTACTAATGATCCCTTAAATGTGTATAAGCTCGAATTTAAAATGAATACATAAACTAACAATAATAAGGCCTTAGATATGCAGACCTCTGAGATCATACAGAAATCCAGAATCACGTAGCATAAAGATGGGGATGGTAGTGCCAAATTCTTTCTCTCTATCTTACTTGTTCCCTATCAAAATAAAACACTAAAATTCTATGAGAACTTTCATCGAACAATTTATAGACAACCAAAATTCAACGCAAACTAGCAACAAAAATCGCATCTTTTCCCATTCTTTACCAATATTAACACATTGAAACAACCATTCAACCATTAACAGTCAAATTTTTTTAACTTAAATAACTCAACAACTCACCTTAGCTAAAACCGACCATTAACATAGGAAACAATGAAACAAGAAAAAAATAGCTGAGAGCATAAAAACACGAATCACTTACCTCGACTACAATTGCACGTAGACGATGGACGAGAAAACGAAGAGAACAAGATGAAAGAAGATGCACGGATGAGGGGAAAAGAAAAAAATCAATCAGAGAAGAGAGGAAAGGTTGAGTGAATTTTTTAAGGGCGGTCTGTATTCGTTTAATTTAACAGGTGCTGAAATGATGTCGTTTGTTCATATTAATTATTATTTGTAAGATACAAATTAATTATTTTTTATTGGAATAACATCAATCACGTTCTTAATTTATTCATTAATGATGAAATCCCCTAAAGAACTTAACATTGATAACCATCCCTATGTATTTTCTATACTTTTCCTTTACTTAAATTATATGATTATGTTCTGTCATAATCATTTATAGAGAGGAAAACCATATCAGAAAAAGGAATATTGTTCTTTTAAGGCATCGCATATATCAAACCATCTGATTTGATATATGTAAGGCTTAGGTTCATTACGTAAGTTTCAGAAAAAAGTGTTGATAAGATAAGATTATATGTTGAAGTCGGCGAAAGTAAACAGTGAGTGATTTAATAACTGGGATAATTCATTTTTTTTCTATTATAAAACTAGATTTTCTAACCATTATTTTTTAACTGCGTCCAAAATAAATTGTGGGTCTACATATCTGGAAGAGTTAATTCATGTTAAATTTTTGTACTTAATATTCAAAGATAAACTCATAAATCATAAATAAATTGTTCATACCTATTTAAATCTTGAACATAATAATAATAATTACATAGATAATTAAATACGTTCGTTTCGTATATATTTTACCTACGTGCTCAATTGAGGTCAATAGAGGATTAGTTTATATACCTATTAACATTAAATCTTGTGCGTCTATCAAGTATTAAATAAACGGTCAAGATTCAATATATTATTAAATTAAGAAAAATTCTAAATCAAATTTAATATAGACTTATAGAAAATATGGGTCATAACATCATGGCATATTTTTTACAATTCGTTCTCTATCTATGAGAGAAAATTAATTAAAAGTCACCAATATAAATGTATATAAAAAGACAAATCTTAGTGTATAAAGCTCCCTTTTTTACGAAGTTTAGGAAGGGCCATCAATTGTTCTCAGCCTTTCTTTTATATTTTTTACAAATAGAGTGCTTTTGTGTTTCGAATCCGTAACTTTCTCTGGCAACGAACAACCTATGCCATGCCACCATTCGGTGAGCTATTGTAAATTTGTTAATTTTATACATTTAATCCCACTTTTCTTCTTATCTCAATCCTTTGGTTAAAGTTGCTTTCTTTCCATTTCATATTCAACAACACTTTCTCATCTTCTCATCCCAACTTTTGATTTTAGTACCTTGAAAGACGTAGAAAATGTCCTGTTGTAGTTCAATGATGCATGTTATTTTGTGCTCATACACAATATCATACCTTTTCTTTTTCCATTTGGTGAATATAAGCATTATCATATTTGATTTGACGTGCTAAGTCATTCGGAAGGGAAATAATAGAAGAGAAATGGTAATTACATTCGCTAATGCTCCAATACGTATATTTACATAATTAAACATGCCTCTTTGGATGGTGAAGTTATCAGCACTTCAACTCTCCCTCCATAAGAGCTGACGACCAACTCAACTCTCTAACTGGACCAAACTTTCTCACTAGCCAAACACGTAAAAGGCTTCTAACTAAAGAGTGAATAAGAAAGAACAAAAAGATGGTCCGAAAAGAGGCATCAATTTTGTGCACGGTCACTAAATTTCTCGAGAGACATTGCCTAGAAACTAGAATGCTCTAACCTTTGGAGTTTATGTCAGAGATTTTTCATTAATTTTTGTCAGAAATATCACTATTACTGGGATTGATGCATGGCATTGGCAGATAAAATATTGCATAGATTCGAAAGTCTGGCCCTGAGAGTCACGGATTCGGATATTAGACGATCATTCACTCGCCATAGTAAGTGGCCATGGTTTAGAACCGAACCCAACCGATTCTTGAGCTCCCGATTCTCTTCCTTTAACCGGTTCACCTGTTCTGTGAGGTTGTCTAAATGTGTCTTCTTTCTCCGACGGGAACGTCGGGCTGATTCACGGTTCGATATCAAACGCCTTCGCTTTCGCTCGTCGATGGAGTAAACCGACTGGGTGGACCCTTCCGAACCAGAGAATGAGCTACCAGCTGGTGATTGGAAAAGGGTTAAGAGTTCCTGGACTTCATTGGGTGTGAACACGATTTCATGAACCGGAGCCGGGTTCGGGAACGTATGTTGGGCCATGTCATGGGTAAAAGACATGGTTGAACCAAGTAGGGAGCCGGTTTTCCAATGTGAACCGAACGTGAGATGGAGGGAGAGGAGAGGAAGGGAAAAGGGAATAATGAAGTAGTGAAGACGAGAATTTATAGTGCAAGAGAAGAGACACACGGGCCCAACTAAAAATAAACAAATACTGGGAACATGTAGAAGAAGTATTAGGTTAGCTTAATCACTAAGAATAATATAAAAACTCATAAACAACATTATATCACCAACGAAAAGAAGAACCAAACAGAATGTTTTTTGATTTCGAGCGGCGTTTTCAAACCTCAGTTATCTAACAATGTCTGCCTGAACATGCCGAGCACATACAGTTGGTTGGTGTTAGGTTTATGCCTTAAAAGTTGTACAAGAAATAGATATTCCCTGGTGATTTGGTCGTTGCATCGATTCGAACGGTTTTCTTAATCGGGTTTGGCAGTTAGTTCTGGTTAATTACATGTAAGAGAAGTTCTAAAGCAAACAAAAGCAGCAGTGGAAGCTAACGTGTACACGTTCTGCTGTTATTTTCAGCTTTTATTCGGGAAACAAAGTAAAGATAAGCATCTTGTCGTCTTCTGGTGTTTAACAAACTCCAAAGTAGTAGGATTCATGTGCTGTAGGGTGACTCGTACATTTTCAAAGAAGTATATGTTCAACTGCATTCCATATGCTCTACGCAACTTTCTGCTCTCTAACAACAATATTGAGATACGGAGCCTGATAATACACTTAATTTAGACTTTACACTAGGCCCACTATCATGGATCCAACTATAGGCAAAAATATGTTATGTCTTTTATATTTTCTTGGGTATATAAATACGTTTGTTTCTCCTAGTGTACCTATGTTGAAAACAATTCACAGTGAAATAAAACTCTAGCCGCCCGTGGAAGTAGCCAAGCATTGGTGAACCACGTAAATCTATGTATTTGTTTTATCCACACTTGTTCTTTGATTGTTGTGATTGATCATTCATAACAACTAGTATCAGAGCTTCGTTCGTATCACAACAATATGAAAAGATGGAAAGCGCAAACATTCAAATTGAGAAATTTGATAGAAACGATTTTGGTTTCTGGAAGATGTAGATGGACGATTATCTATATCAGAGAAACCTCCACGAACTTTTGTCAGGGATGAAACTAGAAACCATGAGACAGGAGGTTTGGGATCTGAAAGATTGGCAGGCGCTAAGGTTGATTCGTTTGTCGTTGGCGAGAAACGTTGCCTTTAACATCGTTAAGGAGACAACGACTGCAGGAGTACTGAGGGCTCTGGCAAACATGTACAAAAAATTGTTGACTATTAATAAGGTTTATCTGATGCGTCGTTTGTTCAATTTGGGGATGTCTAAAAGTGGATCTGTCGCAGATCATATTAGCGAATTTAATATGATTATCAGTCAATTAAGCTCTATTGATATTAATTTTGATGATGAGATTAGAGCCCTAATTTTGATGTCCTCTCTACCTGAGTCATGGGATACTATTGTTTCCGCAATTAACAGTTCGCGTGGGTCTGAGAAACTAAAGTTTGATGAAGTCCGAGATGTTGTCTTGAGTGAAAGCATTCACAAAAGGGAAATCGAGAATTCATCTGGTAACACGCTTAGTGTCGAGGGAAGGGACAGGAGAAAGTCCAAGGAAGGCCATAGTAAACATGGTCGATCAAAATCAAAAGGGCGGGAAAAATCTAAAGGCAGAAACGAAGTCTCTTGTTGGGACTGTGGTGAAAAAAGACACTTCAAGAAAGACTGCCCTAAACCTAACAAGAAGAAAGGCCAGAAAAATAATAAGGATCATGAAGATGATGATTCTGTATATTCTACGGAAGACATTGGTGACGCCTTAATTCTTAGTGTGGACAGTTCGGTTGACTCTTGGATACTTGATTCTGGTGCGTCATTCCACTCTTCTCCGAGCAGAGATTTATTCCATAATTTCAAGTATGGAAATTTTGGAAAGATGTATCTTGCTAATAATAAAGCCTTGGAGATTGCTGGAAAGGGGGATGTGTGTATCCAGACCTCAGGTGGGAGTAAATGGAGGTTGCAAGATGTCATATATATTCTTGACTTGAAGAAGAATATGATTTCTATTGGTCAGTTAGACAGCATGGGTTATAGGGCAGTGTTCGGGGAGAGTTCTTGAAAAATTATGGACGGAGCTATGGTGATAGCACGGGGCACAAAATCTGGAACTTTATATAGTACCACAGGATGTTTGAACATGGTTGCTGTAGTTGATAGTACATCGAGCTCGAGTCTGTGCCACAACAGACTAGGACATATGAGTCAGAAGGGGATAAAGATGCTAGCTTCAAAGGGGTATCTGCAAGGTTTGAAATATGTTGATATGGGTTTTTGTGAGAGTTGTGTTCTGGGAAAGCAGAAACAGGTCAGTTTCACAAAGGCTAGCAAAGAACCAAAGGCAGAACGGTTAGAACTAGTACACATAGACGTGTGGGGGCCATCTCCAGTCTCCTCTCTTGGTGGTTCGAGATATTACGTCACCTTCATTGATGACTTTAGCAGGAAGGTATGGGTTTACTTTCTAAAATATAAGTCAGATGTGTTTGTTACCTTTAAGAGGTGAAAGGCTGAAGTTGAAAATTAGACTGGGTTGAAGATCAAATGCCTTAAGGTCTGATAATGGTAGAGAGTATGATTCTACAAAATTCAAGAAGTTCTATGCTGATGAGGGAATCAGGTGCACCAGGACAGCTCCTGACAAGGCAAGACAGAATGAGATTGTTGAAAGGATGAACAAAATGTTGAATGAGTGAGCAAGAAGCATGGGACTACATGCTGGGCTGCCAAAAATGTTTTGAACAAATGCAGTGAGCACAACAACGTACTTGATAAATAGAGGACTTTCAGTTCCTTTGGGTTTTAAGATGCCAGAGGACGTTGGTCGGGTAAGGAGGTCAAGTTTACTCACCTGCGGATTTTAGGGTGTGCTGCCTATGTTCATGTTGATCCAGATAAGAGAGACAAGCTTGATGCAAAAGCTTTGAAGTGCTATTTCATTGGGTATAGTTCGGATCAGTTTGGATACAAATTTTAGGATGATGAGAATAGGAAGATCTTAAGACATTGTGATGTGACATTTGATGAGAATGTCCTGTATAAGGACAAGTTTGAGGTGCGATCTGAAGATGCAAAAGAAGTGGGAGTTGAGGTTGAGTTGCAGGAAAATCCAGAAAATATTAATGTAGAACCAGAACAGCAACCAATTACACCTGAGCCAGTGTTGAGGGGATCTACCAGAGTTACCAGGTCACCACTAAGGTATTCACTATCCTTGTATTATTTGTTGTTGACTGATGGAGGGGAACCAGAATCCTTGATGAGGCTTTACAGGTCAAGGATTCAATCAAGTGGGAGCAAGTCATGGATGATGAGATATGGTCACTTGAGAAGAATGATACTTAGGAGTTAACTGAGTTGCCTGTAGGGAAGAAAGTGCTGTTGAACAAGTGGGTCTACAGGATCAAGAATGAAACTGATGGTACAGTTAGATTCAAGGCTCGATTAGCGGTTAAGGAATATTCGCAAAGGAAAGGTATTGACTACACTGAAATATTCTCTCCTGTTATGACGCTAACTACAATTAGAATTTTTCTAAGTATTGTTGCAGCAGAGGACTTGCACCTTAAGCAGATGGATGTAAAAACAACACTTTTACATGAAGATCTAGAGGAAGAAATTTACATGCAGTAACTTGAGGGATATGAGGTCCCTGGTAAGGAACACATGATGTGTAAGCAAGAGGAGTTTGTATGGATTGAAGCAAGCTCCAAGACAGTGGTACAAGAAGTTTGACTCTTTCATGTTCAAAAACGGTTTTCACAGGAGTGAAAACGATCAGTGTTGTTACATCAAAAAGTTTACCGACTCCTTTGTTATTTTACTCTTGTATGTGGAAGACATGTTGATTATAGGTTCAAGTATGGAGGAGACAAATGATCTTAAAGGAAGACTGTCATCAGAGTTTGAGATGAAAGATTAGGGTACAACAAACTAGATTCTAGGGATGAGGATTTCCTGAGACCGGTCTGCTGGAATTCTAAATCTGTCTCAGGAGCAATACATTGAGAAGGTGTTGTCCAGGTTCAGAGTTGATGATGCTAAGCCCAGGAGCACATCTTTGGTTAATCATCTTAAATTGTCAAAGGAGCAATCACCCAAGACAGTTGAGGAATGTGAGTATATGGCAAAAATGCCTTATGCTTCTGCAGTTGGAAGTTTGATGTATGTTATGGTCTGCATTAAGCCTGATATAGCACCTGTAGTGGGAGTTGTGAACAAATACATGTCAGATCTAGGGAAAGAGTATTGGGAAGCTGTGAAGTAGCTTATGAGATACTTGAAAGGAACAGTTAGCATCTCACTTTATTATGGGAATGGCAAGGTAGTACTAGAGGGTTTTGTTGATGTTGATATTAGTGGAGATGTGGATTCAAGCAAGACTACATCTGGGTATGTCTACACTATAGATGGGACAGTAGTGAGCTGGATGTCTAAACTTCAGAAGTTTGTCTCTATGTCATTTACAGAGGCTGAATATGTTGCAATAGCTGAAGTTGATAAGGAGATGATATGGTTGACTGATTACTTGAAAGAGTTGGGCAAGAAGCAGTATGACAAGGTTCTCTTTACTGACAGTCAGAGTGCCATACAGTTGGTAAAGAACCCAGTGTATCATTTTAGAACTAAGTATATCCGGCGTAGGTACCATTTCACTCGTAGTTTGGTGGAAGAAGGTGAGATGTGTTTGAAAAAGATTGATGGTGCTAAGAATCCAGCAGACATGTTGACTAAAGGTGTTGATGCTAGGAGACTGGGGCTGTGCAAGGCCTCAGTTGGTCTTCTACCATAGCGTGGGAGATGTATGCGGCTAGGTGATTTTGTTGGGTACATTGGCATGAAGAATGAAAATGGTTGGGTTGACTGGGTTAGTCTCCAAGTAGGAGAATTGTTGAGATATAGAGCCTGATAACATACTTTGGACTTTATGCCAGGCCCACTATCGCGGATCCAACTATAGGCGAAAATAAGTTATGTCTTTTGTATTCTCCTAGCCATATAAATACGTTTGTTTCTCCTAGTGTACCTATGTTGAAAACCATTCACAGTGAAATAAAACTTTAGCCGTCCATGGATGTAGCCAAATATTGTTGAACCACGTAATTTGTGTGTGTTTGTTATTTCCGCACTTGTTCTTTGATTGTTGTGATTGATCGTTCATAACAAACAAAGCAAGAAAAAATTTTCATCAATCATATAAAACTAAATTTGCAGAGTCATGAATATATTATTCACTTTTTTGATCCATTTACTTATGAAATAGACTATATTTAAAGATCCAAGCTGAATCTTATACGTATCTAAGTTTCGAAATATATACCACAAGCACGTAAAACAAGAAACATTTTCGTAACGTGTATGTGATAAAGAGAATAAGCGTGTACTAGAAGAGACTTGAAGCATAAACTGTACGACTTTGAGCCTAAGCAATCGACGCATATCACTAATTTTCCTCCATTAAATGATTACAGTAGGTAGTAGGTTCTTTAATCGTGTATTATATCAATCATTAATTAAGGTAAAACCATCGGATTAGTATAAGCACTGTTTTTGTCGTTGATATCCAGTGTGCATGGCTCGACCAAGCAGCATATTCTTCTCGATAGAATATGGATATAATGTGAAGAAACGCTTCATCTTTGGAGATGCGACAATGGCTACCAAACCGACAAGTTTATGAGAATTTGGGTAAAGGAGTTAAGCAGGTAAAGAGCATCATGATGTCAAAATTAGTTTCGTTTATTCCTAAGCTGCTACATGGCATATATAAATAAGCAAAAGCAATGCATGATTGTTGGTTTTCATAATTGCTTCTCAGAAGCCAATAAAAAGAGAGATTTATCGTTCTAAATCATAGGAAGACCAATCAAGGGCAATTCACGCGCCTTTGGGTCTTTTACTGAGAGTGGCATGCATGAATTATTAACTATCACTACAGTTGATTCAGTGTAAATTTTAATTTTATTCCTAATGTCAAAAGTCTTCTTATTAGCTTCTTGGAAAATATGGAATTGCCATAACAAAAGGGAGGAACGTAGATACTTCGTAAGAAACCTTCAGATATGGTTGAGGGAGGGTTGTGAATGGTGACTCATTTAATAAAAGAGATAATATATACAACAAGAAGCCAGAAAATGATGTCAATTGGATACGAGAAAGGACATTTAGGGCCTAATCCATTAGCTGTAAAGGTTGTTAGACGCTAGCTCATCAAGAAAAGACGCTAAAAAAGTGGTACCATATACAGATACTGATCAGCCAACGGGAAGAGGAACCTTAGAAACGGCGAAACCAAGAGAATAGTGGAAAGGAAGTGGAGGGTCCAAAGCCAAACATCTAATGTATGATGTAGAGAGATGTTAAAAAAGTTATTCCACTTGCCAATGTGGTAGGCAGTGTGTCGAATACCGTACCGTACCGGTCGGTACCGGCAGAAAACCGGTACCGGTACTGGTAAAGAAATATTGGTGACAAATTCCGGCCGGTACCGGCTGTTTTAGGTCGGTACCGGCCGGTATCAAAAATTCAGGTTTTTTTCGGACCATTCCGTAAAAAATGAATTTCTCAGGGACCGTTTTGCAAAAAAACAAAATTTAATCCTAAAAATATCTAAC
>JANSVA010000002.1:3827286-3862393 GCA_025504915.1 Erythroxylum reticulatum | reverse complement strand
TATGTAAAAAATGCAAACAGAAATGTTTCCTTCTTATTGATGAAGTTAATGGGTATTTGTTGAGAAAAGGGTTTGTCCCCAATTATTTTGAGTGGACATGACATGGGGAAGCCGACATTTGTAGCAGCTCAAGGGGTAATCAAGATGAATCGTCTGTCAACTTCAATGAGTTTGAAGGGAGGATTGGATTTAGAACAAATTATGTGGATGAGACTGAAAATCCGTACATGCAAATGGTTTATGATGCAAGCGGTAATACCTTTCACGAAAATATAGGAAATCTTAAAGAAGAACCTAACCTACATGTAAAACAGTTTTTTGACTTACTACAATTAGTAGACCAAGAGTTATAGCCAAATTGTGAGACAATGACCCAATTGTCTTCGATTGCGCGAATATTGAACATAAAGTCTAAAGGGCATATTTTGGACTGTAGTTTTGATAAAATTCTTGAGTGTTATAGATCAATGCCTCCTGATCATACAATGGTTGATAGTTTGTACAATATGAAAAAACTTATTAGGGGTTTTGGTTTGCCTGTTGAGAAGATTGATTGCTGCAAATTAGGATGTATGTTGTATTGGAGAGATGATGTGGAATTACAAGAGTGCAAATTTTGTGGTCACCCAAGGTTCAAGCCTAAAAATTGTTCAATAAAACAGAAATTAGTACCCTGAAAGCGGATGTACTATTTCTTGCTAACTCCGAGACTTCAAAGACTATATGCTTCTGATATTATTGTACTGCACATGAGATGGCATAATGAACATAAACAGAAAGACGGAATCATGAGTCATCCTTCAGATGCACTGGCATGTAAACATTTTAACAACACCCATCTTGAGTTTGCAGCAGAAAGTTAAAATGTAAGGTTGGGATTGTCGACGGATGGATTCCAACCTTTTGGTAAATCCGGTCAGCAATATTCATCATGGCCAATCTTAATAACTCCTTATAATTTGCCTCTATGGATGTGTATGACGGACGCATGTATGTTTTTGACAGTGATTGTGCTAGGCCCTTCAAATCCGAAGCATAAAATTGATGTTTTCTTACAACCATTGATATCAGAATTGCAACATCTTTAGGCATATGGTATTCAGACATTTGATGTGTCTCTGAAACAGAATTTTATTTTGAGAGCTGCATTGATGTGGACCATTAGTGATTTTCTGGCATATGCCATGTTGTCTGGATGGAGCACAACAGGAAAATTAGGTTGTCCGTATTGTGGCAACGATTTTGATGCCTTTTATTTTCCAAACGGGGGCAAAGTGTGTTGATTTGACAAACAAGAAATTTTTCTCCTGATCATCCATTCAGACACAATAAACATAAGTTCATTAAGATTGAGACAATTTGAACCTTTCGTTTTGGTTATGCGAGCGAAACAAATGTGTTATGTCTCTTTTCCCAGCATATGACCAGATAAGTCAGATTGGTTGGCGGTTTGCAAAGTTAAACCTAGAGGTGTTTTTGAATCACATGGAAAAGGATAAAAGAGAATTGAAAGTGAAGCGCTTCAAGAAGATGTTTATTTTATAAATGCATTTATGACATATGATGATAATGAACCTTTGAACGATCCATCAAACGAATATGTTGAAATTTCATTTAGAGAGGAGGAAGATGGTCAGAAATCTGAAGAGGAACTGGATTTTGATTCTTATTCTTCAAAAAATAAAGATGATTGTAATTTACAATTAAGTTATGATAGCGATTAATTTGTGTATATAGTGGAATATTTTATTTCCTTTTACAAGGAATATCATTTCGAACTTTTCAGTATATTCTGTTAAATATTTAATTCAAATTCTTAATCAAGGAATTTCGACTTGGCGTCTGGTTCTGGATGGTAGTAATTCATTTCATTGGGAGGAATGTGGCAAAATTGTCCCTGCCGAAGGAATAAAGGATGCAGCAACAATCTCTACTTCTTTAAGTAATGATCGTTTGCCTTCCATGACCGATTTTCTGCTTCAAGGTGTATAGTATCATCTGAACAACGTCACTTTCCTTATTATATACATCTCATTTCCCATTATGAAGCTGTTATATTCACATTTCATGGTCTATACTACATGTTGTTTTAAGCTTTCATGAATCTAGAAGATGACATGTATGCTGAAGGAGGCGGGAGCAATGACACAACGTTCGATGAAAGATTAGGGAAATCAGTTGCTGTGGAAAAGTTGGCAATTCCACAGAGCTCAGCTGGAAATTCACGTACGTATGGGTATTCAGGATAGGTTCGTTTTCCGAGTTTCTAATATGACAATATGTAAGTTCCTTCTTATTGTGTTGTAGGTAAATCGTTTCTGAACATTTCATCTTTAAGTTTAGCAATAGCGGAAATGTTGTCGCAAGATGGTGTTCAAAACCAAACATGTGAGGGAAGAACTTTCACTATTTCCATTGGGGCATTTGAACATGCCAGGAACCTTCTCGAGAATCCAACCATCAAGGACTCATTTACCTTTACCAACTGTCATATCACTTGGAATCTAACAAAATAATTATATCATTGTCATGTATCTCAGCAATACACTAGACTCTGCTTTAAACTAATTATATTCTTGTACTATGACTTTAATAATTATTCTCATAACTAAAGTCAAAGTTTGTACTTCAATATGATATTCAACAAATCACCTTATTTCCTTTTACATATTTCGTGTAAAATATTAGATTTGGATTCAAATTTTTATATTTCTATAAAATTCAATAATCAAAGAATTTCAAGCAGAAATATGGGACCAAAGAGACACCGTGAGTTCATGCGGCCCAGGCTCAGAGGCATGTTAGAGGGACTTCCTGTAAGGGTGGCCCATTACAGCCTCCAGCTGCAACTAAGTCACTACCTCCACCTCCAGGGCCTATAGTTGCAGATACAACATCACCTGCAACTGCTGATGCTTCACAATTCACCACTCATATATCATCCAATATAGTTATGGTGGATGAAGGAGACGAGATCCAGCCTGGATCTGAGGGACCTAATGGAAGAAAGTTTATAAAAATTGTCAATAAACTGTAAGTGAAATCGCATGAAACACTATATATGTTTATCATTAAGTTATAGGTTTAATTTTTTGCAAATGTATATAATTATTTGTTCTTATATTAAGTTGATTCCATCTGAACCGTGTTCTAGACTTATGACATCTACATTTAAGAAGATGATTGATCCTGAGGGTTATGTATGGAAGAAGATCTCTCAGGCCACAAAGGCATTTTACTTTCAGGAGTTTGAGGTACAGTATGCAAATAATTTTCTTTTTTCATTTTTTTGCATACATTAATAACATAAATATTAGTAGATTATAAGTTATCAAATTTATTCCTTTTAATTTCAGAAACATTTTTATTGGAATTCTGCTATCGACGAGGTTATACATAATGTATATGAGTCACGAGCTCGTACATGTTATCGTGACTTTATTGGTGCGATACGTAAGGCTAGTGTATGTTAGTCTTATATTTCTGAAGCCATATGGAGTTGTTGGCAGTAGTGCTGGACATCACCTGAGGCGATAATCATCTCGGGGCATAACTTGTCCAACAGATGTGATAGCCCAGGCGGAGACAGTCTTCCCATTCATACGGGAGGATCAATTACCCACCATGAGCATGCAGAGAGACTTATAAGCATATAAATATTACACTTATTTTCTTATTTTTTATTTTGTTGTATTTCAATTTAAATTGATGTGTGAATGTTGTGATGAAAATATGTGTAGTATGGATAATGATCATGGTATAAATGTCTGCTGCCATATATGGCTGTGTTGAGTAATTTGCTTTGTTCAACAAGGGGTAATGTTATAAAAACAGAGGAGACTCTGCCAAAATTTTTATCAATTCTAGTTTAATTTGTAACATTTTATTGTTATGCAGGAAAAGTCTATGGGCATAAGGCTTGCACCCTGTCAATTGTTTTTGCATACTCACACTAAGAAGCATGACGGTGTGACATTCGTCAACAGCCGATGTAGAGAACTAAATGTATGTGAAATTCATGGTTTAATATTCATTCTTAATAATTATCAATTACTAATTATAATATAAGCAATGCTTCCTAATAGTCCCAAATACAATAAACAATTCAACAACAGTCTCAGGAAGAACAAGCTGTTGATGAGAGCCAGGCATATTTTGATGCAGTGGGTGGTAGGAACAGTCGTGGAAGGATGCTTGGCCTAGGCTCATTTGGGAACACATGTTATTCGTAGTCCTCTATGTCCAGTACAACAACATCTACTACACGGTCGACAGTGGAACATATCCATCACCTTGAGAGCGCAGTGCAGACCTTGATGGACGTAATAACTAAGCTCCAAAATGACATGGAGCAGTTGAGGGGGAGGGATAGAGACTAAGATTATCTGCGCTCACCAGGACAATATAATTGTTTTTGTCATTTGGTTTTAATTTATGTACAATTTAATGTTTTTATTATCAGTTAAGAAATCTTTTTCCTTTATATGATCAAATAATTTTCTGTTTAAACAAAATCAAAATATAAACAAATCAAAAAATTATGCATGGATAATTTATAGTTGTTAACACTGAAATCAAATTTGACGTCGAGATTTTGAAAACAATTGGCATTCAACAAGTCATTTATAGAGAGTTAAAGAGAGTTAAAGGTGACCTCAGCAAGCGTACAGGAGCTTCGAACTCTGGATTAAGCAATGGGGGTTGCATTTCAAGAAGGAAAATTATTACCAACGAAAATACGCTTTCATTACTAAATTATGTTATATTTACCGAAGGTTAGAGGTAAACCGTCAGTATATGTCTAATGTTTTTCACCGACAGAAAAGGATATCCATCGGAAAAAAAGCCGAATAATCTACCGACAGTTATTAGGAAACCATCGGTATATGTTCACGTCTTTCACCAATGAAAAAGGACATATTTCGGAAACAACCCGTATAATATATCGACGGTTATTAGGAAACCATCAGTATATGTTTACGTTTTCCACCAACAGTTTATTGTAAACCATTTGTATCTACACCGACGGAAGCGTTCTTTCCATCGATATAAACTAAATTCCGTCAGCATAATTTACCAACAGTGGTTTTAGCGACGGAAGTGTCCGTCAGTCAAAGTCGTCGGTAAATTATATTACTGACGGAATGTTAACGTGTTCCATCAGTAATTTCCATAAGTGAACACCCTTTTTCTTGTAGTGTTTGATGGCAAGAGTGATCATCAACCTATACTTAACTTACCAGATGGAGATGATGTGGTGAAACAATTATTTCATATGCAGAATATATGTTATGGAAAGCACCCCAACAATAAGAGGAGAACAAGATTGGAAGGAGAGTTGAATTGGAATTATAAAAAAGGCATTCTTTTTTATCTTTCATATTGGCATAAGTTAAGATTGAGGCATAACCTTGATGTCATACATATAGAAAAGAATATTTGAGGAATGTTGAAGGTAAAACCAAAGATACAATCAAGGCTCGACTTGATTTGGAAGATATGAACATTCGAAAGGAATTACACTTGAAAAGAACAGCTGATGGAACTATTGTGGAAAAACCTCTAGCATGCTATACAATGTCTTCCGATAAGAGGAAGAAGTTTTGCGAGTTTGTAAAGCAGGTGAAGTTTCCAGATGGTTACACATCTAATATATCTAGATGTGTTAATGTTGATGAAAAGAAGATTATTGGACTTAAGTCTCATGATTGTCATATACTATTACAAAACATTCTTCCATTAAACACGCGTGCCATCTTGAATAAAGATGAGACAGGTGTTTTAATAAAGATGGGGGACTTCTTTCATCGAATTTGTAGACGAAGTCTGAATAAAGATGACATACAGAAGATGTGTGATGAGATAACTTTAATCTTATGCAAACTTGAAATGATACACACACTGGCATTCGATGTCATGATACATTTGACTATTCATTTGCCAAATGAAGCCTTACTTGGTGGACTAGTTGCGTATAGATGGATGTATCTAATTGAGAGGTATTATTTAAATTTATCCTATCACTCTTAAAAGTTAACTAAATAGTACAATGTCCTATCTAATTATGGTTAATCATTTCTTAAGATTCCTAGGTACATTAGGGAGATTTGTTAGAAATAAAGCACATCCAAAAGGGTCAACTACTGAAACGTATGTTGTTAAAGAGTACATGACATTATGTTCAATGTATCTAAAAAGAATTGAAACCAACTTCAACGTGCTAGAGCGAATCAATGATATGGATGATGGTAGTGACATATTAGTGTTCTTCCAACGTTGTAAATTGATTGGTGCTGGCAAAACAATTGCTCTTCCTACAGACGAGCTAGAGATTGCACATTAGTATGTACTTATGAATTGTCATAAGATTAGGCCCTTTATTGAGTAAGTTTTTCTAACTATTGTGAAATTTAGATATGTAATAAGTAGAGATATTTCAAATAATCTTGATTGAATTTTTTTCATCCATAGTGAGCACATGGATGATTTAAGGCAACAAAGTCCATTATATGTTGACAGGAGACATAGAGAACAATTTTATTCATGGTTAAAGCATCGGGTAAGAAGAAGGTTTGTACGTGGTCTACACTAATAATTATATATTATTAACTAATTTTTATTGGTTGTTATAGATGACGACATTAACTAGCTCCTGTGAAGGAAGTATCTTTGAGTCTTTGTATGCATTAGCATATGGAACTCATAGTTTGGTGCAGAAGCATACTGTATGCAATACAAATGGAATGTGGTTTCACACTGAAGCCTGTGATCTGCGTAGGATTACACAAAATAGTGGTGTTGCAGTTTTAGGAAATTATAGGGAATATAATATTACATTTTATGGGCTTCTAACAGATATTATCAGACTTGAATATGTTAGGGGTAAAAATGTTGTGTTTTCAAGTGCAAATGGTACGATCATGGAAATTGAATATGAGGGTCAACGGTATTGTTAAAAGCATCAACGTAACTATGCTATGGTTCAAAGATGACCCATTTATTTTGGCAAACCAAGCGAAGCAAGTCTTTTATGTGGAAGATTTGTTATTCAATCCAAATTAGCAGATTGTGTAAGAATGTGAAGTTAGACGTGCGTATGACATCCCTTTGCATGGTAATGAAGAAGGTTCAAATGACGTTGAGGAGTTTGATGAAGTTCCAGTGGAAGTCAAAGAATGTTCCTTAGAGTTTTTAGATCGAAATGATATTGCATTTGATGTAATAAATAATATTTTATTGAATTCTGAGCAACATTTGAATGACGATTTAGATGACTTAGAGACAAGAAGTAGTGAGAATGAATCTGATATTATTTTGGAAGAGCCTATCGATGACGATGATGAATAAATTCTTATTATGCAATTGAACCTTTGTTGTTTTCTCTTCATTGTTGTATGCAGATTTTATTCAGCCTTTTATTTCAACATTAGATTTGACCCTCTAAATTTTGTTTTTGGATAGAATTAGAGCTCGCCCTGTTAAAAATAGAAAAAAAACCAACTCCATCATCTTGTAATATTTCTTTTTTGTTTTGACTTCTTGAACTCTTTTTTGACATTTCAACCAAATCCTTTTTTAAGAATTAAACCTAGAATTTGGTTTTGATACCATTTTGAGAACTGCATATCTTTTTCTAGGAATCTTTAGTACTAAAACTGCATGCTCCACTAATTTCAAAATTCTTATAATGTCTTTTTCATTTTCTCTTAAGTCTCTTATAGATTAGAAATTGCATTTTGTCAAATGTCGTAACTATGTTGTGTGCGTCAAATTTCATTTCTAGGAATTCTTAGAATTGAAAGTGCATTCTCCACTAATGTAAAAATTCTTATAATGTCTCTGTCCAGCTACTAACGTTTTTAATTCCTCTACTGTTTTGGGGACTGTAGTTTTTAACTTGCTGTTTACCTTTTTCTTCTATGTTGTGTGCGTTTTAGCTTCTTCTCTTGCTGCTGCCATTTCTGTTGTTGTCTCTCTTCACTGTTGTTTCACTCCTTCCAACTACTAATTTTTTTTAATTTCTGTTGAAGCTACGACGTTTTTTTCATGCTTCTGGTTCTCCTCTGCGTTTCTGTTTCTATCTTGACTATTACTGTGCTTCCTTTATTTCAGCTTATAAAGAATATGGAAGAGAGTTTTAAGAGAGAGAAAAGAAGAATATCTCACTCTATATACTTCTACATAATTAAGCTCAATGTGAGCTTAAATACAGTTCAGACTTTACATTGAAAAGTTAGTTACCGAGTAAACTAAAAACAAACTAACTACTCCTCCACAGTAACTAAGTATTTACTAAACACAGCTAATCTTTACATCCCCCCTCAAGTTGGACTTTGATGAAAATCAATAAAAGCCAACTTGGACAGCAAACTGTGCAATACAGGTGAAGAGAGAGGCTTAGTAAAGATGTCAGCAATTTGCAAGGAAGAAGGGACATGAACTAGGGAAATGAAACCTTGTTTGTACTGGTTCCGAACTACATGACAATCAATGTCAATGTATTTACTTCGTTCATGGAACACGGGGTTACAAGTGATGTGGATAGCAGCCTTGCTGTCACAATGAAAAGGAATAGGAAGTGAAACTGGAACCTTCAAATCAACAAGTAAATAGCTGATCCATTGTAACTCACATACAGCAGATGCCATAGCTCCGTACTCTGCCTCTGCTAAGTTTCGAGAGACGACGTTCTGTCGTTTTGTCTTCTAAGAAACTGGACTACTACCCAAGAAAATACAAAAACCAGTTAAAGACTTTCTGGTTGTAATACATGTTGCCTAGTCAGCGTCCGAGTAAGCTTTTAATGTCAAATCAGAATTTGTAAGAAAATGAAGGCCCAAAGAAGGATTATTTTTTAGATACTTCAGGACATAAGTTGCGTGTTGAAGATGTACCTCCCTGGGATTCTACAGGAACTGACTGAGTTGCTACATGCAATAAGTGATATCCGGCCTAGAGAACTCCAAATATAATAACCTTCCAACCATACTTCGATACTCTTGAGGATTCTTCAATGGAAGACTACTGTCATCTAGCAAATTACTACCTGTTGGAAAGGGCACTTTCTTAGGCTTAGAACTAATGAGATCTGTATCTTTTGGCGATGTTGTCGCCTGCAACCAAATATAAAAGAAATCACTTTCGTTAAAAGAAATTAATGTAGTAGCGGTAAGCGGATATCGTTCCCATAAGGAATTTTTAACGGTAAAGGTTAGCGAGTTCAAACGGGATAAATAACGAAAATAATGAGGGGGTTTTGTTTAATCACAACAATAATAGAAAATCAAAGGAAAAATATAAAAATCGAAATAATTAAATCTGAAAATTCAAGAGTAAAAATACCTTGGTTTCGGGTCACCGATGTTATCATGCTATTATGGATCCTCAACATAAAATTGCAATCATTAATAAACATTCATTGGGGGAAGTTTCTCTTAAGTGTAATGACTAGAAACATGTATCCTAGCATTCTTATTAAACAATAACCTAGATACGATCATAGGTATAATTGAATAATAGCATTAAGAATCAAAAACCAATGAGTAAGCGAAATACATGTACGACATGCAATCGAACAAGCGAATATCTTCTTAGAATTTTCCGACTCTAACGTAAAGAGGTTAATCCTAATTGCTACTTGTGATTATCGAAATTGAACGTCAAATTTGGTAATCTAGCGATTGAACTAATTAATCTCTAGTTGCGCACTAAGAAACCAACGAATCCAATTAAAAAGAACAGATCTGAAGATATCCAATGTTCATTAACAATATAAAAAGAATCCGAAACATCTCACCATAATAACATGTAACATGGATCTCCTCAACCAAGATAAGAAAATTAGCTACTCATAATTGATTTTACTTTCCTTATAAGAGTCAATAAAATAATTCTTTGAAGATCGCTTTTATAAAGAAGATGAAGATTGATATATTAACGTATATTATATATAAATTAATATTATGTAAATAGATATTAAATATAAGTAAAAATATCATTTATTAATTCTAAATCATTATTTTGATTTAATTAATCCATATAAGATTTTTTAAATGAAATAAAAGATAACAATTTTACATCAACCTACTTAAACCGTAGATATAAAGCATAGGTTTGAGAGTTATGCTGAGTGATAGCAAGCTGAAGAGATTTTCATAATAGATTGTCATTCATTAAATAGAGAAGAACGAATAAAGAATATAAAAATTTATACACGACCTACTTATAATATATAATTATATTAATTTTTTATTAAATAATTTTTTGTGTAATATTAGAGTCTTATTTTATTATTTGATTGACAGGTCTTAAGTTATAATATTTCCAATTTTGCTCGATTTGAAGTTTATGTTCACTTCCATATAACAATTATTAGAAAAGCCTAAACTTGCAATTTGATCCTTATACTTAGCATTCTTTCCAATTTTCTACTTATAATAAATATTCTTATTTTATTTCATTAATATAAGAATTGTTTGTGATTTGGTGTTTCACTAAAAATGTTGTCATTGATAAAGACTACTAGTTGAATATTTCTTAACAAATTATAACAATATAATTAAAAGTAATATCGTTTATTTGAACACAAAATAAAATTATTTTCTAAATGAAGAGATTAAAATATAAACTTTAACATTACAGGGTAAAGAGAACAAATTGGAGCTTACTCAAATATATATTATCCATATTTAAACCTCAAATATATATTATTCATATTTAAACAAAAATGATCTTAGTATCCAATTTTTATAAATGAAGTTTTTCACACCGAAAATAAGTATAAGAACACAAAAACAAATTATTTACAAAAAAAACAATGGATATCAAACACTATGCATTTTGTCAAACACTTGGTATGCATTAACCTCTTTATCCCTAATTCAAGACAAATTCCAAATCTTTTTCCATTATTCTCCAAAAAATACATAGCTCATCATTAACAATCAGTAATTAACAATCAAAACCAAACACAAACTCCATATGAACCAAAAATATCATCTACTAATTGTTATTCATCGAAGAAAGGAGAGTACGAAGAAGAGGACAATACCTTCGGTTAAGACCACCAAAGAAGACGACGCTGACGACGCAGAACCTCCACGACGACAGCACAGTTCCAGATGATGGCGATGGAAGCAGACGGAGGTGACAAATTGACGAAGGAAAGAAAGACGACCCAAGAGCGCGCGGGGTGGGAAGGGGGTTCGGATGGTTTAAAACATAACCAAAACGACGTCGTTTTGGTTATGCTTTAAACGTTTATAACCTAACGTAAATGATGTCATTTGGATTTAAACCAAACAACGTTGTTTTTGTTAAGTTATAAACGTTATACCACCAACCGGAAAATGACTTCGGTTAGTTTTAAACCAAACGATGTCGTTTTAGTTATGTTTTATACATTTACAAAAATAAGGAAAACGATGTTGTTTCGTTTAAATCCAAATGACGTCATTTTCTTCAACAAACGAAGATGTTATTAAGTTAACCAAAATGACGTCGTTTTGGGATAACCAAATGACGTCATTTTCGTTAAGTTGAAAGGCGACAAATTACGACATTTATCGATGAAATTTACTGACAGATTTTATACTGTCGCTAAAGTTTATTTTTTAACCAACATTGCCAATGCATATCGTTTTTTTGTTGGTTATTACCGAAGGAAAATTTTTAGCTGCTAAACTTTCGTCGCTATTATGTTCTTTTCTTGTAGTAAAACTTCTTGCTTTTTCTCTATGGATGATCATAAAGAAGAAAACACCGATGGCCAAAGTAACCAATCTTACTTCTTAACTTACAAGAAGGATTGTGCTTGTTACAAATAGGGCATGCCTTACAGTCTTTAGTGCTCCACCCTGAAATATTACCATAGGCTGGAAGTCATTGATAGTACACATTAAATTTGCTTGCATTCGAAAATTTTCTCCTTTTGAAGCATCAAAACCATCTTCTATAACTCATTTAACTCATCTACTAGTGGTCTCATGTAGACGTCAATGTCTCTACCCACCGCTTTCGGACCTAGCATAACCAGCGATAACATAAAAAATGACTCATCCATACACTTCTAAGGGGGTAAATTGTATGCTAAGAGAACAATAAGCCATATGCTATATCAAAGTGACAAATTGCCATGTGGATTGAATCCATCTGTTGCTATGTCTAGTCTTACATTACGTGGTTCTCTGGCAAACTCAAGATATAGCTCAGCAAAGCTTTTACAAGCTTCTTCATTAGAAGGATGAACCATAGAATTACTGTCATCTTTAGGCCTATCATTATGCCATGTCATTTGTTTAGCGGTCTTACTTGACATGAATAATCGTTGTAATCTGGACGTTAATGGAAAGTACGGCAATACTTTAAAGGGTATCTTCTTACCCCTGTCATCATTAATTCTTCATCTTGATGTTCCACACTGGGGACAACTTTCCAAGTCCCTATACTCTTTCCAAAATAGGGAATAATCGTACTTACATGCATGTATCGACAAATAACCTAGGCTCCGTAAAAATTGATTTGCTTCATAATAGGATTTCGACAAATATTTATAATTAGGTAATACATCTCTCAGCAGAGCAAGTAACATGTCAAATGACTTATTGCTCCACTTGTTGTATGCTTTCAAATGAAGCAACTTTATTAAAAATGACATCTTTGAAAAGTTTGTACATCCAGGGTACAACTCTTCAGTTACTTTACTCAACAATTCATGAAAGGCACCCATAATAGAATATCCGATGCCTATAGGATTACTCCTTCTATCTTGATTAATTGGACAATCATTTAAGAAAGTACCCACATCATGAAGCAAATCTTGCATGCCATCATCCTCCTCATCACCATCACCTTCATTAATATCATTGCCTATCCCATCAATGTCTACATTTGTAGCGTCAAGCCTTTCTTCCCTAGAGATAAATCTATATTTTGGTAGTTTACCATGTAAAACCCAGCGGGTGTATGATTGGGTCATGCCGAATTACATTAAATAGTCAAAAACATTCATCTGAGACCTCATATAATAATTTATGCAATGTGCACAAGGGCATGAAATTTCACAATCTTTGCCCTTTAATTTAGCCACAAAATTCATAAACATTTTAACTCCATCAATGTATTCACGGAAAACCCTAATACTGTTCATCCAACTCTTATCCATAGAGCAAAATGTACCTATTAATTAAATATAAGAATGAGAATATTATGTTATATTAGTGACAAATCAACAATGACTATTACTCGTATGCTTAATGAGGTCGTTTGAAACTTTTCATCAAAGATCTCAGTAAATAGAAACATACAATCACCTAGTACACAATAGCTTTGTAATTCATACATCAACTCTTGGAAATTTATTTACTGTATTATTTATCTAATACTTTAGTGGAATTGCATAGAGCAAAATATGACATTTTATAGATCAAATTCAATAGCTATAGTATGAATGCAAACAAACCAATTAACAATCCAACAACTTGATACTTATAAGTTAGCATACCTGCTTCTTGTTTTCCAATGACTCGTCCAACTATCTCCCCCTTACACTTGGAAATAATATCTGTTATAAAGCATGATAAATTAGCTAAACTTCAGTAATTAAATGTATAAATTCTTATGAACAGATATTGTTCAGTATAGTAACCACCAAGTTCACAAACAAAACAATTGATATGGTGTATCATTGTATTTCAACCTTTGACAAATGATTTGGTGTATTTTGTAACCAAATCATATATTTGCTACTTAAACTAAATGAACATTAATACTTTGCTTAGAGGTTGTATACATATGATAAATTCACGAGAAGTATCTATGTATGATAGATCATATATGTAAGGATAAATGATGTTTCTGGATCTAGTGGTGTATTGGCTATCTAACTAATGTATGTTTTTACTCAATTATGAGTTTTAACATATTACATTTAACTATACTTGTCTTTTAGTAGCACAACAATGTTGAATAAAATTTAGCACAAATAATTGAACAAGATAAACTTCATTAAAATTGTTTGTTATATTTAATTCGGAAAATGAAAAGCTATACATCAATAAGTGTCACAAAAACTACATTGTTTTCAAATATGATATTAAAGATAAATGAAATGAAGAATGAAGAAAAGAATTTATATACGTGTTCTTATCTACAAGACAACTCTGAGTAGATTAGGTTGGGTTTACAATGAAGAGTCTCTTAGGGTAGAACATGATAGATTTAATTGATAGGTTTCTGGGATAAGAACTTTATAATTGTATTATTTTTATTCCACTAGGAAAATCTCCTGTCAAAACCCCGCTAAATGACCCTAAAAGTTTATAAACTTGTCTCATCTAATAGAAAAACAAATTTTTCCTTCCAATCATTTAACCTTTTAGGAATTATCAACAATTGAGACACAATCCTCATGATGAAATTATTCCTCCTAAGCTTATATTAGTGCATGAATTTGAACGATTAAAAGGAATGATAAATCCATCTAGCAAGCTCTAGGCATACAATCTCAGGAAAAACTTCCGAGACATATTTCCCAACTAATGCCTATCCCCTCTTCCCTCATAAACTATACTTTTATATCTCCTTATTCTAACTAACTTCTAACGAGTATCTATCTCCTACTAACAAATATCGATATCTAACTCTATCATTACTTTTATTGATATCTAACTACTACTAATTTAACTATAACTCTACTGCATACAACCTATTTTTTTGTGTATAAACTATCGACTCCCCTCCTCTGTGACCCTTATTCCTAACAAGTTATGTGGTTGGAAAAAGACCTAGAAACACAGCAGAATAGAGCAAACATAATAGAGGAAGAACAAGTTAAGAGAACTCTTGTATATGGGTCAAAAAATTAAGTTTTTATCACATAAAAATACATATATACATAAGAGGAAGTATGAAACTTGTGTAGGCCATCCGATACATCTATGATTTTACCAAAATAAACAAGCAAAAGTAACTTGTAAATCAGGATATGTTTTTGTTGTTATAACAGTACATAGGTACAAACTGACTCCTCTAGTTTATAACCAAACAACAAACTTTTATTTCTAATGATTATATCAACTTGATTAACATTTAGACAAGTTAGAAATGAACTAAATTAATTATAGAATACATGAAAAATAGCTAAGGAACTTTTTTGTCCAAGTGAGCATCCAAATCATGAATAAGCTGAATTTTTCACAATATTGCTAGAACTTTGGTTTAGTTTAAGTTTCAGTCCTCATTTTTTAGTGTATAATGCTTCAATAAGTTAGGACCAACATAAATTAACTTGTTAAAACTTAATATGAAATGATCTAGTTGAATTGTTCTAATTCCCTATAGCAATGACACCAAACATATATATAATGTTCCATTACACAACATTATTGTTATAATGCTTCATTTTTTCAAGTTCATCTTCATACTTGCTTCATTTGTGCATAATCTTCATCTTAAACAAATATACGCAAGCCCCGAATAACTTACAATATATGAAAATCCAAAATAAATAGTAACTTTAGTATGTCAACAATTAGGTTATCATTATAAATGACAACAAAGTATGAATTGCAATACGCAGAGCGTTCAACTGAGCAATTCCAATTGAATTAACCATGGAGCAAAGGTAGACACTTGAATGGATGGGATAAATTTCCGATTCCTTTAATAATCCTTGGGTTCTTAAAAACATATAGGAGCGTTTACTGCTTAAAACAATACTTCCGATGCTTATACTTAGACCAAATTCAGACTCTTCATATGAAATCAAACTTCATAAAAAATATCTGAAGTACTAAAAGTATTGGGAGAGAAAACATCCATCTTCCTTATACCACACACATGAACCGAAAAGATAAAGAGAATACGAAAATACCTTGACGAAATATGTCAGAGAAGACAAGGACAATGGCCAGAGACGCTGTAGCTTAACGGAGAACATGCAGACAATGGACGACAGACCAGATCTGGAGGAGGAAGACCGAAGGAAACAGCGTGCAGGTGGGGGGGGGGGGGAGGACTCTGGTTGAGGTTTTAAGAAAACCAAAACGACATCGTTTGGTTTTAAACCAAATTATGTCATTTTGTGTAACACCTTAGAGACAAAATTTAATCAAAAAGGTGCAAAAGAAATGAATAAAATCTGAAATTCCAAGTTTGGAAGCAATTCAATGACTAAGCGTGGGCACGTGCAAGGATGAAATAAATCTGCAGATCTGCTTTCAAATTTAAATCTGATTTGTTTGAGATTTTTATAATCTTTTAAGATCAGATTGATGGAGATTCACAAGATGAACATGTGGGAGATGTGATCTGTAAGAGAGGATGGAAAAGGAAGGGATCAGGAGGCATTAAAAGACCAAAAACGTGATTGTTCACGTTAGCCTTTGTTTTAGAATAGTTAAACAATTTCTGCAGTTTTTCTCTTTCATTGTTCTTACGTTTCTACACTTTTTTTCCTAGTATTTTTGTATTCTTCAAGAAAGACCAGGGATGGAGACTCATTGTGTTGTTATTTCTTTTATTTCTACTTTCGTTATGAATAGCTAAACTTATTTTCTTGGTTGAGAGGAACCTTGTTATCACCTATTATGTGTGAGATGTTTCAATAAAGTTTGTTCATTGATTGTGAAGAAACACATGAGATTCTCCATAAATCCACACATAATCGCTTCAGATCAAGGACTCAGATGGAGAATCGAAGGGAAAAAAAGGGGAAAGATGATATCTGAAGGAAAGAGAAACAAGACTCTCGAAAGTTCTAAGTTGTCAAAAGACTTGAGCTAAGTCACTTATGTTTTAAAGACACACGTGAAGCCTAAACACAACCACAAAACGCACAGCACAAGGCAAAGGCAAAACACATAGCATGAGAGGACTTCTTAATCAATACGTAGCATTTCATTGGATTCATTAAAGGCTGATGGAAGTAAACAAAAGAACAACGGGAGAGTTTTAAAGGAGGCACGTGCATAACACATGCATAATACATTGACTTAGTCCAAACATATCTGAAGGCAAAAGTCATCTTCAACTCTTACAAATAAATAAGCCTCAAGCTCTAGAAACATCAATACATTTACAAGTCTACTAAAAGTTTACATTTTTCTGTGATTCAAATGAGGAATTAATAGAGAGTGTTAAAGTACATACTGTGGGTACTAGAGAGTTTGATAGAACTTTTGCAGGTGTTTGTTTAAACACCCAATCTCTTGTATTTCTTCTTCCTTAATACTAGTAAAATTTGGTGTGTGAGATGTAGATAGATTTGTGCTATCAAACCAAGTAAATCCTCTGTGTCATCTTTACTTTTCTTGGAATTTCCATTTTTGCAAAAATTAAATCGAAGTTTTAAGCATCATCAGTTCAAAAACAACACAGAAACAACACCAAGTTTCTAACAAATTGGTATCAGAGCTATTCAAGTTTCTGTCCACAATCATAAGTCAAAGAATCCATCAAAAGAAAGTTCAAGCACAAGTCTGTACAATGAACCTACAAGATGGTGGGAAAAGAGATGGAAGTATTTACAGGAAAGGAGGACTTTGCAATTTGGAAATTATAGATGCAAGCCCTTCTTGAATCCTATGAGTGCTTTGGGGCTATAGGTGCAACATATGAAGATGAACAAGATCCTGTGAAGAATCTCAAGAAGGCAAGATTAGCACATTGCAAGCTAATGTTGCATCTTTCACCAATTGTCATTAGAAAAGTGAAAGATTGCAACACAGCAAAGATGTTATGGGATAAATTAAATGAGATCCATTCTAAAAAGTGCCTACCAAATAAGATGACATTGCTGCAAAATCTTGCCAACTTCAAGATGAACACAACATTAACCCTAGAAGACAATCTGGATTACTTTTTCAAATTAATTCAAGATCTTGAAGCTACTGGGGAGATAATTTCTGAAGAACACCAAGCAGTGGTGATTCTAAAGTCACTACCACAGGAATATAATGCATTCAGAAAGGTGGTTAAGCATGCTAATGGTGATGCTCTAACAGTAAAGAGGGTTCTTGACTCTTTGATGGAGGAAATGATAGATAACAATCACTTTAAAAAGGAACCAGAGGTGATTTTCTTGGACAATAGATCCGAGAATAGATCAACACAAAATGGCTCAAAGAAAGGTGGGCAGAAAACTAAAGGAAAGGGAAAAACAGAGAAAGAATGATGATAACAAGAAGAAGACCAAAGCCAAAGGTAAGAAATGTTTTTACTGTGATAAAATTGGCCATTTTGATAGAGATTGCAGGAAGAAAAATAAGGATAAAGAAGCACAAAAGGAAGATGCAGGAAATGTTGAACGACTTGAAGAATCTAGTGGAGATGAGATTCTTGCATTAACAGCTGAAGCACATGAATTGACAACAGACTGGATTCTAGATTCAGGCTGTACAATGCATGTAACTCCCTACAGGGAGTGGTTCTCTACCTTTAAGAACTTGCCGGCCAAAGTAAGGATGGCTGATGTAGGGAAGCAAGATATTAAAGGCATTGGCAATGTTTCCATCAAAATGCATGATGGAAAGAGGAGAACTTTAAGCAATGTGAGATATGTGCCTGGAATTAGGAGAAATCTTTTATCTGAAAGTGCTTTTGACAAGCAAGGATACAAGATAAGATCCAAAGATGGTTTGAGAGAAATCATCAAGGATGGTAAGGTGGTTATAAGGGCAATTAAGAGAGGGGGCCTATACTATGTTGTAGGAACTACAGAAATTAACCTAACAGTAGAGGAGAAGGCGCTGAACTCAACAATTCTATGGCATGCAAGACTTGGACATGCAGGGAATAAAAGTCTCAAGCACTTAGAGCAACAAAGGCTGTTGCCTAATACTACTATAAAAAGGATTGAATTCTGTGAAGGATGTATTCTAGGGAAACATCATAGAACCCCTTTCCCAAAGAATGCAAGGAGGGCCACTAATAGCATGGAATATGCTCATAGTGACCTATGGGGAATAGCACAGACTTAAACTATGGGAGGTAAGAGATATTTCATGTCAATTATTGATGACAGGTTTAGGAAATGCTAGATCTATCTCCTAAAGTATAAAGATGAAGCACTAGAAGCTTTTGTGAAGTGGCACACCTTGATGGAGAATCAAACAGGAAAGAAGCTGAAGTGTTTAAAGACAGACAATGGCTTGGAGTTCTGCAACAAGGAGTTTGATGATTACTATGAAGAAAAGGGAATTCAAAGACACAGAACTGTCAAAGCTACTCCTCAATAGAATGGAGTAGCTAAAAGACTGAATAGAACCCTTCTAGAGAAAACAAGATGCATACTGCTATCCTCAAGGCTATCCCAAGCATTATGGGGGGAAGCCATCAAAACTGTAGCATACCTCATAAACAAACTACCTCCATCCGCAAATGAGTATAAGACTCCTGAAGAGGTATAGACTAGTATTAAAACTAATTTGACTAACTTGAGACCTTTTGGATGCAGTGCTTACATCCACCAAACTGAAGGGAACTTAGAACCTAAAGCTATAAAAGGAGTGTTTCTAGGATATCCTGAAGGTAAAAAAGGGTATAAGGTCTTAATCCTACAGTCAGGAGCTCACAAAACTCAAATAAGTAGAGATCTGGTGTTTAAGGAAACTGAATTCACACTGCTGAAGCATAAAGATAGAGGAATGCATGTTCAAGAAAATGTCTTACAGTAGCTGCATTCAAACAACAGTTTGACCCCCTTCTATGTCCCACCCTCCACATATGAAGGAGGAGAAACAGAAACAGCTACTGAACAGATTACAGAAGCAGCAGAAAAAACATTGGACCCAAATTTCAACTCTCAGGAGGTAACACAATAAGAAGGAGGAACAATAGAAGCTTAAACTCCTCTACAAGACTATCAACTAGTTAGAGATAGAGAACCAAGGTAGGTAATACCAAACATAAGGTATTTTGAGACTAATCTAGTTGAATATGCCTGCTTGGTTGCAGAATCAATTGAATCAGGGGCACTAAAAACCTATGAGAAGGTTATAGAGAGGACTGATGCAGATCAGTGGAAGGAGGCTTACTTAAGTGAATACTCCTCTCTAATGAAGAATGAGACTTGGAAGCTAGTTCCCAAGCCACCTAATGCTAAGGTGATTGAATGTAAGTGGTTATTTAAGCTCAAGGATGGAGTGACAGAAGCTGATCCTAAGACCTACAAGGCAAGACTATTTACAAAAGGCTTTAGGCAAAGAGAACGAGTAGATTACAAGGAAATCTTCTCCCCAGTGGTTAAGTTTAAAACAGTGAGGATAATACTGACTCCAGCAACTCTGAATGATTAGGAAATACATCAGATGGATGTAAAGAACACATCCCTATATGGAAGGCTAAAAGAAGCTATCTATATGAGGCAACCTATAGGCTTCATACAGAAGGAGAAACTAGATCATAAACTAGATCATATTTACTTACTAGAAAAGTCATTATATGGCCTAAAGCAAGCCCCTAGACAATGGAACAAGAAGTTCCATGAAGTGGTGACAAAACTAAGGTTCAAAAGAAGTGCCTATGACTACTGCCTATACTACAAAGACCTAGAGAAAGAGAAAGTGGTCTATATGCTTGTGTATGTTGATGATCTAATCATCACAGGAAAGTTAGTGCAGAACATTCAAGAAGTGAAGAATGCTCTGAAGAAGAATTTTGATACGAAAGACCTAGAGAGAGCTAAGAAGCTACTGGGAATGCAGATCATAAGGAATGAAGCAGAAGGGAAACTTTGGTTGACACAAAGGGACTATATCAGGAAAGTCCTATCTAAGTTTAACATGGTAGATTCTAAACCTAGTCTTGCTCCAATTGCCACAAACTTATAGCTAATAGCTGTTAAGAGTCCAGCAACAGAAGCAAAAAGGGAACACATGCAGAAATATCCTTATGATGTAGGTATAGGTTGTATAATGCATATTATGATTTGTACTAGACCTGACTTAGCACATGCAATCAGCCTACTTAATAGATTCATGTCTAATCTACGTATAGAGCATTGGTTGGGTTTTAAGATAGTACTTAGATACTTGAAGGGGACCCTAAATCCTGGTCTATGTTTTAATAAACCTAACCTAGAAGTCCTTAAACATACAAGCATAAATGGCTATGTGGATGAAGACTATGCAGCAGATAAGGACACATGCAAATCATTATCAGCATACTACTTCACATTGTTAGGCAACACAGTAAGCTAGAAAGTACAACAACAATCAGTGGTGTCGTTATCCACAACAGAAGCTGAATACTATGCTATCACAGAAGGCCTAAAGGAGCTAATATGGCTTAAAGGACTGTTAACAAAAATCAAAGTTCATATCATAGAAGCATATATTCACACTGATAGTCAAAGTGCTCTTTACCTGAGTAAGGACCCAGTTCTGCACAAGAGGTCGAAGCACATAGACGTTTGACTTCACTTCATTAGAGACAAGGTCAACACCGGAGAGGTCAACCTGAAAAAGATAAAAGGTGAAAACAATCCGTTAGATGTTGGGACAAAAGTAGTTCCAATAAAGAAATTCATTTTTTGTAGAGAGTTTCTACAGATAAATGAAGCACCTTGAAAGGGAAAAAAAATCAAACTTGTTGATCTCACAACATCGGAGAAAAATTAAGGTTTTGGGTTTTTTGAAAGTGGTCACGAATTTAAGGATTGAGTGAGGATTCATGAAGAAGGAGGGAAGAATGTGAAGAAAAACATGAGATTCTCCATAAATCCACACATAATCGCTTCAGATCAAAGACTCAGATGGAGAATCGAAGGAAAAAAAGGGGGAAGATGATATCTGAAGGAAAGAGGAACAAGACTCTCGAAAGTTCTAAGTTGTCATAAGACTTGAGCTAAGTCACTTATGTTTCAAAGACACACGTGAAGCCTAAACACAGCCATAAAACGCACAACACAAGGCAGAGGCAAAATGTATAGCACAAGAGGACTTCTTAATCAATACGCAGCATTTCATTGGATTCATTAAAGGCTAATGGAAGTAAAAAAAGAACAAAGGGAGAGTTTTTAAAGGAGGTACGTGCATAATACATTGACTTAGTCTAAATATATCTAAAGGCAAAAATCATCTTCAACTCGTATAAATAAATAAGCCTCAAGCTCCTGAAACATCAATACATTTACAAGTTTACTAAAAGTTTACATTTTTATGTGATTCAAGTGCGGAAATAATAGAGAGTGCTAGAGTACAACTGCAGGTACTAGAGAGTTTGATAGAACTCTTGCAGGTGTTTGTTTAAACACCCAATCTCTTGTATTTCTTCTTCCTTGATACTAGTAAAATTTAGTGTGTGAGTTTGACCCTTGGACGTAGATAGCTTTATGCTATTGAACTAAGTAAATCCTTTGTGTCGTCTTTACTTTTCTTGCAATTTCCTTCTGCAAAAATCAAATCCAAGGTTTAAGCATCATCAGTTTAAAAACAACACAGAAACAACACCAAGTTTCTAACATTGATGAATATTGAATATCTTTTGCATTACTTTTTCTAATCGAATTGATTGATTTATAGGTGCACAACTAAGGATTGATTCATTCAATAGCTAGATTAATGAAATATGACGTTCAGTTTCATTAATCGCAAGTAGCAATTAGGATTTACCTTCTTTAAGTTAGAGTTGAAAAATCTAAGAAGATATTCATCTCGATTAATTGCATGTCGTATATGTATTATCTTGCTCATTGGTTTCTTGATTCTTAAAGCTATTATTCAATTGAACCTATGACCGTATCTAGATTGTTGTTTAATAAGAATGTTAGGATACATGTTTCCAATCATTTACACTTAAGAGAAAACATCCCCCAATGAATGTTTATTAATGATTGAAATTTTATATGGAGGATCCATTTTAGAGTGATAACATTGGTGATCCAAAAACCAAGGTTTTTCCATTAAACTTTCAGATCCAATTATTTCTTTTGATTTGCGATTTTTCTTATCTTTTTCCTTAAATTGCCATGAATTAGCCCCCCCTTTCGTTACTTTGTTTTCGTTTTGAATTCGTAACTCCTTTACCGTTAAGATTCTTCGTGGGAACGATACTCACTTACCACTACTACATTAATTTGTATTAACGGAATTTAGTTTCTTTTTTAATTTGGTTGCAGGTAACAACAATATCATTTTGCTCCTAAAGGTAGAACGTTTTAAGTACGCCAACAGTGACGTTTTCTTCAACAAAACATCGTGGTTTCTATTTGCGACGTTTTTTCATAAAACGTCACAAAAAGTATTACAAATCCGCAACGTTTTCATGAAACGTCACAGAAATTTTGAATTTTTTGTGACATTTTTTAAACATCACAAAAAGTCTTAACAATCCGTGACGTTTTATATTTCTTATAGTGACTCTTGAATATTCCAAGAATAAACAATAAATAATAATAATAATAATAATAATAATAATAATAATAATAATAATTAAAAAAATAAGATTGAGACAGTTATGGATTCCATTGAGTTTCAGATCGACTAACTCCAATTTTCGTTATTTCAACTACTCAAATTGGAATAAACCTAATTGATTACTTTCAATTACGTAAATCAATAGTTCAAACTGCACTCAAAGATAGGGCATTTCTCATTTTTATAAGAAGGAGAGAATAAAGAAATATAATTAATATCAAATAAAGTACAAAGAAATGGAGGAGGATCAAATTTTATTTGTACTGTATTTGAAATAAATTTTTAATATTTTCGCGCCTTGCAACTTCTCTAGACTAGACTTTTAGGTCTTTTAATTAGACCCAATCATGTTTTCTATGCACAAGCTCCGTAAAATCCAGTATAAAATCTAGTAGAATAAGTGATGTGATATAATCCATATTTTCTTTTAGCTATTTAAGTTCCTTAAATTTCGTTTTATCTCTCTCATTTACTTAATTTATTTAAGACGACTCTCCTAGGGTTCCCTTATCTGGGATCCCTAGGGAAGAGGACCAAGTTGGCCCTTGCGAGCAACTTGATGCACTATCTCCCTTCAACCCTTTACGAAATGCAGCAAAAGGAAGGAAAATCCATAGACCAACTCCATCGTCTCCACCTCGTAGGAACTACAAGATCATCCAAAGGAGGCCCTTGGCATCCAGGGGTCGCGAACCGACCATAGAACCTTGTTCAGCAAGTGAAACGCATTAGCTATTCGCTCTCAAGTTGGGCAATAAGGTTCAGAGAAGGGCAATCACTCATTCTTATTCTTAAATCAGCATTCTTAAGACTAAGGAGTAAGGCATAAACTTTTTCTTAATAGGTGTGATCCGTTGGACATAGATTCAATTTTTGGCTTCTTTTGCTTACTTAAAATGGGTTTCTGGTGTGGGCATTAGAACATTTAGAGGACCTTTCCCTAATACAAGAGGACGGGGAAAGACACACCTTTGATTTACCAATTATCGTGCCCACGTTGCGTAGCCAATGGTGGAGCGAATAACTACTGAAAGCATCCAGGTAATAAGCCTATCCTAAGATGAGTGCTCTCCTGTTCTGACTTCCCCAGAGCCCCCGATAGCACAGCCTCGACATTGATGGGTTCTCTACCCGAAGATTTCACATATTACTTTCTTTTTATCAAAAAATCAATCTGACTTTTTGTACCCTTCACTTAATGAAAAAATGAGTTCAATTCTAAAAATGTGTTTTGTAGTTTAAACTCTTCTACAAAGAAACTCCTATAAATATAAATTATAAATAAAAAAATTCTCTCAATTCTAATTTGAGTACTACAAGGGATTTATAGAAAGATTTTATTGTATTAATTGTTATGATTTGACAACCTAATTAAGTATTGATTGTCACATACCATATAAAAAACTTCAAGTTCTATTCGCTCTTTTTTTCAATTCAGTAAACTAAAAATTATTCTTCTACATTATACACACAATGTCATCAAAAATAGATATGATTTCATAAAAACAAAAGGTCAATTTAATAATTTAAATGTTGATTACTGCAAGGTAGTAAAGTAACATTAAACAATTAAAGAATAAAATTTTTATATATTTTCTATTTTTATTAATAAAAATTTATTAATTTATTATTAATTATTAAATATTATTCTATTCTATTTTATTTATATTTAAAATAATTTATTTATATTTTTATTTATATTAAGCTATAAAATCTGATCCAATATATCGTAATCGATTAATTAACATGTTAGTCAACCCTATTCCGAATTTTGGAAAAAAAAACATTGACTTATACAATTATCTATCCTGCATGAAAAAGACCAATAAATTATTCATATCAACAAAATTATATCCATTAAATGAAGAGTTTAACCAGAAATAATCTCTTAACCATCCATCAAATAAATAGAAGATTCGTTTAAACGGTACATTGCATATGATGTGTTTCTAACGCCAGTAAAAAGTAACCATCTACTAGTATTAACTCCTTCAAAGCCCTGATATTTAACATGGAAAATCGCTGATGTCTACCTAAAAAGGCTTCACAGAGACCTAGAAGCACGAGTCAAATTAAGGCTGTGAGATACGGCAACGAGCGAGTCATCTTTGTTAATTTTGGTTAATTTATTGCCATTAATTTACAATATTTCCCGCACAGCCATAATAATCTTTCCTAAAAGCAAAAATGCCCATAGAGACAGAGAGATCATGTACAACTTCGTCTATAAGTCAGCCCTTGAAATACAGGCAAGATTTGTATATTAACACATTCCTCCAATGTTTCTGTCGTCTGGCTTGTAAGTTTCGAGCGTGGATACCGCAGGAAGATCACATGTTCACAGGAGGAGTTCCCTGAGTATGGCAATGAGTGTATAGAAGTATAAGCACTTTGACAAATATAAGATAATCAACCAACACAAAAATCATAATCATTCATTCTATAATGCTATCTATATTCCTTGTATAAGCCAGTTGAAAATTTGAGAGATTCAAAGAAGAAAGCAAGACGTTTTGAGTTCTCTGCAAGAATCTACCATTTCTGTTGTAGGTCTGACAGCAAGCAAATAATTGCATAAAAGATCTTACCTTGAAAAGGAGGTCATAAGCAATATGCTCCCAAGGCAATGAAATAGACATTAAGCAGCATTTGAGGGGTAACATCTCATCTTCAGGAATTGAAGAGGCAGCGGCAGCAGCTGCATAGGCATGCTTTGCTGCCACAGATGCAACAGATGCTGCTTTTCGGAAAATAGAGCCAATCCCAAGCCCTTTCTTCGATGTAACTGGTGAAAAAGGTCCAAAGTCTTGCTGGCTTTGATCTGATATGGTAAATGTTATACTATATTTGAGCATGTAATTCACATTGTTCAATTTATCCATTAACAAACATCACAAGTAGGATTCTGGTTGATGGAAATAATTGTAGAAAGCTTAGTTTCATGGAGAATTGAGGTCTTTCCAAACTCCTTTGGACGTTAGTTAAGCTTTAGGTACTCCGTTATTAGGTAATAACAACAGAATTGCATGTGGGTGTAAATATTCTCACGATATAATACAGATGCATAATTGAGTCCTCTTGTTTCTGGACTTTCTCTAGATAAAGATAATGTTAAAGATTTGTGCTCCCAACCATGCTTTCCCCATCTAAACAAACTCTTCTTTAGAAAAATATTGCTTTGGATAAATAGAAGCAAAAAGGTCTTATTCAAGTAAAAAGGCATGCAACACCCAAAACCCAAAAAACAAGAAATGCACACAAAACATGAAATACTGATTGAAAATAAAAACATTTATGACAGACCCCACAGAACAGCATGAAACTCCAAATGTTCAAATGAGTAGTAAAATAGAGGCATGCTGTATTATTTTATCCTATTACCTGCAACACCAGAAACAGCAACTTCAACTTCCCCGCGCCCTCCCGGACCCTTCATGTAGAGTCTGTCTGTTTTGGAATGACCCAGTGAAAGAAGGCTCCCAAATCGAGACTTGCCAGCTGTAAGGCAGGCAGGGAGGGGGAGCGGAGAGAGGAAATCAGTTACAAATTACACAGGAAACCATGATGAGATCCAGTGCCTAAACCTCTATAAGCAGCATATAGAAGTTAAATGAATGTGAATGACAAATTTTACCACATAAACACAATTCAAGTTTTGAAGAACTGTTGAATTGTATATCATCACATAGCATACTAATAACTAAATAGAAACAACTTTGAAAATTCCAGTTGATATGCTTTTGATCTTTGATTGTTATTAATTGATCTTGTCACATTGATATATTGAATTTTACTATTAACCCTTGAAGAATATAAAATGATCACTACTGAACAAGGAGCTAAGCCTTCCAACAATGCCATGATTCTCTTCCATTCATACGTAAACTTTCTAAACCACTGAACAAATAATCAGCATCAATAAGTAGATAAAATATTTTTTTCTCCTAACGGTTAAACAGTTGATCAACAATTCTCTTCTAACTAATTATTGCTCAAAAGGTTGACTTCAAGCTGCAACAGTAAGATATAACACTTCAACCACATTGATTCAAATTATGAAGTATACCATCATATGCTTCACGAACCATTTGATAGCTCACAAATCCAGAGAAAAGAGTAAGCTGCAATGACAACTGACAGCAAATCAGGGCACATATTTATCTTCCAGTGAATATTATCAAATAAAACCAAGCAACATCCTGGTGAGAGAACAAAAACATATTAACCCAAAGCAGTTAGCCCCATTGATGAGGAAGGGAGTCTGCCTTCCTTCTCAATCAAGGTTTGGTTCCTCTAGGGAGAACTTTTCTTGAATGCATGAGGCCAAAGAATGCCCAACAAAGCCATAATTTGAAAAAAGGAGTTGATACATAACTGTCAAAGCAAAGTAAAAATACTAGGAGTGGATGAACAAAAGGTAGCAAGTATAACCAACTCTAATAGCCCTGGATCATCACAGTAGTAGGAATCTTATATTGGGACCTTAAGAATATCTTAGGTCCAAACATTTAAGGGAAGATTACCAAAAACTGTAATGCAAAAACCAAGGCCAAACGTCTGACTTAAGTATTGGTATTCTATTCTGTATCTCACAAGTTTGTGGGCACATTAACTCGAAAAGATGAATAGTGGATGCCTGGAACCATTCACTCTCAAGACCAAACGTCTGACCAAGTATTGGTGTTCTCTTCTTTGTCTCACAAGTTTATGGACACATTCACTCAAAAAGACGAATAAAGCTTGCCTGGAACCAGTCAATCTCACGGTAATGCCCATCATAATAAATATAAAAATATAAGAAACACAGTACATTGCAACAGGAAAGCTTTCAACCAAAATATGAGAATAAAAGATTAAAAGTATTGGCAGCAAGTAATCAATGGTGAGCTACTTTAAGAGATGAATCAACAGAATAGTAAAGCACTATTAGGCATATAATGCCTCTCCAACAATAGAAGATGAGATATTGTTGAATCTAACATAAGTGATTGTAACTTTTGATCTGAAGCTAAATATAACCTTAGAATTTATTTTCACTGAATTGCGATCATGATCCTGGGGGGAACCACTACTAGAACTGCTGTCATTGGACCCCTTCTCACTAGGAAATGCTGCCCCATCATGTGCATTGAGAAGTACACAGTAACAATGATCTGTTTCTGTCAAGACCTGGGTAATACAAAGGCAAAGAAAATCATGTAAATTGCAAAGCTGTCAAAATAGATTAAAAAAAAAACTTTTTAACTTAAAAAATATTAATGGGATCAGATGATAAATATGACTTGCATAAATAGTAGCAGAGAGTTACTCGAAGCACAGTGTGGTTTGGACACATGAACAGTTTTAATTCCATCAGCCAACAGCTTGCTTAGATGAAGCAACTTTAAAGGTACAATTGCAGAACAAATTAAAAAAGAATTACCACAGCATCAAATGTGGAGTCAAAATCATCAATTGCAAAACAAATTTCTGGATATGCAGGTCTTATCTCTGTTTCCTAGATATTACACAAAAAATTGGTGTCAGATGAAATTCAACATAACAAACAAACCAGTAAGTCATTGTCAGAGAGTATCTTAACCTGCCTTTTTTGAGTCTAACTGAAAATTTACTCGACTTGGAGATGCATAAACAGTCTTTACAACCTGTAAGCGATAATAATAAGACATAATTCCTGAAAAAGCAATAATACTAAATAAAAGCAGTTTGTACCTTATATATGGGAGAAAGTGAAGCATTTTGCCCAGCTTGATGATTCCGAAGAACCTGATGACTGGAAAAAAGCAAGTTAAATTTCTCAATCACAAAGTTCTTTCATCGCATTGCTGGCAAACCTCACTTCTTCATTTCTTTTTGTAAGAAAGGCTCATTCAATGTAAATGTTTAAACCTTCCTGAGAGGGGAATCCACATTGCACCGAAACTAGAATATTGTCAATCACTAAGGGACTTGCACCGAAACTAGACTATTGTCAATCACTAAGGGACCTATACTGTTAAAATGTCATTATGACATCTGCCTACATGTGGTAAGCTAGAGCATGAAAATACAAGGTCAAGCCATCATAGTTGGCTGAATAAAAAATATTAAAATAAACAGAATCACTACACAGGCGCATCACCAAAGAAGGTTGAAGGACCATCCTGTGAATACTTTTAAGGGACATGAATGTGTCAACTCTAGAAAGATTCCAATACTGGTGTCCAAATCCATAAATGTGATAATACACACTCATAAAAAATGCAGGAAATTGATGCTCTTCAAAGATGAGAAATAATATACCATAAGTGAAGAAATGAAGGGGAAGAAAAATACCTGCAAATTGCTACTGTTACTGTGAAGGAAGTGTGAGCAATTAAATTTAAGTAAAATGAACGCCTCCAATCTATATCTGGTGGATTTTCGCTGACTAAAGTATCCAACTGTAGATGAATTAGAAAAAGGTATATTTTGTAAGCATAGGAAGAAAAGGTATATTTTGAATGCAATGGTGCTTTAATAAAGCATGAGGCATAGATTTTTTCAAGCTCGATCTGATTCTAGAGCTTTGTTTGTCTTGCATTCTGCTTCTGTTCATTTAGAGGGAGAGTTCGCTGCATCTAATAATTTAGTCAAACTTGGAGGTTGATTCTCTGTTGTAATAGGCTGATACTTATTAATAGCAAATCTTGCTATAAGTAAATGCATCAACAACAACATCCAGCATTATTGTCTATCATGTATTCACCGACCTCGTTCTATATCTACAAGCAAACTGTTAAGGATTATCATTAATTCGTCTAAGATAGATACCTTGTTTGACTCTCTCTTTGAGATAAATACTCTATATCATTAAGTTAACAGAGCTTGTTTCAAAAAGTTTAATCTACTTCATTATTAAAAGTTCGGTAATTTTGCATTTTGAGTATACTAACTCAAAGCTTGGAGGCTAATAAGCTCCAAATCAACAAGATGTCAGCATTCCCAAATAGTTGATGAAATAGAATTTCATTATAAACTGAGAATTCATCTACACTAAATTCTTTCTACTATATTTCAAAGTGGAAAAAACCCCAGATCAAAACCTATGTTTTGATATCCATAACGTACACAACTTTTTCTTTTAATTATTCAAAGTTATATGTGAGCAAGTCAGACAAGGAAGACTGTTCCAGAAAAGTAAGTATGATAACGGGAAAAAATTAATCTGAATGGGATCAAGTTCAGCACACAGTCACTAAGTTAAAGCTCAGACTTCAAGTTGCTTTTACCTTAGGAGCCCACCTGCGTACAAAATAGGGTGGGTCACTTTCCCCATTATCATTGAAACCATATCCTTCTGCGCTCTGCAGCATCAGAAAAGCGTTAAAAATGCCAAATTAAAAAAAAGAAAAAGAAAAAGAGACGCCCAAATCACTATTAACATAACATAGTCCGAAGCAGTAAAATGAAATAGCATCAGTGCAATGCCACACCATTTTCTTAACGAAAAATAATAGATCATCATCCTGGCGTTTCGTAGACTCCTTTCCGCGTACAAAGTACAAGTCGAACACATCGCACCAAAAACGCGAATCCATCACTACATCTGAACCTTCAGGCTCAGAATTCACCAACATCGTCGAGTGCTTCTTCACCATAGACAACAATTCACACCTATCGACGCACAACTTCGTAAAATTGAAGCATCGGGAGAAATGCTCAATACTGAACTAGGAGTTGAGAATTATGAACCATACCTGGAAGGTGTATCTTCTCCACTCGCTAGCATTTCTGTTTGTCGAATTACTGGTAAAATAGCTTCTTCGAATCGGTAATCTAGGGTTTTAGCTAAGAAACGTCTAGCTTAAATTCCAGCGATCGCCGACCACACGGCTATGCTTTTCTTTTATTGCGTACAAGGAGACTAGAATCGGAATCGAAGAACGTTGGTTGAAGAGCAAGTTTTGGGTGTGGTAAGGTACAGCAAACAATTTTAACCGCGGAAAATAGTGGGCAAGGAATTCTCCTTACGGGGTTAAAGGTAATTTGGCAAGTGGAAGTTGGATTCTTATTCAGCCGACGTTACATGTACACAGTAGCACCGCCCGATTGCTATCACGATAGCGAACAGTAACCGACTCGCGATATGAAACGAATTATGGTTTTGATTGCCCTCACCTAGCGGTCAACGAATAATGGTTTTGATTGCCCTTCACCTTGCGGTCAGTAACGGCACGCTGTTACTGTAAAATTAAAGTTAGATCAAGGTTGGACAAATTAAAGTTAGGTCGAGTCTGATTTAAGTTTAATAATTTTAAATTTTAAATCTATAAAATAAAGTTGTTCGTATTTAATAAATTCTGATTCAGACCAAGTTCGTTCTAAACTAAACTCAAATTTTTATTTAAATTTTAAAGATATAAAACAGTGTCATTTATATTTGATATATTCAGTACGAGATGAAGTGAAGGGACCGAGTGGCCTCCATAACAATTGAACGCCAGCCATTACAGAACATCAGCATACTTCCAATGTCGCTCCAGTAGGACTGCGTCTCCAAGTGGAAGACAAAATCATAGGCCATGATAGACAATTACAGGCGTTCCAGCCTCATGCTTGAGATGTCTATCCAATAATGCAGTAAGGTACAACTACTATGACACTCTTGTGGTTCAATTACCTGAGAATGCAGTGACGGGATAAATAGCTTTCTAATCATGTTTGTCTTAAATTTAGATTCAGAACCTCTTAATTCTTTTAAAACTTTGTCGTTGTTATAATATTTTTATCTTTGAACAGTAGTAACCAATTATTTTCTCGATAAACAATTGGCAGACAATCATTGGCCAAAGTAGATCAGGCTTCAGACAGCCCACCGTAGACTAAAACAGAACAAAAGCAAGTTCCCATCTGGCGACATTATGATTACGAGCAAGGTGGCAACATCATTGAATGTCATGTTAAAAGTTCCTTCGAATACTTAAAGCCAGCGCCCTATGATAATTTTCCGAGAAAGTTGAGGCATGTGGTGTGTGCCCTTTCCCAAGTGAATCAAGCAACTAGTTCTTCAATTCACATTGTTATCTAATGTATCTACAGAGTCCAGGTTGATCGTGCACTGTATGAACTTCGAAGAAATCGATCTGTAATATATATATGGTATCTTCAACATCGATCCACAAACTACATACAAATATTATAGTTGAAAACAGATTCTGAAACCAAAAAAGGGTAGAATTCGCAAAACTTTGTACTTGGGAATTATGAACATACATAGACTGAACACTTATTTTTGCTATGGTTTCTCTCTTCCGATCATATACATAATCTGAGAAGTCGGAAGAGATAGTTCAAACCACTTTAAGAACACTTCCTTCTAGTTACCATTTAACTATTCCCTCCTTTACCTTTTCTCCTCCGGCTAATATTGGTGGCAGCTTGATACCTCGCGTTCCCGTCGTAGAGAATCAACGGCGTGTCGTTGGCTTCTTTAGCGTCGTCCACGGTGGCTATACGGACACAAGAACATCTATCTAAGGACGCAAAAAAAGCACTTGCCACTCCATTGATGAACCACATAGCAACCCCATCGAGCTTTGTACAACCAGGAGATGATGATCCATGGCTTGAAGGAGTACGGCCTCTGGGGTCGACTCCATTTGAACGAATACCGAAGATGCTGGTGCAACTTGAGGAGGAAGTGGTCGCAGCCATGAATTGGAAGATCCAACTTCCAAGTCGTATGGCTTCAGAGATCAGGAAATGAATTGGCTTTCGGGCCCTTTTTATTTGAGGAGACGAACAATGTCGAGGCTTCTAATGATGACAGCAGCAAATTTAAGGCAAGACCCTCAAGTTTTGTGTATTTACAAAGCTTGCGTGATTAGTGATTGGCACATACTTATGTGATTCTATTTAATGTCTCTAATGAGGCATTCAGGGTAAATCAGCAAAATCATTTTAACTAAAAATTAGGCCTTTGTCTCTTAGGAAATGATTAGTAAGGAGGGACTCACAAATTGAAGCATTTATGTTCTAAAATGCTACTCATTGTACAATAAGAGATGAATCTAAAGTAAGAAAAAGCACAGCTTTCACTTTCTATTATCTCAAAACAAAACTTGAAATTAATTGAAAGAGTGACTACATGGCGTTACACTATGCATCTCATTTAGCTCTTGATGTCCTACATCTCACCAAATGTTGACGGCGACTTCAACTTCGCCGTCCCTCCATCTCGTTGAAAAATAAAATACATAATCGGAAAAAGCTAGGTGAGTGCGTGCTAATTCTCCTAACCAATATCAACCAAGCTAAGCTAGTAGCCACGGACATAGATTTACACACGGTCACAATCCAAGAATCTTGTTTGCGTGCCTTGTTGAAGTCTTTTAACTTTTAAACAAAGACGAGAATATTATAATCTTAAACAAATAAGTTTTGTTTTGACGATATTACAAAATCCATTTTAAGGAACTTGGAACGTGCAGGCAGTTTGCTTAGTATGGAAACAAAAATAGGGTAAAAGAGTTGTAAATATATCGCTTTTTATGAAAATAAAAATAAGGTTAAAGAGTTTTAATAGAATTGCTAATGTGGTAGAGAAAATCGAAGTTGGTGGGAATTAACGTACGGATGACAACGGCCAACCGTCAGTCAAATTTTAAAAATTAAAAAATATAGAATAATTTATTTTTTTAATTAGATTCAAATTTTAATACCTTAAGTTTGGGTTTATCCGAATTTGAAGCCCAACTCTTTTAAATAAAATAATATTATTTTATTTAAAATAATTAAGTCTTAAGTCAATTTAAACCTGACCTATACATTAACTCATTAAAATAATTAAATTTAAACTTATTAGTTAAAAATTATTATCAGTAAATTTAAATGTATGAGTCAAAAATTGACATCGTACAGACTAAAAAGTGATCATAACAAAATCACAAGAACGTGCTCGCGTGCTTAAGAAATCTTTCCTAAAAAAGCAAATGTTCCCTTTTATAATGTGAAAGATGCTTAGTGACTTAATAATGACCATACTAGCGTAAGTAGGCATGGCAGTACATTTAATTATCATTGGTTTGAAATGACCGAGAGCTCATTTGAGCCTGACTTTTAACCGATGTCATGTATGCTATGCTTTATCAGTATAGTATAGTCTCGGAGTAAATTTTGATACAGTACTATATTAGTATTAGTTAATACTAATTAAATTTTTAAAAAATTATAAAAATAATCTATTAATTTATTGTACTGTATATTTTATAATTTATATCAACTATATCTCTAAAAATTATAATAATAAGAATTTAAAATAACAACAAAATTTTATTTTTATTAATATTAACTTTCACGTATAAATAATAATTATAATTAATATACAAAAAGATCATTTAATTATCATTCAAATATAAAATTAAGAACAATACAATTATTTGAAATATTATAATTTCATCGTATAATAAATAATAATTACATCAAAATATTAAATAATAATAATAATAATAATCCTGTTATAATTTATAACAAGAGTTCTTAATGACGAAATGATCAATTATAATTGAAACTTGAAACAAAACATATAATATTTAACTTACTATCAATTAAATATATATTATTTAATATATTTAATATTAATAAGAATTTAATTTTTAAAATTATATAATTAATTAATTAAATTAAATTATTAGTAAAAATATAAACAACTTATTTTTTATTTTAATTTTATT
>JANSVA010000002.1:3808285-3827186 GCA_025504915.1 Erythroxylum reticulatum | reverse complement strand
AAATATAAACAACTTATTTTTTATTTTAATTTTATTATAAATTAATTTAATAATTATTAATAAACATAATTAAATTTAAAAATATTTTTAAAATATATAAATTTGCCATAAATTTTGATTTAATAATTAAAAAATATATAAATAAATATTAGTTTATAAACAATAATTTTTAAATCATTTATTTAAAAAATAAAATATTTTTATTAGTAATTTATTAAAAATATTATATAAAAGATTTAAATAAATTTAAATAAAAGTAATTTATTTTTAAATTTTATTTTATTTATAATTATTATTAGTAATAAAAATATTTATTTTATTTTTAAAATATAAATTAAAAAATTGAAATAAATAATTAAATAGCTAATTAAAAAAACTTTGGGGGCGGGGGGGAGGAATTTTTTAAAAAAATTTTGAAAAATTTAATTGATACTATATGAAATTGTCGATATTGACGAGTCTCGAAGATTGGTACCCTTAAACATGATTTTGTACATTTTTTACGGTACCATCTAATATGACACAAAACCTAAAACGTTGCTGACTAAAATAATATCAATTAAGGTAAATTTATTTAAAAAGATGTTTGTATTATATGGTTAGATTGTTTAGACTTCTCAAGTCGAACCCTCAAGCTCAAAGATCAAGTCAAGCCTGAGTCTTAAACTAGGAATTTGAAATCTCAATTCTACTCAGTTAAACAAGTTACTCTCACAATTACTTTTTCACTAAACACTTGTTAATTCAAGTAATAACGAGCTTAGTTCCTTCTCAATAAGGTTTCAAATTCTGAATCTCTGATAAGCAGAGGCTTGTCTTCAGATTACTCGGAGTTACATAACACTAAACTTAAGCTTTAGCAAACAATTACATAGGAGCCCAACATCCAAAATCCAAAATCCAAAATCCAATTTACTGTTACCTGTTTCTCCGAGCCCAATCATGTCCGAATTCTTTTAATCCTTAGATCAGCGTATTACATATTAATACATGTGGACTTCAGGCCTTGACCTGAAGCTAGAAAACCTCCTGCATCTTATACCCAAGAGCATTCGTACCCCAACTCTTATTCCTTCTCCCTGGTCAACTTAGTCAAAATACTTTTCAAGCTAATCTATAATGTTTTTAAGCGTTGACTTCCTCAACTTAATGACCTATACCAGTATGATCCTATCTCATCTCACCAACCCCAATAATTACTCCATATTCGCCTACCCAACGCGACTGTGAGCTGTATCTTGACAATTTTCTATATCTAGATTTAATTCGTATTAAATTTTACATATCTAGCGTTTTTACTATTTTCTAACCTTCTTTCCAACCTATATATCTCACATGGAGCCCAGAGACGGCCTAAAAACTCACTCTATCCCTATCACTATGTCTAAGTTAACGACCCTCTTCACCATTGCACTTCTACTTAGCTTCATGCTAACTGATGCAGCTCCGTCGCCTCCGCCGTGTCCCAATCTCACCGATGATTCTGGGGTGAGAAATCAAACTTGGGTTGGGTCCGGTATTCGCTAACATATATCTATGTCTATATGCTGTTTTCTGATTGTCCAACGTTGTTATGTTATATCGTGTAGGCAGCTAACCCAGAAAGTGCAGCGCTGGGTGAAGAGATTAGTTGTGAAGGAATCAGCGAAGAGGAATGCTTGACCAGAAGGAACCTAATGGCTCATACCGATTACGTTTATACATGCGAGCACAACACAGGATCTGTTTTGCCTTAAATTTAGTGAAATGAAATATATAAACTAATGTAACAGTTGGACTGATATGTCGTAAAGAAAAACTCTCTGCCTTGGTCTTCTCTGAAATCATTAGAGGAAGGAGAAGAGTATAATATTTATTTGTCAAGTACAGAGCTGTACCTTTTTATTGTTGTTTTTTGTTTTTACTCTTTAGTACTCTGTTTCGCGACAAACTAGCGTCAACGTAGTACACGGGACGTCCTAGTTTAAGTATGATAGTACAACAAACGTTCTGTCGTTACTAGGAACGGACAGCCTGAGCATTGAACAGATTTTATAATGACCGAAGAAGCGAAACGTTTAGAACTTTAAAACTCCGTGACGTAATGAGACATTTATTTATCAGGATTGTTGCGTTAAATTAAAATTTTTGAGCGTGGTGATTTTTCAATTTAATTTTTAAATTTTTGATTTAATTTATTTTAATAAATTTTGTTGTTAAAAATCGACTAGTTTATTAATTAATAAATTAATTTTTTAAATTAATAAATTCTTATAAATTAAAGTAAATAAATTAATTTTTATTTAACAATTATGTTTTTTAATTAAATTTCAAATTCTTTTATAGACAAGGATAATCTTTTTCAAACAAATTTTAAAATTTTCAATTTTATTAATAATTGAACATTTTAAATCTTAAATATTTTATCTTTCTTATTTAATTTCTAGTATTTAAATTTTAAAAAAATTCAATTGAGTAATAAAGCTTTTAAAACTTTAATAATTTAGTTTAAAATGTTAAATTTTGCTTATATGACTAATAAATAAACATTAACATAGTATTTAGTGGACATCCTGTCAAAAATAACTTGTTGACATGATTTATACAAGTTTTAAAAGGTTAGGTATTAAATTGAAAATTTTTAAAAAATTGACACTAAACTAAAAAAATCTTAATAATCCTATTAAAAAGGGCAAATTAGTTTTCACGCTCTCAATAAAATGGAAATCAATCAATTTAATTTAATTTTATAATGTACGACCTTATGCATGATTAGACTTAAGGTATAATTTTTTTAATTCAATCAATTATAATAAATCAAGTATGTCTAATTCAAGAAGGAGGTTATTGTAGAAAAATTTAAGAAATAAAAGAAAATGAAATTATAGGGGAGGAAACTGAATATTACGTGCAAATAAAAAAAGCGTATATAGCAGGTGACAAATTAATTGGAAGTCGATTATAATCGTGTTGGGGAGCCATAGGTCCATGCATCTCATGTATAGCTATGCAACGGAAGCATTGGAATCAAAATTCTAATACCACGACATCCCAAAAAAATCCAGAATCCATATGGATGTATAAGCAGAATGTAAAAACACGAAATTATAGCATATGTAACTTGCAAATGCTCCTCCTTTTTTAAATCTTCTACTTGTTTGGGTTATAGTTAACACCAAACACCTTCATCTGCCAATGAAGAACATGTAAAGATGAAGAAAAATCAATGTGTAAGGGTGACTAGAGCACCAAACAAGATAAATTTAAGTAGATGCTCAATTAAAAGTTAGATTATAAACAAGTTACATACAATTAAACGTATGCAACAATTGCATAAAATTGTATGAACAAACCTCAAAATCACTTCTCTCAACCTCTAAAACTTTTCTAAACCGTTTGCCTCTCAATTATGTGTGTTTTAGCTTAATTTCATGTGTACATAAGTGAAGAACTCACTTATGTACCACCTGTCATAAAGTGGGTCATGATGGAGACTTGCTTAAAATGACAACCATGCACACTTTCATCCTATCTTTTATGTGTGTGATCCTTAAGTTCCTAGTTATTTTGAGCACTTGAATTAACTCTTAATATGAGCACATCATGAATGGTTTCGTGTCACTTGAATTAATTCTTAATCTAAACAAATCATGAAGAGTTTCATAATGTCAATTTACCGGAATATAAAGGAATTAACACATGAACTCTTTGATAGTTAATTATCCGACTTACGAACCTTTCCACAGACAATTACCTTGCAATTTGTCCCTTCACTATGTTATACTCCACTTATTTCATAGTATGGGTTATGTGTCAACTCCCACTAAACTGACTGTATCACATCTAGTTAAAGTGATGTTAGTTCTTATCCTAGGGATCTTATTACTTTATGTGTCACTGAAGATTCTCTTCATAACACATAACTGTCATGGCTAGAGACTTGTTGGAATATTCATGGATTCATACATCACATGCATAACAAGTCTGCGAAAGTGTTGGAATCTAAATTCAACCTACGACGTCCCCAAAAATCCAGAATCTTAGATGCATACATACACATATTATAACAACATGAAATTTTAGCACATGTATCTTTGATAATGCTCCTCCTTTCTTTAATCTTCTCCTTGTTTGGGTTGTAGCAAACACCAAACACCTTCCTTGATTACTCAAGAACACGCGAAGATGATGAAAAATAGTGTGTAAGGATGGTTAAAGCACCAAACAAAATGAGTTCAAGTAGATGCTCAAATGGAGAGATAGATCAAGATTATGTTGCATGCAATTAGATTCATGCAACAATTGCATAAATTGCATGAACAAGACTCAAGACCACTTCTCTCTAACTCCAAAACCCTTCTAGGACCCTTATCCTATCACTTAAGTGTATTTTTAACTTACTAGTTCATGTGTACATAAGTAAAGAACTTACTTATGCATCATCTGTCGTGCCTTCGATCACGATCCATAATCATGGCCTACTTTAATGACAGTCATGCACACTTTATTTTTCATCCGATCTTTTATGTGTGTAACCCTTAGGTTCCCAATTATTTTGGACACTTGAATTAACTCTTAATTTAAGCAAATCATAGATAATTTTATGGCACCTGAATTAACTTTTAATTCAAGCAAATCATGAAGGGTTTAATGATGCCAATTTACTGAAATATAAGTGGATTATCATATGAACTCTTCGATAGTTAATTATCCAACTTAAGAACCTTTCAGTCGATAATTACCATGCAATTTGTCCCTTCACTATTCTATACCCTACTTGGTTAGGAGTATGGGCTATGTGTCAACTCCTATTAGACTGACTACGTCACATCTAGTCTAAGTAATGTTAGTTCTTGTCCTAAGATCTCATTGCTTTATGTGTCATTGAAGACTCTCTTTATGACACATAACTGCTCTACTCAGAGACTCCTAAGTAATGACCCCGATAAGAGGTCGTAGGTATCATCTCCTTCTATCAGGAATGGTGAATCCTTTATTAGCTACCCAATTACCTTCAAATACCAGTAGTTGTACCCAATCACCACCCTATGAGTGACCTCGTCTTGAGGTAACAAGGAATGATTTCAAAGCACAAGATTAGTATCTAAGATATCCTTGAGTACTTCAAGTCTAAGGATATTTACACCATTGCTATGATGAGACTAACCGTTGACATTTGATAGATCATCCATATGATAATCTCATAGCGGGTCATCTGATGTACTTACTACTCTTCATAAGCATCTATATGTTAACTCTAAACATCTCATACTTACAGTTTATGAGATCCACTGCTTGATCAAATCAAGGAGTATAACATGTTCTAGTCTATCTGAATTAATAATGTCTTGTCTTATTAATCCTATTACTAGGGATAATTTAGATACTAACATAATTGCATATGATAGAAATCTCATTATCATGATCTCATTATGATTTCCTTCATAATATGTTTTGTATCATGGACTTCATTAATTCGATTTAAGATCGATATCAATTTATAAATAAACGAACATCAAATTAATGAAAAATTGCCTTTCACATTATTAATCAAAACAAAGTTTATACTAAAGTGCTAAAGGTGATTGCCTTTAGAGCACTACTCTAACAATCTCTCACTTGCACTAAAGTCAATTGCCTTTGTATCTAACACCATAGGCGAGTACACTATAATCAAATTTCATTTAAGGAAGTGGCTTAGTCAAAGGATTAATAATGTTTTGATCTGTGGGCACTCTCTCTATCTTCACATCACCTCTATCAATTATCTCCCTGATCAGATGATATCTCCTGAATACGTGCTTGGACCTCTAATGAGACCTTGGTGCCTTGGCTTGGGCAACAACTCCATTGTTGTCACAATACAACGTTATTAGGTTTATAATGCTCAGAACTGCTCCAAGTTCCATAACGAACTTCTTGATCCACACAACTTCTTTTGCCGCTTCCGGAGCTGTAGTCTACTTTAACTCGTTCGTTGAATCTGCAGTCGTTTCTTGTTTGGAATTCTTTTAACTAACTACTCCACCCATTTAGTGTGAAAACATAATCTGACTGAGATTTGGAGTCATCCTGGTCAAATTGAAAACTGGCATTTATATTCCTACTCATTACGAGATCTCCATCTCCATATATCAAGAATACATTCTTATTCATTCTTAAGTACTTTAGGATATTCTTGATAGCCAATACTTTAGGATATTCTTGATAGCCACCCAGTGACACTCACTAGGATTTGATTGATATCTACTCGTAACATTTAGAGCATACAATATATCGGGACTTGTATATAACATAGCATACATAATTGATCCTATTGTCGAAGCATACGATATTATACTCATGCGAGTCCTCTCATCTTGCATCTTAGGACATATAGATTTCGAGAGTTTTATCCCATAAGTTATGGGAAGAAACCCTCTTTTAGACTGCTCCATGCTAAACATCTTTAGCACTTTATCTATGTATGTAGGTTGTGAAAGACCTAACAACTTCCTTGATCGATCTCTATACATCTTTATTCTCAAAATATAAGTTGTTTCTTCAAAATGTTTCATGGAAAAATTCTGGGACACCCAAATTTTGACTGATTGCAAACTTGAGACATCATTGCCTATTAGTAATATGTCATTCATATATAACACAAGGAATATAATAGCACTCTCACTAACCTTCTTATATGCACAAGGTTCATTAGGATTTTGTGAGATACTAAACTCTTTTATTGTCTCATCAAATCGAATGTTCCAACTCCTAGATGCTTGCTTCAATCCATAAATGGATTTCTGAAGCTTGCATACCTTCTTGCCATCATTGGATATGAAGCCCTCAGGTTGTATCACATACACATCCTCAACTAGGTTTTCATTTGGGAAAGTTTCCTTTATATCCATTTGTTATATCTCATAATCATAATGAGCTGCAATGACTAGGAGTATTCTAATGGATTTAAGCATTGCTACGGGGCTAAATGTTTTATCATAGTCTACGTCTCATCTTTGACGATAACCTTTAACGACTAATCTCGCTTTATAGGTAATCACTTTACCATCCATGTCAATTTTCTTCTTGAAAATCAACTTGCACCCTATTGATTTTAGCCCTTTAGGTGGGTCAACCAAAGTCCATACTTGGTTTTCTAACATGGAATCCATTTCAGAATTTATGGCTTAAACTATTTTTTAGATTCTAAACTCTTAAGAGTTGCTTTATAGGTTGTAGGCTCGTTATCATCTATGAGCAATACGTCATTATGTTCACTTACGAGATATCCATATCTCTCTAGAACATTATGTATACTACTTGACTTACGAATATTTCGTGTGTCAGAAGGTTCAACTGTTGTCTTATCTTCATGAACAATAATCTCAGGTTTAGGTAGTTGATCTGTATTTGTTTGAGCATCATGAACTTCATCAAGTTTAACTTTGCTCCCATTGTCTTCTCTTAGAAGAAACTCTTTCTTTAAAAAGACATCATGATTTAAAGCAAACACCTTTTTCTCTAAAGCATTGTAGAATCAATATCCAATTGTTTCCTTAGGATATCCTACAAGCAGACATTTATAAGATTTAATTTCAAGCTTGTCTGATTGAATATGCTTTATGTAATCCAGATAACCCCAAACTTTCATATGAGAAAGATAGGATTTTTTGTTAGTACATATCTTATATGGAGTAACATCAATTGCTTTTAAAGGGACTCTGTTTATCACATAAACAGCAGTCTCATGATAATGAGATTCCTATCATGTGTAATTATGTTAGTATCTAAACATTCCCTAATTATAGGATTAATGAGGTGGGATATCATTAATCCGAATAAACTAGCACATATTATACCCTTTGATTGGATCAGGCAGTAGATCTCGTATGTTGTAGACATGAGTTGTTTAGAGTTAACATGTGGATGCTTACTAAGGGTAGTAAGTACATTAGATTGATCTACTATGAGACAATCATATGAATATTATATTCTAGTGTCAATGATAGTCTCATTATAGCAATGGTACAAGTATCCTTTGATTTAAGGTGCTTAAATATATCTCAGATACTGATCCTGTGCTTTAACTCTATTCATCGGTGCCTTTCAAGGTTACTCATAGGGTAGTGATTGAGTACAGCTTGAGGTATTCAGAGGTAAATGAGTAGTCAATAAAGGATTCACCACTCTTAATAAAAGGAGATGATACCCATGACCTCTTGTCGGGATCATTACTTGGGAGTCTTTGGCCAAAGCAGATATATGTCACAAAGAGAGCCTTCAATGATACGTAGAGTAATGAGATCCTTAGAACAAGATCTAATATCACTTGGACTAGATGTGATGTAGTCAGTCTAGTGGAAGTTGGCATTTTGACCATACTCTGAACTAAGTGGGGTATAGATGGTGAAAGGACGAATTGCATGACAACATTGCATATGGAAGGGTTCGTAATCAAACCACTGACTTTTTAGTCAATTGGAGTTCATGTCGTGTTACTAGATGCTGCTCTTAACCTACTTAAGTTAAGTGTTAACTGGAAACCTAATGGGTCACACAAATAGGAGATCTGAAGGATGAGTAAAATAGTCTTGAATGGTGATTCAAGATATGAGAGTGTTTTGGGATTTATCGCGATGTGATCGTGGTAGAAAACATTTCATAATTATAAACAAGCACTATTGGCTGCCAATTTGGTCATTAATTTTCATTAATACATGTTATTCGTCATCATTAACTTCCTATATCTTCCATTAAGGTATGTTATTCATGACCATTAATACACCACAACTTTCCATCCATTATTGATGGGAGTTATGGAAGGTCAAATTGTGCAGAAAATAGAGATAATTTTCATGCATCTTGTGGAAGACACAAGTCAAAGAAAGGTTCTTTTCTCATACACACTCTTTTTCTCTCTAATTCTCACAAGAGTTCTTGTCTTTGTTAACCCAAAGAAAGAATTCTAGCCATCTCCTAGTGAGGTTTCATTCTTCTAACTTCGTGTGGACTTGCATTATAGACGGTCTACATTGATCGTTGAGGTTTATGATAGCCCAATGTAGAAAAGATTAAAGAACGAAAGAGATCCTCGGAAAGGTATGTAAACATCTTACATTTCATGTTTTTGTTTTCTATATCTATATGCATGAGTATATCTGTTTTTTAGGTTTCGTTTCATTTTCTGCTGTATATATTTGATATATATTATGTATAAGATGCATGATCGGAACCTTACATCATGACCCCAAAAGGATTTCGGTAGATCTGCTGAGCCCATCATTGACCTTATCATGTCTAACAAGGTTCGGTTTCTCCTTTCAGCCACATTATTATGTTGCGGTGTGTGGTGGAGTCTATTGGGATACAATCCCGTTATCCCTGAGATAACTTAGAAACTCATCATTCAAGTATTCACCACCTCGATCTGATCGAAGCGTCTTGATACTTTTACCGATCTGTTTCTCTACTTCATGTCTAAAGTTTTTGAACATTTCAAATCCTTCAGACTTGTATCTCATTAAATACACATACCCATATCGTGAATAATCATCGATAAAGGTAACGAAGTACATAAAACTACCTTTGCCATGAATAGACATCGAACCACATACACTAGAATGTATTAGGTCTAATAACTCATTCGCTCGTTCACCTTTTCCTTTAAAAGGTAATTTAATCATCTTGCCTGACAAGCAAGATTCACATGTGACATATGATTCATAATCAAATAACCCTAAGCGACCACTCCTGTGTAGTTTAGCCATGCGTTTCTCAATTAAATGGCCAAGTTGACAATGCCATAAGTAAGATGATTTTAAGTTATCTCGTTTTTGTCTTTTATTGTCATTTATATTTAAAATTGGATTGCACATATCTAATATGTAAATACCATTGCACAATGTAGCAATACCATACAACATTTCATTTAATTTTATTGAACAACCAATGTTTGAAAAAGTTAAATGAAATCTCGTTTTATTAATACATGAAACAGATACAATATTCTTTGTCACAACGGGTACATAATAACAATTATCCAAAATTAACTCTAACCCATTAGGAAGATACAAAACATAGGTTCCTACGGCTAATGCAGCAACTCTTCCTTCATTTCCCACACATAAGTCCATCTCTCCTTTTTTGAGCAGTCTACTATCCCTAAGACCCTGCATATCAACACATATTTGTGAGACACAACCAGTATCTAATACCCAAATGTTATGATTATAAATATTATTAACCTCAATGAAAAATAACATATCTAAAGTAGACAGTGGAGTATCTAATGCCTTCTTTTGCTTCAGCGACTTCAGATAGGCTTTATAGTTCCTCTTCCAATGTCCTTCCTTTTTATAATGGAAGCATATCCCCTTTGATGTAAACTCCTTTTCCTTCTTTTTACTACACTTCCTACTAGTTTCTTAGACTTCTTCTTCTTTTGGTTTCTCTTACGAGAACCAGAAGGAGAGTCCACCAGCATCATAGCCTTACTGTCTTTCTTAACAGTTTGCTCAGCTATTTGAGTAGATTAATTAGCTCAGGTATCGAAGTGGATATTTAGTTCATCCAATAGTTAAGCACAAACTATGAATAACTATCGGTTAAACCAGTCAGAATTAAGTCTATACTTAATTCATGATCCATTGTGAAACATAAACTGGCTAACCTCCTAATGTATCCATTCATCTTCGATGCATACTGCACTAAAGATGATCCCTCAGCCATCTTAGAGAAAGAAAGCAACCTCAAGGTCTCAAACCTTTTAAATCGAGCTTGCTCATCAAACAGTTCCCTTAGATGGTAGACTATGGTATGAGCATCCATAGCCTCATGCTGCTTTTATAGTTCCGGTGATATAGAGGCTAGCATTATATAGCTAGCCAACTCACTATCATCCAGTAGCATCTTGTAAGCTTTCTAATCCTCATCAAATCCATCGGCAGTAGGGGTATTGGTAAGTGGTTCATCTAGGACATATCCTAGTTTCTCATATTTGAGAACAATTCTCACATTTCGTAGCCAATCCAAGAAGTTAGGTCCCATGAGTTTGTTGTAATCTAATAGAGAGCGTAGATTCACACTAGACGAAGACATCGTGGTGATTCAATAACCTAGAAGAACGAGATAAAGTGTTAGAATGTACACCAATGCATATCGATAAGGACTTTAATCACATGCATTATGGCTCCCACTATTTTTATCCAAATCCATAGCCCTAACTGCGAATTCGATAAAACTTATAGTTTTCATAATGAGTCGATATCCAGTATCACTAAAAATGACCTGAGGTTTGCCCAACAAGCCACCTTAGGTCAATCGATAGATATCATTCATATTAATTGCATTCAGTTATGCAATTATCGACCTGTGCCATCAATTATTGATTTAGCACACTCATTGGGTTATCAACCCTTGACAAGTATGCATCTCGTGTATACTGCCCAACTTTGTCTCTATCCACGTTGACCTTGGGTTTACCTAACAAATCAATGGTTTCAGTTAGGACTAACCTATTAATCCAAAATTTTAATTTCTATGGATTGAACATATTCGTGTAGTGCGACTTGGATTTGTCCAACAACCCAACACTAAAAAGAATTATGGTTCACACACACACACACCACCCTTAAAATACATCTAATGCATGTATCACACAAAGGAGGTTTAATTTAAGTTGTGACTTAACTATGCATCAAAAGTTTGTGATTCGATTCAACTCTTGAACCTAATCAGGTACAAATGTTAGTCTCAGTTAATTTAAATAATGAATGTGATTCGATTAGCAACCCTGAATTTTCAATTATTTTGATGTCCAAAATAAAAACTTTAATTTTAGTACATATGTCTTTTTCTAGTCACACTAGAAATGCAATGCTCTACTTGGATTAATTCTAAATTAATCCTTAGCGTTTCCACAATTTCAAAACATCAATTAGTCATTTAAAACATCCCTAAGTCATCTCAAATTTATCAAGACAACTTCGGCACAAGCCAAAAAAAATCTTAACAAATAAAATCATCAAAATAAATGAGTTAACCTATTAGACACTAAAGAGATTGATCCGACGTCCGAAAATTTTCCGAAACCTTAATTTCAAGCACATGCACTTAGTATGCTACTAGCATCAAAATAACACATTTTTTATCTCATTAAAAAATTTTAAGGTCTTATAACTGAAAAACATACACATAAGTCATTAAACAAGTCAACTCCGTCAGCTTTTAAAAAGCTAAACAATGTTGACTTTGACTTGATTTATTAATTGAATCAAATTCAATTAATTGTGGAAAATTTCCATAGTCTTATACACATTCTAAATGTACCTAATAAAAAATTCCAGAGACTAATTCCTAGGAATTATTTATTTTCTTAGTCGAATCAGCCTTCACATCATATGTCTATGACACTTGTCATATTACTTTTAACACTAATCATTCTCTACATCATGCATGCATAAGATAATCACTTTAACAACAAGTGTCATACATCTCATACACGTGATAACATCTTATCTTGCATGTTCATGTAGAAAATTCATAAAAGTAAATTTTCATAAAAATTAATATGGAATTTACAAGCATGTATGTTCATCAAATTTTCAGAATTTCCTAGAACTTCATACATGCATCAGGGTGAAACTAAAATCGTAATAAAATAGTAAATAACATTCAATTGCATTTTCTTTTGATAGAAACATAACTTAACACCTTATAAACATTTCTGTGAAAGAAAAATAGAAAAACAAGTTTTCTAGAATTATTATAAAAATTTTAAAATCAACACATGCATTCAGTTTTCCATAAATTCCCAAAAACCAACATATGAACATATTGAATATTAATTCGAAATAAATAAAATAGAAAATAACATTCAATTGTGATTTCCTTTGACAACAACATAATATAATAACTTATAAACATTTTTGCAAAAGAAAATTAGAAAAAAATTCTACAATTTATACCAAATTTTCCAAATCAACATACATGTCAATCACAACCTAACAAACAGTTTGTACATGTACAATAGATCACCTTCTACATGCATAACCTGGCTTTGATACCAATGTTGGGATAACGATGGATTCATACATCACATGCATAACAAGGCAGTGGAAGTGGTAGAATCTAAATTTTGACCCCACGACATCCCCAAAATTCCAAAATCTTATATGCATGCATATACAGATTATAAGAACATGAAATTTCAGCATATATACCTTTGATAATGCTCCTCCTTTCTTTAATCTTCTCCTTGTTTGAGTTGTAGCAAACACCAAACACCTTCCTTGATCACTCAAGAGCACGCAAAGAAGAAGAAAAGTTGTGTGTAAGGGTGGTTAGAGTACCAAACAAGATGAGTTCAAGTAGATGCTCAGATGGAGAGATAGATCAAGATTATGTTGCATGCAATTAGATTCATGCAACAATTGCATAAATTGCATGAACAAGACTTAAGACCACTTCTCTCTATCTCCAGAACCTTTCTAAACCCCTTATCCTGTCACTTAAGTGTATTTTTAACTTATTAGTTCATGTGTACATAAGTGAAGAACTCACTTATGTATCATTTATCGTGCCTTCGGTCACGATTGTGGCCTATTTCAATGACAATCATGCACACTTTGTTTTTCATCCGATTTTTATGTTGTAACCCTTAAGTTCCTATTTATTTTGGGCACTTGAATTAACTCTTAATCCGAATAAATCATGAATGGTTTCATGCCACTTGAATAACTTTTAATTCAAGTAAATCATGAGGGGTTTAATGATGCCAATTTACCAAAATATAAGTGGATTAACACATGAACTCTTCAATAGTTAATTATCCAACGTACGAACATTTTCGTAAATAATTACCATGTAATTCGTCCATCATCATTCTCTACCCCACTTGATTTGGAGAATGAGCTATGTGTCAACTCCCACTAAACTGACTATGTCACATTTAGTATAAGTGATGTTAGTTTTTGTCTTGATATCTCTTTACTCTATGCGCTATTGAAGATTATCTTCATGACACATAACTGCTCTGGCTAGAGATTCCTGAGTAATGACCCCCACAAAAGGCCATGGGTATCATCTCCTTGTATCAAAAGTGGTAAATCCTTTATTGGCTACTCAATTACCTTTGAATATCAATAGATGTACCCAATCTCTACCTTATGAGCGACCTCGTCTTGAGCAACAAGAAATAATGTCAAAGTACAAGATCAGTATCTAAAATATCCTTGAGTACCTCAAGTCTAAAGATATGTGCATCATTGTTATGATAAGATTAATCATTGACATTTGATAGATCATCCATATGATAATCTCATAGCGGGTCATCAAATGTACTTATTACTCTTAGTAAGCATCCACATGTTAACTCTAAACATCTCATGCTTAAAGTTTATGAGATCCACTGCTTGATCAAATCAAGAAGTATAACATGTGCTAGTATATCCAAATTAAAAATGTCTTATTAATCTTATGATTAGGGATAATTTGTATACTAACATAATTGCACATTATATGAATATCATGATCTCATCATGGTTTCCTTCATGTTATGTTTTGTATCATGAACTTCACTAATTCAATTTAAGAGCGACATCAATTCATAAGAAACGAACATCAAATTAATAAAAAATTGTCTTTCGCTTTACAAGTCAAAATAAAGTTTGTACAAAAGTGTTAAAGATGATTGTCTTTAGAGCACTACTCTAATAAGACAAACACCTTCAACAGCCGGTGAAGAACATGCAAATATGTAGAGAAATTAGTGTATAAGGGTGGTTAGAGCACCAAAAAAGATGAATTCAAGTAGATGCTCAATTAAGAGTTAGATCATAAACAAGTTACGTACAATTAAACTCATGCAATAATTGTATAAATTGCATAAACAAACGTCAAGATCACTCCTCTTAATCTCTAAAACTCTTCTAGACCCTTTGCCTCTCAATTATGTGTGTTTTAACTTAATTTCGTGTGTACATATTCACTTATGTACTACCTGTCATAAAGTGGGTCACGATTGTGACTTGCTTAAAATGACAACCATCCACATTTTGTATTTTATCCGAACTTTTATACATGTGACCCTTAGGTTTCCGGTTATTTTGAGTACTTGGATTAACTCTTAATCCGAACAAATCATGAATGATTTCATGTCACTTAATTAACTCTTAATTCAAGCAAATCATGAAGAGTTTCATGATGTCAATTTACCGAAAGATAAGTGAATTAACACATGAACTCTTCGATAGTTAATTATCCGACTTATGATCCTTTCCATAGATAATTACCATGCAATTTGACCCTTCACCATGCTATACCCACTTGGTTTCAATTATAGACTATGTGTCAACTCCCACTAGGCTAACTACGTCAGATCTAGTCTAAGTGATATTAGTTATTGTCCTGGGGCTCTCGTTACTCTATATCATTGAAGAGTCTCTTCATGATATATAATTGCTCTGACTAGAGGCTCATGAGTAATGACCTCGACAATGGGTCGTAAGTATTATCTTCTTTTATCAGGAGTGGTGAATCTTTTATTGGCTACCAAATTATCTTTGAATACCAATAGTTGTACCTAATCACCACCTTATGAGTGACCTCGTTTTGAGACAACAAAGAATGGTGTCAAAACACAGGATCAATATCCAAGACATCCTTGAGTACCTCAAGTCTAAGGATATTTGCACCATTGGTATGATAAGATTAATCAATGACATTTGATAGATTATCCATATGATAATCTCATAGCGGGTCATCTGATATATTTACTACTTTTAGTAAGCATCTATATGTTAACTTTAAACATTTCATGCTTACAATTTATAAGTTGATCAAATCAAAGAGTATAACATATGCTAGTCTATTTGGATTGACAATATCTTGTCTCATTAATCCTATGACTAGGGATAATGTAGATACTAACACAATTGTATACGATAGAAATTTCATTATCATGGTCCCATCTTGATTTCCTTAATGTTATATTTTGTATCAAGAACTTTATTAATTCAATTTAAGATCAACATAAATTTATAAATAAATAAACATCAAATTAATAAAAATTGTGTTTTACTTTATTAATTAAAATAAAGTTTGTACAAAAGTGCTAAAGGTGATTGTTTTAGAACACTACTCTAATAAATCGAACTTAAATGACTAGATTAATTTTAATTTGATTAAGTTAAGCCAAGATTTAAAATTGAGTATTTAAATTTAGTCAAATATAAGTTTAAGTTTAAATTTAACAATTTTTTCAAATTTAATTAGTTATAAGAAATTAGATTAGTTCACAGCTAAATCACACTTGATCTTTGGTTTAAAGCGTTGGGGTGACCCACTCGTAACCCTAAGAAGGAGATATCAAAAATAAAGTCAAAGTAAATCAAAGAAGGAAACAGAAACGTTCTAAAAATACTCGATCTTACTTTAATTGACGGCGAGATTAAAATCACAGAAAGAACTAGAAACTAAATAATTTATTGCAGCGAATAACAGAAACACTTACAGAACCTCTAAATCTCCGTTGACGGCGGGGGACAAATCCAGGCAGTAAAATTATGCAGGTAAGAGCAATCTGGTGCCCCATAGAGCATGCAAGTACAAGGCAAGGCAGATCGTAATTAGTACAACACAAGACTTTGGTCCTCCGAGGTATCTGAGAACTTGAAGTCCCCTATCCACAACCTCTTCATGAACAACATTCATACTTCTTTTCAATCCTTCTGATATCCTCCACAACACAAACTCGACAACTGATCTTACACTCTGATATGTGACTCTTCCAGTCACATCAAGCACAAACCTCCTATTGCTTGGCACCGACAAAGTAGACGAAACCCTGTCAAACCATCTACTATCCTCTCCGTCAAATGGATTTTGTTTTCCCGATGATTCTTCACCTTCGTTTTTACTTGAAGACAGTCCTTTATTCTGAGAAGAACCAGAACCGGAGTTCGTATTAGAATTGGCTAACACTTCATGGGATGTCTTGACTAGGGTTTTGACAGCTTCGTTACAGAGATTAACCAGAATGTCACTGACGTTGTTTTGAAGCTTGGGATTGGTCAAGCTAGAGAAAAAATCATCGTAAGGGTTCATCCCCATTGTCTTGTCAAGATAAACAGTAATCGCAGTGCTGATGAACTTCTGTATGCAATCAGCTACAAGCTCTTTACACCGATCATCGGAAACCATCCTGACCCATTGAGACAAATCCGGCGAACTGGACAAACCCGAAACATAACCGGCATGAAACCCCATAACCAAGTTCTTGGCAAAACTACCAACGACAGAAGAGACAAACCCAGTTCCAGCATCGGACAACATTCTCTCCATCACTTTATCGACAAAACCCGAAGCCGAGGAACCATTTTCCAATCTCTTTTCCATCATAGACTGCAGTTTATGCCCTCTCATAGCCCCAATCGTTAACGCCTGAGAAACCTTGGCCAACGATTCCGAGCATTCATCAGATATAACTACCTTGGATATTTGCTTCAAGCTACTTGGGATTTGATCAGAATCACACTGCAGAAACTCCTTCAAGTCCTTAGACACAACTTGAATCGTCTCTGCCGAATCCGCCACCATTTCGGCAATGGAAACCATGGCTCCGACGAGTTTCATCAACCTCCTCCTTCTCTTTGACACAGAAGGCAAATTATACAGCTCGTAGACACCATAACAAGCCAGCAAAATCAACAATTTCCTCCTCCAACGAGAAATATCAATACCCTTATTGATCAATTCAAGAAAATCCATCAAAACGAGACTTTGAATCCGATGAACACAGAATGGGGAATTGAAATGGCTATTTATTGGTTATTGCCTTTTGTGGTTGGCGTTTTAATTAGAGCCATTGACAGATATTCAATTGCAGTGTACTATATTGCATCTACCTTCGTACAACGACTTTAAAGAAAGTATGATTGATTACAGTAAAATAGGAAGACAAGAGCTTCCTAGCCCTATCCTACCGTCTCCTCTTCCTAGTCTACTGTCTACGGTATTTAAAGCAAACACTAACCTTCAAACTTCAAAGACCAATGGTTCTTCATGGACGTCTTATTTTGTGTCTTACGTATTTATAGTATAAAGTTACAAATTTGAATCATAAAAATATTTTTTATTAAAATAAAAAAGAAAAATTGTGTATATTAACATTCATCCTGACCATTCAAGCTTTCACACCTGAATGTTTTGACTTTTAATAATGTACTTTTAATAATAATAATAATAATAATAATAATAATAATACTAATAATAATAATACTAATAATAATAATACCACACAGCTAACACTCGTGGAATCTGCTGCCGGTGGTGGAAATCACGACTAAATATGATTAACATTAATATAAATGTGAAACGTTATATTAAGTGGTGTCTATCCAATCTAGTCAGAGGCGGTCACGACCTGCTTAGCCTCCACAAAATGGCAAGCTGCATTGAAGAAGGCATTCAATGCACATCCTATCGAGTCTGAAAACACCTGCTCTACACATTCAAGAAAATGCTCTTTCATAAGGTCCAAATTCATTTTCGATCATTTAATTTTATGTTTTTGGATTTAATTCGTACCAACCTTTTATTAAATATATATCTTTAAAATAATAATTACAAGTTTTTAATTTCAAACAAAAGAAAAAGGTTCTATGAATGTTAAATTTTAAAAATGAAATGGTAATTAATTATTCTTCTATTAAATAGAAAATTTAAAATATGTCTTAAACTAAGTCATTGGTTGTTTTCATTAATACTTTTTATTTTTTTATTTTTATTTCCTAATTTAATAAAAAATGTTTAATTGAAATTTTGATTTCTATTTTTAGTTTTAATTTCTTTCAGTTTTTAAAATTTATGAAAACTTCAAAAGTTATTTTTATTTTTTTATTATGTTTTTATGATTTATTATCAACTAAATATATTATTTAAT
>JANSVA010000002.1:3763642-3775605 GCA_025504915.1 Erythroxylum reticulatum | reverse complement strand
GCTTTGCACATGTAATGTTTGAAATGACCTTGTTTTGTTTTAAAACTGTTGAGTCCTAGTTGTGGGTAAATAGGCATACCTAGAAGGGTCTGCAGCTGCTCCTGTGACACTCCAGTATCGAGACTTCGGTCTCTCCAGGACACTTCAGTGTCGAGACTTCAGTTTCTCCTGTATAAGTTCTGTTACCCACCTCTATAAATGGATTTAGCGGTCATCTTATTTTGTACTCTGATATTTGTTTGATGTTGACATAAACTAAATTATGTTCTGATTCTGAAGGGTTTATTCCGTCTTGTGTTATGCAGTTCTGTTATTTATAAGAATCTGTTCTGAAATGCATTCTGTCCGACTTACTGTTAAAGAAATATTTGAATGCATATTGATGTTGATACATGATTCATTGTAACGAATTGTTAGTTTATGTATAAATTAGTTACTACTCACTAAGCTATATGCTTAGTACGGTGGATTTGCCCCGTGTAGGTTTAGAGAGAAGGACTTAAGGAATGGGACAAGTCAACTGTATTAGCCAATGGAGTCTGAGTTTTGTATTGTTCTAAAATGTATTTTGTTGAGTTTGTTGGGGGCTTGTATATAACTTTGGATTTTTGTTTGAAGGTTTGTAATGACCTTAATTCAGACTGGTTTATGAAATTATGATATGTATTGGATGTTTGTTTGTGATTCTGAAAATGCACGGTGAAATGTTTGGTTTGTTTTTGGAAATGTTTATTTTTGAATGCTATGCTTCTGTGAAATATTTTGGTTTGTTTGTACTGTTTTGTGTGGCATCCACATATACTCCAGGGGTAATTATATGGGTGTGACATCTTAAGCCAGAAGAAAAAGCCAACTACGTAGAAAAAGAAGAGGAATAAGATGATTACTTGTTCATGGTTCACACTTCTAAAGAGAGGTTGATCAATGATGTTTGGCATCTTAATAATGGGTGCTCACATCATATGACTGGAGATAGATCCAAGTTTACGGAGCTAGACGAGTTAATCAAAACTTAGGTGCAGTTGGAAGATGACAAGCAACTTTAGATAGAAGGATTTAGGACAGTCATGCTAACGATAGGTAACCAAGCAAAGTTCATTAAAGAAGCGCATTATGCTAAATGTGTGTCATCTAGTTGAATGTGGATTCTCTGTGGTATTTAATGGATCATGATGTGTGATAAAGAATGGGAAATCTAGAAAAGTGCTTGCTCATGCTAATATGTTTCCAAATAGAATGTTTCCTTTGGATTTTTTGTGATCACAGAGGTGGCTTTGGTTAACGTGGAGTTAGATGGTAGTAAGGTATGGTCACTTGAATAGCAAGGGTTACAACTGTTGAGAAATAAGCAGATGGTCTGCAGCCTCCCCTCATTCTCTACATAAAAGAATCCATGTGAAGGATATATGCTTGGGAAACAAGCAAAGAAGGTTTTTCCTATTGGAAAAGCTAAGCGTGTAACATCCGGTTCTCATATTAAGAGTTAAAACCTAAAAATACAATACATGTGAGATCAATGAAAGATTAAGAAAAATACATATTTCATGCTCATGCATAATGTTAGTATATGCGCACGTGAATTTGAATTTTGCACATATTAAAATGACTGTATATGTATTTATTGACATTCCGGATATAATTGATTGATATATGTGAAAGGTGATTTATATTGAGAATTTGTGATTTAATTGTATGGACAACCAATTAGGAGAGTGAATTTATGGATTTAAAATTTTTGAGGAATTTTTAGGAGAAATTTCCCAAAATTTTGGATATTATTAGACCAGAAAAAATGTTACTTAGCGAGTAAATTGATGAATGGAAATAAAGATGAGAGTTAAATGATATTGAAGAAATTTAGAGATAATTGGAATGAAAAGATGAGAGATATGAGACTAGTTCAATAAGAACTTAGTTAGAGCCTTAGATGTTAGATAACTGACAAGTGTCACTTATATAGTTCAACTTTTAGCATACAATTACTTTGAAAGATCAAGTCACGTTTTTCTTAACTTTGACAGACCAAATACTGTTCTTGTCTTAAAAATATCTTCTTCGTGGTTGTCTTCTTCAAGCTTATTCCTTTACACAAAGTTTTTCATCAAACCTTCACCAAAGTTAAATCTTGCTTTCTTCTGTCTACTACCGCTCCTACTTTGTTATCTATTTCTTTTATCTCAAGAAAAACCTAACCCAAACCACCTTCAAGATGATGTACCGGTTGATGAGGAATTAGGGCTTCTTGAGATTTTGACAAATTTGGAGTTTTAACAAGTAACTATCTTATTAATCCTTTTGAGTTATTAGTTTATGAAACAAAATGGTGATTTATTTGTCATTTCATGATCATGAGAAAATTGTTATTTTCATGAACACCGTAGGTTTAAGATGAAAAAATGGATTTGTGGTTTTTACATATTTGATGATAAAAATGTTATGAGATGGTGTTAAAATAAATTTTGGAGTTGAAAGATCAACAAAAATGTGTTTAAATAGATGCTAAAAAATTTGGAGAAAATAACAAGTGTTCTGTTTATGGTTGTGTATTCACTATGTACGTGGATTTTGAGTGATTTGTGATATTAACTGAAAATGAGTTTTAGAGTTAAGAAATAGGTGCAAGCTGATGCTCTGATATGTGAATGATTAAAATGATAGATTAAGATGAAATGAAAGTGTTTATAGAGACGAAAGAGTGTAACAAAAAAAAAGTGCAGCAGTGAAGAAATATCGAAAATGGCGAAATGCGTAAATGATCATTTTCTGTTCTTGATAATTTTGTTTAAGTATGGATTCTAAATATTGTTTGTGAAAGATTAAAGTTGGATGGAAGTTAGACAGGAAAATGCAAAATATACATGAGATGAAAAAATTCAGCAGTGGAAGGAAATGCAGAAAATGAGAAAGATGAGAGATGAATTTCTGATTTTAATTTCGTGTTCCAATCTGAATTTTTTGAGTAGATTGTAAATGATTTTTTTGCCTAGAATTCAAAAATGTAGTAAAGATGAGTTAGAGAAGTTGATTAAGAATAAAAGAAAGAAGAAGAAAAAAATGCAAAGGTTCGGAAGGAGAGGGTAACTCGCGATTGTGCAGTTTCTGGAAGAAAGGACAGGAAAGCACGATTGTGCTTCAACCTTTATGACCCTATAAAGAAGTGCATAGTCATTAGCAAAGATGTAATGTTTGATGAGCAGGTAGCCTGGAAGTAGGAAAGCAAAGATAAGAATTAAAAAACATTAATTGAAGGAGAGAAAAGAGAAGTTGAAGTAAAAAAAAGACGTAACAGCTCTTCTTAATTCACAGAACTCAACAACAGAAGAACATGTCCATCATCAAGCTTGACCTCTTCATCCAAAGAGTCTCCTTGCAATGAATCAATGGAGTTAGCTTAGTTACGCAAAAGCGAGCGTGGCAGAATTCCTCGACGTCTATTTGAAGTTGAGGGAGAGGTTACATCACCATTGGTTCTATTTGTTGGGGATTCGATCATAGTGGAAGAAGCTATGAAAAAACAGGAATGGAGAGATGCAATTGAAGATGAATTGATGTCCATACAACGCCAATAAGACTTGGGAGCTAACTGATCTTCCCAAAGGTAAAAATTACATTGGATTAAAGTGGATTTTTAAATTAGAGTTCTTACCTGATGGCAGTATTAAAAAATATAAAGCACGATTAGTAGCAAGGGGATATGATTAACAACATGGGGTTGACTATAAGAAAACCTTCTCACCAGTAGCTATATTTGAAACCGTTTGACTTATTTTGGCACTAGCAGCTCAAAGCAATGGAAAGTTCATCAGTTTGATATTAAGTTAGCCTTCTTAAATGGAGAATTACATGATCAAGTGTACGTAACTCAATTGCTTGGATTCGAAAGTTCAAGTAAACTAGACAAAGTGCTCTAATTGAAGAAGCCACTTTATAGGCTCAAATAGGCCCCGTGAGCGTGGTATCGTAAAATTGATGAGTTCTTTTGCTTAAAGGACTTTAAGAGGAGTATACATAAACGAACCTTGTATGTTAAGAAGCAAGGTATGAGTGATTTATTGACAGTAAGTTTATATGTTGATGACATGATTTACACTAGTTCATCTAATCAACTTATATCTTAATTTAAAAGCTTCATGAAGTCAATGTTCAAGATGAAAAACTTGGGTGAATTGCATTATTTCTTCGGGTTAGAAGTTTTTCAAAGAAAGGAATGAATATTTATTTCCCAAAGGAAGTACATTGATGATAATATGAAGAAATACAATATAAAGGATTGCAAAGAAGTCATTACACCCATTAATATCAACAAGAAACTACAAGCACAAGATGGAATCGAGCAAGTCGATGGTGGTCAGTATCGAAGTCTGATTGGTCGTCTTACATATGTGATATATTCACGTCCAGACATTAGCTTCTTAGCACGTATACTCTTTAGATTTATGCATCAACCTACTAAGCACCATTTCAATGCAGCTAAGAGAGTACCTCCATACTTGGTTGGATCAAAGGATCTGGGGATATAGTATCGGAAAGCAATTTCGTTTATCCTTAAAGGATATATTTCCAGACTTCAAGACAAATTTCCAAACTCTTAAGGACATATTTTGAATTTGATTCTTTCATGAAAATGTAGTTCTGTGTCTCTAGTTTAGTCTAAATCAAACTCCATCCAATTTGGATACTCACAGATCAAGTTATGCCCTAAATACAGACGTATGTTTAGTAAAAATGTAGTTCAAATTCAAACCAAATTTCTAGACTCTTAAGGACATATTTCGGATTCAATTCTTTCATGAAAAATGTAGTTCTACGTCTCTAGTTTAGTCTAAATTAAACTCCATCCAATTTGGATACTCACAAATCAAGTTATACCCTAAATACAGATGTATATTCAGTAAAAACATTTCAGTTATCAAATTCCAGCACAATCAATCATTAACATCATATGGCATTCATCCTAATTCATCATCATCATCAATTCTATATTATAACATGCCATAAACACTAATCTTTTACTTACTTGTTCAGTTCTAATCTCAGCTCACAAATCACTCTAAATCAGTACTCCAAACATGCAGAATCATCACACATTCAAGGTGGAATTAAATGATTTTCAACTATGATGAAACAACAACAATCAACTGGTTCTTTAGCTATTTTATGAAGGGTAAAGACATGTATTTAGTTTGGTAATTTAGCATAGGTTTAAGAAAAACATAAGAAGGGGAGATGGAAGCAAGTTTCGATGGTGAGAGATGAGAAGAGAAGAAGAATGAGCTAGGTTGAAACAATGTTGCAGAAACATTATACCTAAGGTGCTAGATGTCACCATATTATTTCAACACATGTCCTTAAGCATGTAAGCCACTTATCGCTTATATAAGTTATCAAATGTCACCTAATTACTAGTCCAATTGTCACTCAATTATTACTGCCATTTGTCGATTAATTACTCATGCCAAATATTACTCATTTATCTATGTCATTTGTCACTAATTCATTAGTCCACGTGTCACACTATAATTGGTCTATTTTAAACATTTTTTCTAGTCCAAAATACTCTAAAATTTCAAAATATCCGAAAAATCACCAAAATTGCTAAATCAATTATAATACTCACCAATTTAATTTCCAAGACAATAAAATTCACAATTCACATTTATAGATCAATTTTATAAATCAATTATACCTGAAAAATGTTAATAAATGTATGTACAATCATATTTATGTGCAAAAATGTGCATGTCATATTTAACTAAAGCATGATGTGCATTTTCTAATTTCTCAGTACTTTCTCATAAATCACAATTCTAGCCTTAACATGGGTAACGAAATCTTAAAGTATTGTGCTCAACAAACTTTCTTTTCTAGCACGTTTTTGTTTCGTTGTAAGGTCTATTTAATAAGCTCCTCTTCAGCTTCAACAATATGAATGATTATTAACATCATATCCCTCCTTTCATCACTTTTCCTTAATTTTGTCCGACAGATTCAACTTAAATTAAATTTGTTTTAAGAGATAGATTGAGTTATCATATCAATATCATGAATATTTTATAATTTTAATAAAATTTAAGAGAATGATTTTTAAAATTGAAAAACATAATTTTTGATAATTGTAAAAAATTGAGAGAATAAAATTCTAAATTAAAAATCACAAAAGGGATTTTTAAAATTTTATTAAATCACAAAAATTGTGTGTCTTATATTCATATTTTTTATTTTAATTTGATATAATTTATTTATTTATTTATTCATTTTTAAATGCTTTTTTATACATATTTTTTTGTTATGTCTTTTATAAATTAATTTAATCTTGGCATGTCCAAATTTGTAATTCCCTTTTAATATAATGAAAGCCTTAATTTTATTCATAAAAGGAACGGACCAACCGCCTGCAAGGATCATCTTGTTATTAACAGCCTCTTCTGACTAAAACTTTTGACAACTTCGCAATTTTGTACCCAAGCACGCGATATTTCTTAGAAAGATTGAAAGGAACTCTCGGACTATAAATCGTCACGCAAAAAATTCGAGAATACATTGGCATTTGGGAAAGAAAAAGAAAAAAACGCCATTCACTTCAATTTCCAGTTTGTCGTCTTCGTCATAATATCAAACTCGACATCATCGTTTTCTTGCAAATTACATCACCTACATAATACAATTGATTTAAGACAGTTTGAAATATCTCCCCTTGTTTTCTTGCTCCTGTCGCGTTATATGTAATTGTGCTTTGTTTCAAATTGCAAAGTTCTCACTAGAGTCAGTCCGCTTTTGTCAAAGTTCGCTTTCCTTACGGCTTCTTCTCCACTGAATACACCATTAGACAATGCTCCACCCTACAAGTCGCAGTAATTTCTGAGAGAGTACAAGACATGGCAGCTTCTAAATTTACGAACAAACCGTGTATTTCTGTTTTCTTTATGTTCTTTCAATTTTGGTTGCAGCTAGTAGCAGCAGCTTCTCATCAGTCACTGGTTAATCATCTTCCGGGGTTTCAGGGGCCGCTTCCTTTCTATTTTGAAACTGGGTGAGTTTCGCTGACAAATCTTTAGTTTCAGGAAAGTGAAAAATCTTCATCAGGGTATTGGTGTAGGCTTCTAACAACGGATAATTTACAGATACATAGGTGTCGGAGACTCAGAGGACGTTCAACTCTTTTACTACTTTGTCAAGTCACAAAGGAATGCGGAAGATGACCCTCTTTTGTTTTGGATGACCGGTGGCCCCGGCTGTTCTGGTTTCTCCGGTCTTGTTTTTGAAATCGGTAACGAATTATAAGAATCAAGTTTTGATCAATTAGCAGATAATACCGTATCTGGTCATTACCTTGCATGTAATAAGCAAAAAAGGCAGCTGAAGAGTCTGATAGATTGGTCATTGCACATATGTAGGTCCACTAAATTTCCAGGTTGTGGAGTTCAATGGGAGCTTACCCACGCTGGTGTTCAATCCATACTCATGGACACTGGTGATGGTTACTTTCTAGCAGATTAATGACCATACGTAGCCTCATAGAGAAATTCACTTTCTCTTGACATGTACTCAGGTTTCCAACATAATATTTATGGATATGCCTGTTGGGACTGGGTTCTCCTACGCAAGAACATCCGAAGCCTCCCATTCCAGTGACTATTTACTAGTCTCCCAGGCCGATGAATTCCTGAGAAAGGTAATAAAAAACACTTTACCTGTACCTGTTCTTGTTTTATACTGATAAGTTCCGATTGCTTTATTCCTTCAGTGGCTAAAGGATCATCCAGAGTTTATCTCGCATCCGGTTTATATTGGTGGAGACTCCTACTCTGGCCTCACAGTCCCACCTGTAGCTAAAAGGATCTCCGATGGTATGGAACAATAGAACAAACAAGCGTTTTGTACTTATTCTGTGTTTGATTTTGCGACTTCTTGTTTCGTGTTCGTGCAGAGAACGAGGCTGGAAGCACACCGCCGATAAACCTCAAGGTGTGCGCTCTGTTATTCTAATAGTGTTTTCATGGACGCTCAATACACAAGACACAGAGAATCACTACATTATTAGATTTTATAAGATTTGATTAACGTCACGAGGCAGACTAATTATCTTTTTTTAAATAATAACTGATTAGGACTAATAAGTTTTTTATTTTTTGTATGTGTAGTGGACTTGTTCAGATTAATTAATTAATTTATTATTAATATGTACTTTACATTTTAAATGTGCTTCAAAATAATTGTTTGAATTATAATTAAAACGCAACGTAGAAATTAAATTTACTTCAAATAAGGGTTTAGTTAGATTTTAAACCCAAAAAAAAGTATTTAAAAACTTGAAAATAGGCTTGAAATACTTATACAAAATCACAATATTTGCTCATTCAACATAGTTCGATAAATTATCAATATGATCCATAATTTTTTAAAAAATTATTAATTAATTTTCTTATAATTTCGATTTTATACTGCTCGTCCTCTTTATTGTTAATTTTTTTTAAAATCCTATATATAAATTCTAAGACAATACTTAACGAAAACAAAATTATTTTAAGATTTATCTTTAAAGTTTTTAATGAAAATTGTCAAGTATTGTAAAATTAAAACTATAAAAAAAGTTAATATGAAAAGCATATTAATAATACAAGAAATCACATAAAATTCGGTTAATTTAATTCTTTTTTTTCTTCTATGGCATTTGCTAATTTGGTATTGGACAATTTCAGGGGATCCTAGTTGGGAACGCAGCGACAGAACCCAACTTGGAGAGTAACTCAAGGGTTCCATATGCTCATCGAATGGGACTTATTTCTGATGAACTATATCAGGTAGTCATCACTGAACTAAATTCAAAGGTCTGATCAACTAATTGACAGGAATTAATTCCACTAGTTAATTGTTCCAGTTACTGAAAAGCAGTTGTGGAGGGAACTACTTCTACGCAGATCCAAGCAACGTTGAGTGCAAGAAACACGTACAGACATATTACGAGGTAACCCTCTCTATGTTTCTGTTCGGAAATATGGTTATGAATTTATGATCATTCACATTCTGTTAAAGATGTTCTGCTTCGGAAACAGTGTATTTCTGGAATTAACACTCCTCAGATCTTGGAGCCCTTATGCGCTTTTGCTTCCCCAAGACCAGAACAAGTACCCGACGAGCCGAGATCTCTTTCTCGAGACCTCCTTCAATTGGAGCAGATACTCCCTACATTTGGCTGTCGTGTAACTCCATAATCTTTGTTTTGACTTGTCTTCTTTTTGTTCTGATTTTCACTTTTTACATTTTTTTCCAGAACTATGGGTATTTATTATGTAAATACTGGATGGATAACAAAAACGTCCAAAAAGCTCTGCACATAAGAGAGGTAAGTGATCGGACCCTTGAAAACTGAAAATCTGAATGGTCCCAAGGGAATACATTTTTAACGTGAATTCATCCATATTGTATTAGCGCTCATCAACTTAAAATTAACATGTAATTGTTCAGGTCATTCTGTTAATCATTATTTCTTAGCACTCAAATTCATTAATCATTACTTGTCTGACTCTCTCATTTTAACTTCTTTTTCATCTGCCCTCTTTAAGAATGCATTTGCAATAAAATATAAAATAAACTATAATGTTTTAAAATGTTTAAATTGAATTTTTGATAGGAAACTTAACAAAGTTAATTTCTCGTTACTTAAACATTACATCAATAATAACATTATATTAAAAAGTTAGAGATCAAGTTGTGTTCTATTATAAACGTTGATATTTAAAATAGAGTTTTGTGAATCCTCATTCATCATATCTAAATTAACAACCTCAATTTATCTAATTAACCAATCTTCTCTAGTATTAATGAAAAGATGTTATAATCTGGAAACTTGAGACAATGACGTAAAAATTATATTTTCATATATAATTTATTTTATTCTTATTTATTTTTTGATATGAAATAATTCCGCTTGTAAATTTTGAACCAAATCAGTAAGAAAGTTAACACCAGAACTAAATTTAAGCAGGGTACGAAGGAGGAATGGCTGAGATGCAATTACGGAATATCTTATGCAATTAACATCCGCAGCAGTTTACAGTACCATCTCTTCCTTGGAAAGAAAGGCTATCGAACATTGGTCTACAGTGGTGACCATGACTTGGCTGTACCCTACGTGGGAACTCAGGAATGGATAAGGTCTTTGAATTACTCCATCGTCGACGATTGGCGGCCGTGGTTTGTGGATGGCCAAATTGGAGGGTATGTCCCAATTCTAAATCTTACCAGGTAGATTTGTAAGATTTTGTTCCCTGTAATTCCACAAACACGACAAGAGCTTTTTACAATGGCTTCAGGTACACTAGGACTTACTCTAACAAGTTAACATTTGCGACTGTGAAGGTATGTATACATTACAGGGGATGATCAGAATGAATTGTGTGTTCTTTTACACAACATAATAGAGTTCGTTTCTGATCGTTTTTGGCTTTTTACAGGGGGGAGGTCATACTGCTCCAGAGTACAAGAGAGCAGAAGCTTTTGCCATGTATTCGAGGTGGATATCTGAAGAGCCTTTGTAACCTATCTCCCTCCTATGCAGAGACCTGACACAGAATTTGTGGTGTAATTGTAATAAATTGGCTTATGATTTAATGATATAACTACAATAAAAGTGATTCCATTTCCGCTTGTATAACTAGAAAAGCCTCGACTACTATGCCAAATGCTGAGTGTTCCTCGGCGTGTTTATTATGAAAAGATTAAAAATAAAAGTAATGCGAAATACTTAATTTCGGTTTCATCTTTAATTTTGATGTCGATTTCGAGTTTCAAACGATCACGAATTTCCCAAAATCTTTATGGAAATTATTTCCTGACACGAAATTTAGGTCTTTCTACAGTTTTCTCAATATATAAACTAACCTAATGGGTCAGAGATTTTTTTATATTTACGATTGATAAACAACATTAGAATGATATCTTTATGATCTAAATTATATCATCTTCGTTTGTAGGTCTGATTCTTCTAACTTTATGCTAAACTGCATTAGAGAAATCTTGTTTTCTCTCACCGAATGATAAATAACATTAGAAAAAACTTTTATGTTCTCCAACTGAGTGCTAAACTGTATTAAAGAACCTCAAAAACTTATATCCCCCTATGTCATGCCAAATTCATGGATACCTGTACTAGAACTATATGCGTCTAAATGACATAGGCATAGGGTCAATCTGTATATATGCCCAATGATCTTTAAATACTTAAGATCGACAAAAATCTTAAGACGTTTATATGTATTATGACAATGTATGACAATACGTATTACTGAAAATAAACGATGATCATCTTTATCGATGAACCATCATACTGTCATAATACATCAAAATGTACAAATTTACATGGAGCAAACATAATGATCCCCTAATTAATAGTGTCTAAAGACGTCAAAACACCCATACTGTATACTTGTGTCACAAATACAAGTGGACAAAGTCTTTTAGTTAAAGGATCAACTTACAATTCTTCAGTCTTTAAATATTCTAAACCTTAATGTCACCTTTTCGTATCAATACCTTTATGACCAAATAATTGACTTTTAAAGGTTAAGACCCTGTGATATTCTTTATTGTTATTAAACATGACAAGAAGATTACCATAATACAATCAAATGGGTCTAGCTACTAAATAAATCTCAAACAACTCAGAAATCAAGTTTCTGAGCTAAATTGTCTGTGCAATAGCCCCACAGCATGCACTCTACAGGCATAGTTGAGGAAGTTACTTTTGTCTATTTGACACACTTCCACGATATTATACTATCGGCAAACTTAAAACTGTAACCTTAAAAGGCCTTTTGATCATCCAGATATATAACTAAAATCTGAATCTAAATTCCTTACGAGATTTAATTTGTTGACTTTTCTTTATGTCAACATGTAATCCTTAATTTTCTTTAGTATCTCATCACTCGTTAGACTGCATTCTATGAAAGATTTGATGAGTG
>JANSVA010000002.1:3710066-3734474 GCA_025504915.1 Erythroxylum reticulatum | reverse complement strand
CCAACATTCAAAACTCCCCATACGTTTTGTTTAGACAAGTTAAAAGAATACATGAAAAGGGGAGGGGAAAAAAAGGGGAAAAAAAGGGTTCTGCACTTTCCTTCTCCTTCGGGGCAAAACAAGTACTTGCAGGTCCTTATCAACCTAAAACAAAAGTCAAATCTCCTTTTACGTCGACAAAGGAACTTTAGTTACATTTTGTCCTCGTCACCTTAATTTGATCTTCCAAAGTATTGCGAAATGTAAAACCCCCTTTTCTGTGCATTTACTTACTGTACACACACGCACGCCACTCATTTCTGTTTGTTGCATCTCTCTGACCTAAAAAGTGACATAGGGTTCCATCCAAGTCCACAAATTCCACCAGAAATCTCCAAACTCCTGTAGGTCCTAATGCAGCATTCCACGTAAATATATACAAATATACTTCACGGGTCTAAGCAGATCTCACTGTATCTTCGAAACATGCTAGTGAGGATCCTGAAGAACAAAATTCAAGGTCCCATCACTTCGACTCTGCATCAATGGATAGGGAAAGGGGCGGCAATTTTTTTTTTATTTGTTACAAATGAAAAACAACTCGAAGCTAACTAACGCACTGCCCTACGATATAACGCACCTAGCTGGTCCCTCTGGATGAGTTCCACTAAGGACGGTGGGGGCTCCTAAAGGTAGTGAACTCCTGGGCTGACCCGTTTCGCTAGATCGGCTAAACGGTCTGTGCACTGGTTTCTTTCGCGATGTACATGTCGCACTTGTACTTCCCAGTCTTGCTGAATGAGCTCTCGGGTATCTGTCATCAAACAAGGAATGTCAGTAAACTCAATACTGGAAGAAGAAAAGATATTGATGACTTCAAAGGAATCTACTCGAGAATGACACTGTGGTACCCTAGCGCCTAGACTAAGGATAGACCTGAGTGGATTCCTCAGAGTTCCGCAGTGAACAGCGAACCTCGACAAATGTTATGGACAAAACCTCGCACCATTGCCCATTCCTATCGCGGATTAAACCCCCCGCGGATGCAGCGGTCGAGCGGTGTTTAACCACTCCGTTCGTGTTAAGTTTGACCCAACCTTCGGGCGGTTTTGTCCACCCAACGAGACTACCCATGGCAAGGCCCTGCGTCGGGAACACATGATTTTCTACTACGCGGGCTCTCACAATGCCCTCCACATATTCTTTAACAACTCACTGCCCATCCTTCGACCACTCAAAGTCATCTTCAAACAGGCATTTATGACACCAATACCAAAGCATTCAGCAAGCTACTCCAAAGAACGTCACCCAGTCCCCGTGCAATACCTGAGTAGATTGCGAAAGGATGGAAACCATCCAGTCTGTCACCTCCTGTTGAAAGAATTCCGGACCTATCACCTAAGCGGGGAAATTTCTCCAGAAAGCTTGAACTCGCGGGCAATCTCGAAGGACATGAAGGGTAGATTCCACCTGCCCATATACTGGACAGCTGCTATCCGTTGCGATGTGGCGGACTAGTTGTTGTAATTTAGTCAGGAGCTTGTCCTTGCTCACCAACCAGAGGAATGCCCTGATGCGTTGGGGTTCCGCCCATTTCCAGATGAGATCTCAAATCCTAGGATGATCTCCCGTACTATGCTCCTTGATGAGCTCATAAGCAAAAGCCACTGTGAATCTATTGTGCTCCGATGGACCCCACCGCAAAGTATCCTCACCGACTGTTTCAATGGGGGAATTTCAGCAATATCCATACAGAATGAGGCTAGAAGGAACTGTTGGAACAATTCCCATTGCCAGAGGCCTTCATCATTCCTCATCTCCACAACATTCACCTCGAGCAAATTGTCGGGAATTGGAGCAGTCGCCACTAAGTAAAGCGGACCCCAATCCTTAGCCCAACTGTCCATCCAAAAAGAGATGCACCTACCATTCCCCAGGCACCATTTCAAACCTTGATGAACCAATGGCTAGGTCGCCATAATTCCTCTCCAAAAACTCGAAGCTCCGTTCCTAGCTACCGTCTGAGGGGCATGGTGTGGCTCAAGACGGTATTTACCATAAACAATGCTAACCCATAACGCGGACGGACGGGTAAGCAAAGTCCAACCCAACTTGGCGAGGAGCACATCGTTTGAGGATCTAATCCGCTTAAGCCATAAGCCTCCTTTCTTTTTAGACCGACAGACTACCTCCCAATTAACCAGGTGCACTTTTCTATAATCCGCTTTGGAGTCCCAGATAAAATTGTGTATGAGTTTTTTCGATTCATCAGAAAGATGCTGCGGCAGTCTCACAATTTGCATAGTATAAATAAGAAGGGTCGAGATCACAGATTGTGTTAATGTGACACATCGCGTGAGAAACAAATGCCTAACACTCCAACCTGCCAATTTCTTGTGGGCCTGATCTAAAATGAATTGATAAGTGTGCCGTGTGGATCGTTCATGAAGCAGCGAGACACATAAGTATTTGCCAGATGAGTCGGACTTTGGAATCCTAAGGCTTGACTCAGGTGATGAGTATTGGCAGTAGAGATATTCTTAGAAAAGAAGGCGGCAAATTTCTGTTACCAGAACATATAAACCTGTCCTGTCCTGACGCCGATAGACCCTCCAAGATTTATGTCTTTTTACGCGACAATAATGCAAGTAAATGCACAGGAAAATCACTCGAATGGACTTGACATGACAATAAAGTGTTACTATCTCGGTGTCGTCGCTTTTTGCACAGGTTAAATGGTCGGTTACTTTCAAACTGACAGTTGCAAGTATTGATATTCTTACCTTCTGTTCTTAAGTTCATGTTGGCGAATGTGATTTACAGCTACTCTACATATCAAATAGTAGCTGAACAAGTGATCCAAATAGAATAGGGTTATATTTCGTAGTTGGAAATGCTAACCAGCTCAAGACTTGGAAATTGTTGGTCCCATGCATTGGGGTAATAAATATCTTGGTCGGTGCAACTAGGCCAGCCGGTCCAATGAGTAGCCATTTTCTTCTTGATGACACCAACAGTTCAGAAATCACGGTCACAACTCAAGACAAGACTCATAATCCATCTCATACAACCTATTATTACTATCACAATTATTAGTTATTACATCAAAAAGATTCTTCAACACATTTTATAAAGGGTTAGAGAATAATTTGCGCGTAAGAACTTTGTATCTCTAAATAAGAACAACAATGAAGAAAAAGAAGAAGCTCTCCGGTTACATCTCTCCCTGTTTATGGCTGCAAAACACGTACACACGAGTCATCAGAAAGTAAAAGAGCAAGCAACCCCATCTGATATCATTCTTCAGATTCGATTTGCAGCCTAGTCCATCTATGGTTAGGATTTGCCTCATCAATCATGCTTTGTTTCACTTTCTGCCTTCCTTCCGGTAGACTATTTGAGTGAATGTTAATTAATGAAATTAATAGAATAAAATGAAATAATTTATAATAAAATAAAATGTAATATAGTAAAAAGTTATTTGTGAGAGATAAAAGGGTTCATAATATAATGCAGTAAAATATTGTTTAGATGATGGATGGAATGAAATATAATATAATAAATGACTATTATGTCTCTAATATTAAAATGATTGTTGTTGAAAGTTTAATGCTATGAATTTAAAACAACAATCATGTCCAATTGAAAAGTCACGGTAAGTCACAACCGTGATAAATAATCTTTTTTTATATATTTTATATTTTAAAATAATAAAAAATTTTATTATTTTATTATTAATTATATACAATTTATCATTAATTATACAAATATTATTATTAATTATTTAATAAATCTATTTTATTAAAATCTATTTTATTCTATTCCATCTGATTTATATTTAAAAATAATTTATTTTTATTTTTATTGATATAGAAATATTTACAAACAATTAAAGAATAATATATATTTTTCTACTTTTCATTAATAAAAATTTTATTAAAAATTTTATTATATTATTAACTATATACACTTTATTATTAATAATATTAACATATTATTATTAATTATTTAATAAAATTTATTTTATTAAATATTATTCTATTATATTTAATATATTAATTCTATTTAATATAATATTATGACTTGGTGACAGTTGTGATTTTTTAGTGACACATTGTTTTTTCTTTCATGATTAATTGCCTCCTCGAGACCACATCACCATGCGTTAAGGAGAAATTATGAGTTCCACATTGTTTGCCTTTGCTTCACGTTGGGCATATGCCCCCAACGTCAAAGACATCATGTATGAGGTTGTTTATTTTTTAATACTAAAGAATGTTGGCTAAATTTGTTGCACATGAAACATGGGTTTGTATGTTTTCATGGTATAAACCTTGGCCGATTGCATCTTTGGGTTGTTATGTTCTGGTTATTAAATAATGGCTTGTATATTGTATAATCATGCTAATGATAAAAAGAGCGCTAATTTGAGTCTGAATTACCGAGAACCCAAATTTTACACAAAGGTCTGGTTTCTTTATAATTCTGATGAAATTGTTCCTTATGTTAAATAAAGTTGTCCGAAACCTTCATGGTTTATGATCTGCCTTGTGTTTTGAAATCTGAATATTTTTAGCATATAATGATGCATTTGTTAAAAAAGAGTTCAGTCATGACAGAGTCACAACTGTGACTTAGTAACTGAGAGTTTTATACGAAATAAAGGATAACACCAAAAATATGCAACACTAAAACATGCACAACATCATTTATTTGCATTGAAAATATTATAAAAGATCAATGTCATCGTAAACAAAATTTTAGTTTCATTTAGTTCCCTCAATTACATGGCTTTGTGATAAATTCATCCACAAAATATACAAAAAATATCTGACAAAATGTACACATTAAGTAGAGGGAAAAGGACCTGACACCAATACTACACTGCCTTCTATTTCTAAGAAGACATCATAAACTCCAACATGTTCTTCTAAATATTTACTGGTGTACCAAGTAATGCCTTGACTTCATCAGGCCTATGAACAAGGAAAAAATAACTTTCACACAATTTTGATCCTTTCATTCCCAACTCTACCAAATAATTATATAGTTCTTATACTGAAATGGGAAGCAGTTTAACTAACAGTGAAGTAGATTTTATAATAGCTTCTGCAACTGTCTGAAGGTCATCTTTGATTACATCTTTACTATCATCTGCCCTGTTTTCCTTTTTCGTGATGTTCTTGGGTTTGCATTTTGTGAATAAGCTGGCATTTTGTGAATGAGCTGGCATTCCCATTGGAGATTCAGTGCGATCACCATCCATCATTACGTTGTCTTCAAAACTTAAGTCATTGTGAGTCAACATGTCATCATTTTCATCCATGGTGTTGGAAAACCTACTATCAACACAACTGGTGCATCTTCTTATCTCCTGTGCTGTTTTAGCTTGCTCGCCAGTTGCCCTGTCACGTCCGTAAATCTCTACCATCTTCTCGTAGTTATAAAAAGGCTTCTGTCTCCACTCAGCAACTTCTGGTTTAGCCTGTTACAAAAATAAGTTAATGAATCAAGCAATTCACAACATATATCATATTTTCTTCTAACAAAATAATAAAAAGTTCACTTGGATCAAGGTCTCCCACATTTCTGGCTTAACTGTCCATATATTTGTTAACGGAGTTCATGCAAATCCACTACCTCCATTTGAAAATAAATCAAAACACTTATTCCACTTGTTCATAATAATCTTGTTTTAATTTTTTGTTTTTTCCTTATTGATTCCTTTATCTGGAAATTTTTCCTTTAGTTCATCTTCAATTGTATAAAGCGCATGTGTTTTGAAAGTCCCACCAACACGATTGCCTTGTCATTGTTGTTGTAAGTACGCATCAACCAAAGCATCATCCATAGCTTGATTCCAAAAGCACGGTTTAACTATAAAATCTAAAATTTATATCAAAAGCATACACATTATTCAAACTTCAAATATTTCCAAATAATGTAAAAGGCCAAAATAATGAATAAACGTTACAAAGACAAAATTACATGTGAAAACATTAACAACACTAATAAATAGTGTCATATTTAGATACAAGTAGTCAATACATATTTTTAAAGCAATATAAAATCATGGAAAACATAAATTGATTGTGATGCGGCAATATCTATCCTAAAGTGTAATTAGCCTACATATGAGCAGCCATGTTATCTCTTATTATTTCTCCACTATGTGCATCATCTTTGTCATCATTTTCATATCCATCTTAGTTATCATTGTCCCCTCTATCATACTCTTCATTAAGAAATGGATCGTCTGGATCTGTACTAATTAAGAAATTGTGCAGAATGACACAAACCATAATATTTTTTTGACTCTAAATGCCATATGATGGTTCTGTGGTAGATGCTATAATCGGGAATTATTTTTTCAACACACCAAATGTCCTTTCGATAACGTTACGCAATGATGAATGTCGATGATTGAATAATTCATGAGCATTTCTTGGAAGATTCCTTGAATATTCTCTTAAGTGATATCGTTCTCCTTTATACTGTGTAATAAGTCCACTTCTCAACATGAATTCAACATCAACAAGATAGTATTTTACTATCATGAATAAAACTATGTCAAAATGTAATTTATGACATTTATTAGTTAATAAGATTTGAGCCATATTTTTACCTTGGAAAATTTTAAGAACTGCCTAGTTAGTACACTTTTTATAATCCGTGAATCGGATGTTGTTTCTTCCCACCTAAACAATACATACGTGAACTTCATATCAAGAGAACAAGCACACAATACATTTTGTGTTGGATAATCCTTTTTTCGACGAAACCTAGGAGCATCTCGAGCAGGTACTTTCACATGGTTATGCGTACAATCAATTACACCAACATAATCCTAAAATTGAAGTACATTATTCTCAAATATTATGTATGTTTAATATACTAAGTTAAGGAAAGAAAATCGCCTTTAAATATAGGTAGAATCTACCACTGTTTAATATTTTTGATGGGTTTTCTAATCCATCAGGTTGTTTTAGAAACATATCTTCTAGTTGTATAACTGCTTTCAAAATGCTATGAAAATGTCGGCTTACAATTTCCCCAGATCAACTCCAAAAGAACACAATCTCCTGATTGGTAACGTTATGCCCTAATATGTATAAAAACTTCACTACTTGTTCTTCAACAGTTGCAATTATAGTTGGTCGAAGTATACCTTTTCCAGCTAATAAATCACATAATTCGACAAATGGTTTAGGTTGTATTCCAATTATATTTCTCCCATTGGAATGAAATAAAATTCTTCAAATAATAGTCTCCCTTGATTGCGATCTCCCCGATGGTGTAAGCATTTGAAGTTTGTCTTTCGCACGTCTCTTACGTAACACCCACCAATAAATCACAAGACAAGTAACATGAACAAACGCTAATTGAAATATATGAATCAATTTTCATTTTTAATTATTCATTCAATTACCTTCACTGTTCATGTATAAAAATAAAATTAGGAGTAACTTTTAGATTTTAAAAATCAAAATATAATAAATATGACATAGATATGTCCATTTATATATGGTTTTATAAAAGCAACAAGAAGCAACGTAAGGGAAGCTTCATCTAAATCATTCCCCCATTAAAATGTCAAACAAAATAATAAGAAATCAAAAGCAAAGAAGACAGCGATGATTGAAAAACACCCCATATTTAGACAACACAACATATCAAATGAGTGAAATACGGTAAAATGAGTGGATCATTATATTATATTATATTGAATGCACTTGCAAGAGTATACGACAATATTGACCTATATGCATGTTCCTTTTAAATTAAATAATCGACATTTTTAGCAGCTCAACTCATATGTAAAATGAGCCAAACAGATAATGTTCACTTCGGTGTAAAGTGAACAATGGGTAAATCCATACGTGTGAACCCATATGTAAAGTGAACCAAAATAGATAAACTACAATCTTCTCACCCAAACAAAACGGATCTAATAATAAAACTTTTGTGTCATCACCCAAAACGCATAAACAACTATTTACAAATCAATCACCCAAAAAAGCAACATATATATGTTGTTCCAAAAAATTCCAAAATGAACAAAAATAGGATAAAAAGAAGGTTTCGACAAAGAGGAAGAGATAACGTTGAAGGTGTTTCTAGTAAAGAGGGTTTAAATGACTTGCAAAACAAAGAAAACAAGGAATTTCTATTACCTGTGATCTGACCGACGAAGATGCTTCTCCACTGCTGGTCGGCTACTTGCTCTTCCCTTACTACAGTGACAGCTAATGCCCAACACAATGGATGTATTGTGTTGGTTGTTATTAAGTTAAGGAGAAATAATTAGTATTCTGAAAAATTATTGAGGGTGTATTAGGTAGTATATATTTATTAGTTTACGTTCTATCATAAACTCTCGAATTGGAGGTTTCTTATTTTCAATGTTTCGGATAGAATAGAATGTAACATGAAACCCTTCGTTTCCATTTCATTTCATTTCATTATATTATAAAACTTCCTTCCAAAAGATGGAAGTATTTTACGTTTTATTCCGTTCCATTATAAAACCATTAACCAATCATGTCCTAAATTGCCAAATTTTATCTATTATAGTCCTACTAGTTGCAACCATTATTTAGGCCAGGTCGGGTCAATACACAGATTTGAAACACTCCCAACGAGTAAAATGATAGACACAATAGGGACATAAAAATAAATATAAATAATGCAATGTATATATAAGTTTTGGAATCTTATTATGTTAATTTAAATTTATACATAATATATCACCTAATATTATAAATTAATTTAATTACAATCATTAACAACACTCAATAAAAGTACTGCTAAAGTGTGAGGTCTGGGTTAAATTTAATTACAGTCATTTGATTTGAAAAGGCTTTTGAATAATTCATATATATATATCCAAGTTATTCATATTTAAGTTTAGTCATTTTTTGTATGTGTTAATTACCAACATGTTGAAATAAAAGTTGGATTCTTTCTTTTATCTAATTTTAGTTTTTGATTAAACTTTGAAGACTTTAGATTGGAATTATCCTTTATAATAAATTTGAATGACTAAATCAATTAATTTAAGGTCCATCGGTGCTAAGGTAGAATTGTTAATATTTTATATCAAAGAATTGTTAACTTAATTTTTTAAAAAAAGTAGTACTCATTATTTATTAGAATTTAAAATATATTCAGCCCTCGTTATCATTATCAATATTTAATTGAAGTTTTACTGAAACTTGGGACTGACAAAATTCAATAATTTTCAGTCTTATCCTTATTTAATAGAAAGGCACAAAACATATCTAATATGGTCTATAAATTTGTATGCATTTCACTTAGAATGAATGTCATGTAATTTCACAGTTATAGAAAAGTGATGAAGACGTGTTCTTATTATGTGAAACCAAAGTGGGTACAGAGTAAAGAGACAAGTGATTGAATTGCTTGTGAGCAAAGCAAATGCGACTGTGGGTTTTTTTTTATTGTCGAAAAAAAATTGGAACTGTTGTGTGCAAGCTCGTTAGAATAGACTAAATAATTTAGACCGTCTGAAAACAAGCTTTCATAGCTCAGTTGGTTAGAGCACCCGTTTAGTAAGCGGGAGGTCTTGAGTTCGACTCTCAATGAAAGCAGTTTTGCTGCGAATTAACCTTTTCTTTTATGGAACCCCTTTTTCTTTTGCAGATTATCGAGCATGTTCTGAGCAAGAATCTACTTAGAAGATGTATTTATCATAAATCCTAGTTATGTAAGAATCCGTTATCAAGGAAAGATTGTTCATAATTTTTCTTATCTCATACCTTCACGGAAATGCAAAAGAAGTACTTGTTGCCTACACCATCTTCTTTATCAGGAATTCAGCGTCATAAAACAGAAATGAAAAGAAGTGCCCTTTAGTTCAGGACTTTCAGGAATGTTGCAGCTTCAACAAATTCCAACCCTTTTCAGATTGAATTTCGCGTTCTAGCTTGGAAAAAAAAGTGCCTCATTACAAATTCACTACCTGTCATTAACAGGGTTTCCCTTTCATCCACCTCTCCTTATTACATAGGCATTGAAATGGTATGAGCAAATTGATGATCTAAACAAGTAAATTACAGCTACTACGTTTATTCTCTAGTTCCGTTTTAACTAGAGCAACCGTTCATGTCTCGCCACCTGAGGTACAGGAGCCCAGCTTGATAGTGTGTATAAGCACCTGCTACGACCAAGATGTGGAAAAGCTGGTGACTATTTCCAGCAATATCAAATTTTCCAGGTTTCCATCTCTCAGGAATCCTGGCTGCATAGATCAAAGCTCCAAAACCATATAACATACCCATCAATATCTCATAACCCGTAGTCTGGACCGCTTCAGGTTGGTTCCTGAAAAGTATCAGCTTATGAAGAATAGGTGCTACACCTGACAGGCCCATCCCCAGGAAGAGACTAGCTCGAAAGCTCCTCAACTCTGGCTTCTGGAAAACAGATAGGAGGGAGAAGATAATGGTGACAACACCCAATACCGTAATGAAGCCTAAGTAAAGGTAACAGAAGAAGGGTATGCACATGAACGAGTAATAGACTGGGGGGTAAAAAGATGTGGCAATAAGAGCAGCAATTCCTGCATAATCAACTCGGTGGACAAAGTAGGACAAGCGCTCCGAGTGGCAAGAAAGAAGATGGCATATGCTGCTTGCTAATAAGCAGAACATTGCACCTCCCATGAAGAAAAAGAATGGCCATCTTGTTATGGGTTCTAATATAAGGGGAGCGATCATTCTCAGGATGTCTTCGTTTACACCTCCCTGCATAGTTTAATTGTGGCATTAGACACAGAACAGATGCAAGAATATTTCGGGTAAATGAGTCATCTTAACAGTGACATTTATAGTTCGGTTTGAGTTGAAGGTGGAAGAAGTGAGGAAACAAAACAAGAGTTGCGGTCTGAGTAGTACGAATGAATATTTATGAACAATGTAGTTATGATAGAATCAAACTTTCGATTGATCCAAGAACCTCGGATCCTATGGATGAAAACAAAGTATTCTTATCGAATTGGAAATATTTCTATGATAAGGCACTCCTAAGATACCTATCTTAGTAAGATTCTTTTGTTAGAATAATGAAATGTTACCAACAAACCATAATGTCTTGCATTGAGATATAGGGCATTACCAGAATGCTGTCACTTGACTGATGGATCTTGGTCAAGCGATCAGGCAAGCATTTTTGAAGAAGGTCTAAAATGTTCCAATTGGAAACTGAGGCTAAGAAATCCACCGAGTGGAGAGATGACTTGAGCTTTTGAAGATCAGTTATATTTGGTATCGATGGGAGGCAACTCGAGAGATATAACTGAATCTTGTGGAAGTCAGCTCTTCGAAACATATCAGGAAACTTTTGCAAGGAATTAAGATCTACAACCGCAGGAACTCTAGTTGCCGTGTATATGGTCAGAAAGAGGAAAAGGAAGAATCCAATCAAATGCCTGGAAAAAAAGTCAAAATTTTCCAGAATTAGTTGTCAATTCTTTCCCTGTAAACACAATTTTGCAATCAGATAGTGTGTTAAAATAGTTCTGATATAGAAACCTTACGTCCAGACATTAAGAGTTTCGTTGTGAATTCTGAAGATGCTAAGGAATAGTTGTGCCAAAGGCCATTCTGCTCTGTAGTAACCATGGATGTACTCATTGTCCTTCAAATATCCTGGCAAGTTGCGGTACTCTACCAGCTGACACTTCACTTTCTTCCACTTTCTTTTTCCATTTCCTTTCTTTGAACTAATCTCCTCGTCTCCATAGTCAAAAAGACTATCAAACTTTTCGGACATAAGAATTATATCATCATCTTCAAACTCCAAAATTTCGTCAAAGCTTTCAAACAGAGAAACCTCACAACTCTTCATCCTCTTTTGTTATGTGTGCTTCCAGAGAAAAAAGTTTCAGTAAGAAATACTATACCTAAGTAGATAGAGTAAAACAAACTTGAACTTTTTTCTTATATCAGAATGAATAGAATGAGATCAAAAAGCATTTGTTGTCAGGAAGGAACACCATTCTCTGTTTGACACATTACAGATGAACTTCCAAAGCTGCATGTTTATGTCCATGAAACGCATGAAATACTTTTAACAAATACCATGCAATCACCATAATCAAATCATCACATCTTGATACGGTAAACTATTGAAGTCTCAATTAAAAGCTTTGCGTTGCGTTTCGAACGTGAAATTTCATTTTGATTTCCCATTCGATAAGGCTTGGTTAATTTAAATGTAAAAGGCAATGTCTCTGGAATATAATTAGAGATTCAATACTAAACATGACAAGGAATGTACCTGGAAATTGCAGAACCACGTTTAGATCGTACACAAGGACAGTTTTCACTTCTCCGTTAAGGACGATCTTCGAGAATGCTTGTCAATGTCTTTGGTGCTAATTCCTTTGTTGGAACAATATATATGATTCTCTACTTCCAGGCGAAGAAGACGAGAAAATCACAAAAAAGAGTGACTTTTTGTTCTCAAAATCCTGAAAATGGAAGGAGAAGATTTTTCGTTGTGATTTTTGGTTGCTGTAACGGTGGTACGTTCGTTATAATGAACCAGAGCCAAAAGAAGACAGATGATTAAGGCTTCTATAATTGGAAATGGACAAATGGCAAGACAATTGCTTAGAAAGGCGTCCAATGTTCAGCCGATTCCATAGACTCCTATATCATCAGAAAAAGAGAAGCTTTTTGGGAACTTAATGAACATTGGAGAGTAGTGTTCTACTCCCTGTCATTAAACTCTACACGTTTGGCCATTAACAGACAAATACTTCCTTTGTAAATGTCAGTGACCAAAGATCTTTTCAAGGTTTCCCTTGTCTTACATTGACCGCCTAAGCTGACGCAAGGTAACATTCAAATATAGGATAGAAACAATTAAGGAAAAGGATTGTTTTATCGTCAATATATTAAATCCTGTTTCACATCGAAACCTGAGCCCCACCGTTGAAATTTTTTCTTGCAACAGATTGTGCTGAAAAACTAGAGCATACCAAGATCTTCTGATGTTCGTATCTAATATCACATGGAGATCCTGTATGATATGATAAATGATTCCAATTGTCTAAAGAAAGTGCAGGGGAAGATAAAAACTTCAGTTCCCTGCAGTTTTGAAGCTAGTTGTATTGCTGGTGGAAGCAAATATGCTCGAACAAAAACTCAATTACATGTTAATACAAACACCGTCCCATATAGGGTATATGGAAGCAACCAAGATCCCATTTGCCTTTGGACTCATTAACATCATAACTTTACATGTTACGAACAGGCCTAGCAAGTGTATCAGGACTCCTATAACCTCCAACATCATTCAAGTTCACAAGAAGAGGAATATGGCCACAAAGTCATCAAGAATCTCAAGACTCACTTTAGGCCAGCAGAAGCATAGTAGCTGCTCATTCTTTGGCATTCACTGGAGATGATCTTCTGCCAAAATAACAAACAGCCAAAGTTGTTGCAGTATTATCTAAGCTATCGTGTCTTAATGCATGCAGCGTTGATCAAACGTGCAAATCAAAAGCAGAGAAGGCGAAGTATTTCAATGGTGAAAGTTAAAGAGAACAACAATTATCATTCACAAATATACAGTTAAGTTGGGAGGACAAATTGTCAGTATCTACCCAGAAAATTCAATATTTCTAATCGCTGTTAGATAACAAACCGAGATTAATACATTTATATCATCCTCCTCAAAGTATATGAATGCTTCAGCAGTTCAGAATCCTGTTGTCCTTCTCGTTATCAACACCTGCACAAATTGGGCCCCTCAGATCAATTCTATACCTGAAAAACAAATGCAAAAGTCGCAGTCACTTTTTAACTGTTAGTCTTTTTGAAAATAGATAAACAACTTCAAAGTCAGCAAAATTTTGGCATCTTTTTAATAGTCTTGTTAGCTATGTATTTCATGGGCTCTCTTTGAACCTCAACCTCCAGCTAGCCTCTTCTTTCTTCCCTCAGTTAATAAGCTTGCTCGCTATTAACTTGTAGGATCTGAACAATGCAGAACGATTCCTTTTGTCTACTTGAACAATAGTTACGGCACTTCGAAGATGAACAAACTGGACCAAAAGCAGGTGAAACACAGCAAAAATTGCAGTCAAATCCAGCCTACCAATTCAGCCTAAGAATGGTCCCTCTGTCCTAAATACTCAAAGGATTCATCCATGCAGGTTAAAAAACGTCCGTGCAGTACAAAACACAAAAGACTGACAGAATATTAACCAGAAGTACTCCACCATTAGTAATGTCAATATTAATTTCTCTAGTCTTTTCAAATCAATAATTTCGAGAGAGAGCAACCAACAAAAGGAGTAACTTGCTTTACGACAGACTCATAGCAGCCAAAGCATTAACTTGAAAACATATATGCAAAAGATCAAGCAGTCACACAGAGGCCGGATTTCTAAAGCGGGATGGCGGCACACCCAGAACAAATTGACGATCAAACTCTATGTTCGGGGCACAGGAATTGTATTAGTCACACCACAGCAAGGAGTTAACCGTTTCTATTTTACAAAACTGAAAGGCTGTTCAAACAATGAAGCTGAGCACTTCTAATTCTCCACTTAAACTAGCTTATCCTACTGTCTCAACTTGAAGTAGCATCACTGAGTTCCTAATCTTAGCACTCCAGTAACTGAACAACAGTGAGCTGCAGAACACAAATAACTAGCAGAATTCAATAAATGAAAAGAAACAGAATGATTACTTACCCAATCACTCCTCTTCCTCCTCCTTCAACAAGATACCAGAGCCTCCAGCTTCACTCACACCACCGCCATGAGCAGCCTCCTCTTTCCTCACCCACATCCTCACTCCTCCTCTCCCATTAAATCTGCCTCTACCTCTCCCACTGTTGTAATAATGTCTATAATAGCCTCTATTAGCACCATAATAACCACTATTATAACCCCCATAATCTCTATCGTTTCTGTTACCAAATACTCTAACATACCCTCCTCTATGCTCATTCTTGCTTGGATTAAAAACCTTATTTCGCCTATATGTATCAGTTTTGTTCTTCTCCATCATGAGTTCCCCAAATTTCCCATTAACCTCCACCATACGATCACTGGCTTCAGATACATTCATCGTTTTACTCTCAACAACCGCCATTAAATCACGCTGCTTCACCACGCCATCTATCTTCTCGATCGACATCTCTCTCGTTTTCCCATACTCCCTCGCTGGAACAGACACCTCCTCACTTCGTATCGGCAGCGCGTGTGCCTCGTTTCCGGAAGTCTCCTGCTTTTCCGGTGCCCCAGCTTCCGCCCTCTTCCCTTTATTCTTCTTCCTGTTCCGTTTCTTTGCGTAGAAGCTCTTGCCCCCAGTGACATCACCAGTGGGGTGGTGGGTTGCCTTTGAAGAGTCGCGAAACGTTGAGCTTCCGATGCCCCGGTGATCATCCGCGTTGGGCTCTCTCCCATATCCTTTGATCGTTGGAACTTGGACTTTCTGTAGCTGGGTCTCTTCTGGTTCTTGTTCCTCCTCTTCTTGTCCTTGTAGCTTCTGGTTCTGGTTCTGTTTCTGTTGCTGGGCTTTAATCCAACGCTCCTGGAGTTGGAGGAGAGTCACATAATTTGGTGGAATGCTAGCGTCCTTTTCATCGAACTCCATTGAAGAACTTTCCGTTACGAGGAGAACAAGAAGTAGCCCAAAAGTGAAATGAAATCGGTGATTGGTGAAGACGGAAGAAGGTGTGGTGAAACGGAATGAATTGGCTTTACCTTTACGTTGTTGATTAATTAATTATAATTATTTATTTAGACAGTGACTAAAGTTTTCTGGCACTTTTTGTCACTTCAAGTCTTTGGGGTTAAGACTTGAGCTCTTAATTGGTAGACTTCGTACCGCACGATTCAGATTCTGTTATTTGTATGATTAATTACTAAAAAATTTTAATTTAATTTAATTTTATAATTAAAAATATTTTTTTAATTTTTTTACATAGGATAGAATCAAAAGCCCAAAAAATACAAGCTAACTAACGCAATGCTCTACAATACAAAACTCTTTGTTTGTCTGGGTGGATGAGCTCCATGACTGTCATCAGAAGGTCCTATAGAATATGCAGTCCTGAACTGGCTAGGATTGCAATTGAAGCCAGATTATCTGCACGCTGGTTCCTTTCAAAATGTACATAATAAAATTGCACCTCCTAATCTCGTTGGATTAATCCATAGGTACCTGTCACCAAAAAATTCTCATAAGATAAAGACACATTGGATGAGGATAAGATGTTTATAACTTTTAGGGAATCCACTTCTACAATAACTCATCTATAACCCAGCGTCCAAGTCAAGGTAAAACCCGATTGGACTCCCCAGAGTTCTACAGTTAGCGACAAGCTCCTTCCAATGTGCTGAATAAACCCACTGCATCACTGACCGTGTCAGTCTCTAATTATCCCTCCAGCAGTAGCAATGTTAGCCCCTTATTTAACAGCTCCATCTGTGTTTAACTTGACCCAGTCTTTTAGTGGTTTTGTCCACCCAACTCAACTAACCATGGGTAATCCTTGTATTTAAAACACACATCTTTCCATTGCCCTTACCCTTTCTATCCATTTTACGTACTCCATAACGAATCTGTTACCATTTTCCGGCCAAGCGAAATCAGCTTCAAAAACAGTTTTGTTTCTCCAGTGCCATAAAAACTAGCAGGCTACTCCAAAGATAGAAGCCCAATCAACCTGCCTCTCTTGAAAGAAATTAGTATCAACCATGTCAGGGGGGAGGAATTTTTCCCAGAAAGTTTTTACTCTTGTACAATCCCGAATGACATGTACAGTGGATTTTTCTTGTCCACAGTTGTGACAACTGCTATTCGTAGTGATGTGACGTGCCACTTTTTGTTGATTGGTCATCAGTTTTCCTTTGGTCATTAACCAAAGAAATACTCTAATCCGTTGGGGCCCTGCCCATTTCCAAATTAATTCCCATAGGCTATTATTTACATCTGTGGTACTCCCTTCGATTAAGTTGTAAGTTGACGCCACTGTGAACCTTTTATGATCTATTTGTCCCTACAATATCTTCCGCTGTGCTTTCCGCAGTAGTGGGAATCTCTGCAATATTCAGACAGAATGAGGAAGGGAGGTACTGTTGGAACAAGTTCCACTTCCAGGTGCTATCTGCATTCGTAAAATCAGCAGCAGTAGCATAAAGAACTCTTTCAAGAAGTGGGGAGGTCGCCACGTAAATTAGAGATCCCCAGTCCTTTACCCAATTATCTATATAGAAGAAAATGTGCCTTCCATTACTCAGCTTCCATTTTATACCTTAGCGAACAACTTGCCAAGTTGCAGAGATTCCCCTCCAAATGCTCGAAGCCCCTAACCAATCTATTGTATGAGGGATATGGTGCGGGTCTAGGCGATATTTAACTCTTAAGATCCTAATCCATAAAGCTTGGAGCTGTGTAATGAAAGCCCAGCACAACATAGACAATAAAACGTCATTGGAAGAGCGAATACGTTTAATGCCCAGGCCCCCCGCTTTTTTGGGCTGACACACTGCTTTCCAATTTGCTAGATGCATTTTTTTTTGCTCACTCATTGAACCCCATATAAAATCTTGCATGATTCGCTCCAAATCATCTTAGAGCTACCTCAGAAGTCTTATCGTTTGTATCGTATAAATAGGCAGGGCCGATATCACAGACTGGGTTAAGGTAACTCGTCCCGCTAAAGACAACACCCTTGCCCGCCATCTTGTAAACTTCTGTCGTGCATTATCTAGGATATGTTGATAGGTTTATCTTGATGTCTGCTCATGTAACAATAGAACTCCTAAATACTTTCCCAAATTGTTAGTACTAGAAATGTGCAGGTCTTGACTGAACCTACGTGCGAGTGCTGGGGATGCATTCTTTGAGAAGAAAATCTGAATTTTAATAGTATTCACTTTCTGGCCAGATGTTGTTCAAAAATCTTCCATCGTTCTTGCAATTACATGCATTTGAGATACCGTAGCTTCCGTAAAAAGAACAAGGTCGTCAGCAAAAAAAAGATGGGATATGGGTGGCCCTATAAGGCTCAGTTTTATAGGTCTCTATAAACCTTGTTCCACCTCTCTTGAAATAAGGTAGCCTAGTCTTTTTATACACAAGACAAAAAGGTAGTGTGAGAGCGGATCTCCTTGCCTAATATCTCGTGAAGGGCTAAATGGATTAGTAACTGTGCCTTGCCACATGACCTGCAAAGCGTCACACATTTCATAATGACCGAGATTAAATTTTTCGAAATCCCAATATCCGTTAATGTGTTCTGAGTAAAGTCCCATCGAATCCAGTTATAAGCTTTTTCTAGATCTACCTTGATAGCCAAAAACTTGGTCTTCCCCTTCTTCTTTCACATCGAATGTATGACTTTCTTAGCGATGATAATATTATCACATATTTGTCTGCCAAGAATAAAACTGCTTTGATTCACCTGCACTAACTGATCCATATGGTTTTTCAATCGATTTACAATAACTTTGGAAATGATCTTGTAAAGCACATTGCAGAGGCTAATCGGTCAGAATTGGGCGATAATCTTCGGGGAGGGAATTTTAAGGATCAGGACTAGAATGGTTTGATTTAAATCTTTTTCCCAACATTCCAGTCTGAAGACTTCCTTAATGTACTCTATCACTTTTGGCCCGACCTACCCCCATTGCTTATGAAAAAATAGGGCATTGAAACCATCTTATCCAAGGGCTTTATTCGGATTCATGTCAAAAATTGCTGACCTGATTTCAATGTCATGGATTGGCTGAGCTAATGCATGAAGTCTATCTGTCGAGAGCGAAGGAAAATCTCCTGAGATCAGGTAATGGTGTAAAGGCCCATCTTTTTGTGTATACATTTGGATAAAGAAGTCCTTGGCTAACATACTCAGTTGCACTGGGTCAGAAATCTGTGACCCATGAGAATCAGTGAGTCACTCTATCTTCATTTTCTTCCTTTTGGAAAGAGTGAGTGTATGGTAATATTTCATATTCCTATCACCCTTCGAAATCCAGTCGCATCAAACTTTTTGATGTCAAAAGATTTCCTCCTCACATAGTACCTACATCAGTTCCCCACTTAATTTTTCCTCCAAATTTGATAGAGAATCCAAATTGCCTCTTGCCATGGCCCTCTGAATGCTCTGAAGCCTTGCTAATAGTCTTTTTTTTTCATTGGAAAATATTACCAAAATCTGATCTATTCCATCTCATGAGTTGATGGGAGAATAAGGCTAACGATTTACTCATCGTCTCCTCGATTGGTAACCAATGCTCTACTACTACTTCATCAAACATTGGATGAGTTAGTCAGGCATTTTGGAATCTAAACACTGGGGATCCAATTAATCTAGGTGCCTATCTTTGCAGACGAACCAGCATGGATCTATGATTTGACCCAAGAAAGGGTAAGTAATGGTTCTTCGTTTAGGGAAAAGCTTGCAACCAAGTGGTCGAGCCAAAAACTCTGTCCAGCCTAGCTTGAACCATTCCTCGGCTCAACGTAAACTTGGATCCTATAAAACCAAGATCGTGAAGGTTACTCTTGTGCACCCAATCTTGAAAATGTTTGTTCACCACCCTCTCATTCTTGGCTCCACCTCGTTTATCCACTGTCTCCAATTTAGCATTAAAATTCCCTCCTACGATCCAGGGTCTATGAATAGAGCTTCCTACCCATTTTAGAATCAACCAGAGGTAGGTTTAAAAAGAGGCTTGCGGGCTTGAATAAACCGCTATAAAATCAAAAGAGCAAGAAGCTTACTTGATTATGGTATGAATAAATTGACGGTGTGCTAGTATTATTGACATATTGAAATCATCCTTCTATAAAATCCATATCCCTCCAGAGAAACCTTCTGCCTCTACTCTAAATGAGTAATCAAAACCCAAAGCATTAACAACCTTGTAAGCCCTAGTTCCACTAATTCGGGTTTCCATCAAAACAAGGATACCAGGATTAAAATGACAAATGTAATTACGAAGTATGGCATGGAGTTTAGTCCCCCTGCCCCGTGATAATTCCAAATTAAGATCTACATAATGAAATAAAAAGAGGTATAGGCTACACTACCAACTAAATAGAAGTTGTACCTCTAGTGGGAGCTTCCTTGATACCATCACCCTGACGTTGTGTTTCTTGCACCTCTTCATTTTGCATTTGTCGCATGTTGTCTGGGCTTCTCATCCCGACTACTATATCTGGAGGGTTAGTGAGAGGAAGTACGGTATCCTCTCTAAGATTCCCAATCGCCTCCTGAACCTCAACTCTTTCTATCAACTGGAGTTTCTCTTCAGCAACCAGCTCTCTGTCTTCAAATAGCTGGCTATCACATACCATTTCCGTATGAGAAGCTATTTCAATCGCTATATTTTTTCCAATATGGTGGGTTGTAGTTGAATTTGATGGACTATAATCGATTCCTGTTCCTGAGGAACACTGACCCTGGAACTTTCCCCTCGGGTTTGCTACGTTTGGGCCTTTGTCTGTCATTTGGGCCCCTTTTTGTGTTTGGGCCAAGTAGACTTAATTAACTGGACTTTTTGTGTTTGCTTTCCTTTTCCCATAAATGATGTCAGCTCCGGTCTTTCTTGGAAACCCATCATAGTACTGTTGAGTGGGCCTCTGTTGGTGTCTCATTTGCTGTCTCCATTTGTTCCTGTTCTGTCAATATAGCAAACCTCGAGCCTCTCCTGTGAAGAGACTCTTTGTTCCATCCCATATCATTACGCTGCATGGGCTGATCATGACATTGCATGGATACTCGGGGTTTACGTTGGACTTGCATCCAAGATCCGTAACCGTTGTGATTTCTGACCGTTGTCTTCCCTGCGAAGTTTCCTCCCGTTGGTTTTCCAGCTGTTGCGTCCGCCATTGTCTCAATCTCCAACGATCCTTCTCCTACACCGAGATGTTTGGGGCGTTCTGTTGGAGCTCGTTGCCTTTGTGGACACCCGAATGCTTCATGACGTACTTTGCCGTATGTATAGCAGATTTGCGGCAAACCTTCATAAGCCACCACCAATGTCTCCCCGTCTAGCTACACGGTGTTCCACAACAGAGAAGACAAGTCTATGCCGACAGCAATCCTAGCATACTTTCCCTGCTGAGCTTGCTTGGTGGCTTCATCAATTCTTACGGTGGTTCCAACTAGATTACCCAAGGCAGTTAGTATCCCTGGATGGTACCTCGTAATGGGGAGGTCCGAGAATCGGATCCATACTACTGCTCTGTTTAGCTGTCCTTGTGTCGGTCGGAATATTGGTGTCTATCGCTGCACCGAGAGCACCTGTCCATAGATGATCCACGGTCTGTTAGTAAGGGTGTGAACATAATCTTCCCCTTTCATGAGCCACACCAGGAAATAGTCGTGTTCCAGGTCCACGATCTTGATTGGTCCTCTTGGTTTCCACAAGTTCTTCAGTCGTGAACTTATAGTCTAGAAACCTATCCTCCTTGCCAGGAGTTTCACTACCACGACTTGTGTCTAGAGATTATCCAATTTCGTCTTAAAATTTTGAGACAGCACTACACCCCCCGCCCCCCCAAACTCTCCCGATAGTTGCAAGATATCACCTTCTTCGATTTCGATTGATTCTTCTACAGGCCATGCTTTGTCCTCATTGGTTATGGCTTCTAGCGTGCCCCCCGTCACTGCGGCACTGTAGGACTGCTTCGTTCGTGGTGGTGGCTCGTCCTCTCGCTTTCTGGTGAGTCCTCGTTTGGGTAGGTGCCCCTCCTGGTCGAGGGACTCCATATGAATCCCAGCGTGCTTGTGAATATTATCGAACCAACTTAAGAGAACCAGAATTTACTTCACTTCAGAGAAACTCAGACTTCAATTTTAGAATTTGAACTAAAAAACTCATCAACCACCTTATTCGATATGAAATTTTCAATGAATATAAATAATATGAGCCACAACCAAAAATTTGTATTTTTATCATGTAATTGTCACTTATTAAATTTATGTCAAGTATTAAATTTATGTTACATATAAATTTTGTTATATAATAAATTAAAATTTATAAATTCATTTTATACTTCTTTATATTTTTATTTCATAATTATTTTGAAATATATTGCAATGAAGAGCAATGAACTCGTCAAGTATAGCTTGACAATAATGGAGAAATTTGTTGACTTTAAGTAAAAGATGTACGATCAAAAGTAGGAGAATTGTGTGTGGTAGTGGAGTAAGTAATATAATCAGAAAATGTTTGGGAAATATGGGAGTAATCAACCAGTGATTTTACTAGAATTGAGGTAGGAAGTGTCTGGATTACACTCAATATTCATGGAAGAAAACGTTGTGGTAAGGGTATTGACATTGTGTTGAGGTCTATATTGGTAATTACGGGATTTTGAATATCAGCAATAGCAGTAGGCAACAATGAGATCTCATTTCCAGCAAATTTGACATTAGGTGGAAGATTGGACCAAAAACGTATGTTTTAGGTCCGGTGTGGACGATATTGGACATGATTATTGTGGTTGGGTGTATGAGAAAAGGTCTGGTTTGGATTGGAAAAATGGGTTGTTTGCTCTTTTGGTGTTGCCTCCAGCACTGCGTCTCCACCCAGCTTTTTGTCGTTCTCCAATGCCATGAAACGAGGAGTCACCAGTGTGGGAAGCTACAAGCGTAGCTTCAGGACCAAGTGAAAAGTGAAATGCTAACAACCGTTACTCATGGAGGAGTAGCTTAGCACGCAGTTTAGCAAATGAGATAAGGGAATAACAATGCTCAATTGTTGCAGTGCCAACCCCAAGAAGGGCAAGGTTTGTTTATTAAAAGAGTTAAAAATTAATAAATATGTTTATTAAAACAATTCAAAATTTAAAAGTTAATAAATATATTCGTTAAAAGGGTAAAAATTGAAAAGTCAATAAATATGCTTTTAAGATGTTTATACATATCAAAAAGTTTTTTGGCACCTTATGTAGAAATTGAAAAGAAATAAATTTGTGGTTGATTTTTTTATTCTAAATTTCAAGCTTTATTGAATAAAACTAAAGAGAATAGTTCAGTTCTAACTATCAATTGAGATATATGCTAATATCTTTATGATATATTTTATTAATATAATAATATTTGATCATAATATATAATTTAAATTTAAATCTTCTACTTTTCATTTAAACTCTATCTTTTCGATGGTCCCTTGTAGAATTGATGATTTTTTTAGAGTAGAATTTTTAAAAATTTTAAACTTTTAAATTAATAAGATAAAATATTATCTAGGATGAACTACGTTGTAGTAGATCTCACAAGTAATTAGATTAGAATGGATAGACATTTATTTAAAAGTATGCACAAAAAATTGAAGAAAAGATAATTACCAATGCATTTTCGTAATATTTGATATTTTCTTAAAAGAAATTATACATTCATTCGCATATCATATCTTTATTTGCCATATATAATGACCCACTTCTCTTTTAGCACTTCTAATTATTGTGGATATGATAATTGCTTTGTTGAAAAATAATTTTGAATAATTAACGACATTTAAAAATATTTTTTGATTTTTATTTAATTCAAAAAAGTTGAAGTTGCTGGATGATAACGAACTAAATAAATTTTACAACTATTTTTTTTCATGATAATGTGTTAGATGTAGATTTCGAAGATCTTTTTTTCTAAATTAAAAGTGTTACAAATGACTTTGCCAAATAACTTAATGTCATTTCTTGAAATTCTTAAATATATTAAAATTGCAAATTATTATCTAAATGTTTTAATTGCTTATCAAATTATATTAATTGTCATGTTGCTCTAGGCATCATTGAGAGAAAATTTTTCAAATTTAGAATTATTGAAAACTTATTTGAAGTCATCATTGTTACATGAAAAAAGAATGATAAGTTGGACAATATTAATCTTGATATTATTATTAATGATTTTATATCTATACATGTTCAGATGATTGTTTTCATGATCATTTATGTGCTTGTTAATGTAATTCTCTTAGTTTTTTGCAATTTTATATTATTGTTCGGTTGTTGTTATTGTTATTTTGTTGTTGCTACTACTATTTTTAGTAATTTTATTGTTGCGGACATTTGTAAGATGTTGTTAGCTATTATTATGATCATTTAGTATTTCATTAAGTATGTCGACCAATGTTATGAATATCGTACCGGACTTAATACCGAATTGAGTTTTGGTATAGTATTGTTCCAGTATCGGTTAATATCGGAATTTTCAAGTAATTTTTTAAATTTATAAAATAGTCAATGAATTATTTAAAAAACTATAAAATAGTTCATTGTCATATTATACAATTGTACTGTATATTTTTAACCTTGTCTGCAAAAATCATAATAAAAAATAATAATCACATTTTTAATTTAATTTATAAAATTAATTTAATAATTATTAATAAATATAATTAAATTTTAAATATATTTTTAAAATATA
>JANSVA010000002.1:3691930-3709966 GCA_025504915.1 Erythroxylum reticulatum | reverse complement strand
GTGTGTGTGTGAGAGAGAGAGAGAGAGAGAGAGAGAGAGAGAGTGTTATATAACTTTGTATATAAATTTTGTTCTATATGTATAAAGTTTTTTATTGTAAATTAGTTTTACATATAAGATATATATATATATATATATATTTGTTGTGGCATCTTTGTGATATGTCAAATTAAAATAGATTAATTAAATTATAGAAATTTCTAATTCATTTTTTTTTGTATGAGATGATTACGAGCTTAGCAAAAATTTCGATCATACTATATGAGTTATGGATTTTTCATATAATTAATTAATGGAAATATGCCTTACGTCATGTTTATATATACTTGTAGATATGACAACTAAAATCTGGATCGGTGATTTGTCCACCACTGAAAAATTGGATGGGTCCAATTATGATATGTGGTAAAGGAAGATTCAGTATCTTCTAAATGAACGAGAATTGCTCAAATATTTGACCATAATAATAACTTCGCCTTCAATCAAAGACAAAGACAAAAACGATATTGATACTGTTAGTGAGCAATATCAAGCATCCTTAAAGGCTTATGCAGATTGGTCTAAAAAGGACCGTAAGGCATGTTATACTATTTTGTATTTCGTGCATGACGATCTAATTGGAGAGTTTGAAGATTGTGCCACTGTTAAGGACATATGGGACAAACTTAAGATCATTTTTAATCAAACATCCGCTTCAAGGCTTCGTGCTTTGCACCTTAACTGGATGAACTACGAGATTAATACGACTCGTACTATAGCTGAACATTTACGAACCATAAGTGTTATGGTTCATGATCTTAAGGTAGCTGGACGGGCTATCTCTGAAGAGGAACAAATCCTGAATGTGATTCGGGCTCTTCCAGATCATACTGAGCATTGGAAGAATGTGAAACTTGTTTTGATACATAATGAGAATGTCCAAATCCTTTCAGAGATTACTAGGCACCTCGAAATGGAGGAAGATCACTTAAAAACATTTGACTCCTCCAATGTGGCTCTTGTTGCTAAAAGCAAAGGACTAAAGAGCAATAATGCCAATCGAGGTAGAAGAAAAAGTTCTCGGCCTCCTCAAAGGAATGGACCAAAAGGTCATATTATCAAGAAGCAAAAGGCTAAAGGCCAAGGAGAGAAAAATATGGCACGTGTGAAGTGCTATAGTTGTGGAAAGAAAGGTCATTTTTCTCTAGATTGTCTCGAACCTAAGAAAGTACCTTTTTTTATCCATAACTCCTGAGTTATATGTTTGTTATCATGCATTAGTTGCTAATTCTCTTCCTAATTAGATTGTAGATACAAGAGCAAGCACATAGTTCGGGATCGAGCTAGCTACGTGGACTTTTATCGGTATCCGGTGGGTTTACAAACTGTTGTGTTAAGAAACGACAGTGAAGAAGATGTCCTAGGAATAAAGACATATCAACTTAAGTTACGTGGAGGGCATACTTTGCTTCTCCATGATGCTCTCTATACACCTGAGGTGCAATGTTGCCTTGTGTCTCTTATAACTTTAATGAAATCAGGATTTGTTTTTAGTTCTGATCATTATGGATTGGATATTATGTATAATGGCAATATTTTTTGCCATGTTACATTGAAAAACGATTTTGTAACTCTTGATTTGGATTCATGTTATGATAATTCGTCTTCTGTTTATGTTTCATATTTTGATCCTGATTCTGAATTTGTTAAATGACATACTAGACTTGGTCACATAAGCCAAGATAGATTGAGTAGGCTAGCTAAAGAAGATCTTTTAGACTGGCTCACAAAGGTTAAGTTGCCTAGATGTGAGTCATGTTTAACTGGTAAGGCAACCGAGAAACCTTTTGGTAAGGCTTCAAGGGTGTCTAAACCCTTAGAGCTTATTCACTCTGATATTTGCAGACCCATGAATGTTAAGGCACGTTATAGGGCTATCTATTTTCTCACTTTAATAGACGAATATTCTCGCTATGGGTATGTTTATCTTTTAGCTCATCGTTATGAAGCGCTTAAAGTGTTCAAACATTTTGTGATTGAAGTTGAGACATAATTGGAAGCAAGAGTTAAAACTCTTCGGACCGATCGTGGTCGAGAATATCTATCTGATATGTTCAAAGATTTTTGTGAGAAAAAGGGTATATTAAGACAACTAACGATTCCTCGAACTCCACAACAAAACGGTGTTGTAGAGTGTAGGAATCGAACATTGCTTGATATGGTCAGGTTAATGATGGCACACGCTCCTCTTCCAATTAGTTTTTGGAGAGATGCGTTGCTCACGATAACTTATATTCTTAATCGTGTGCCAAGGAAAAGTGTACCCGTCACCCCATATGAGTTATGGAATAGAAGAAAGCCCTCATTAGATCATTTGTGCCCATGGGGTTCCGCTGGTTATGTATACAACCCAACTCATATACATGGGAAACTTGATCTAAGAGCCACTAAAATGGTGTTTATAAGATATCCCGAACATTCTAAAGGGTATGTCACCCGAATGATGGCATGACGGAAGTTGCTTCCTGCAATGTTCATTTTTTTTTAGGATGAGTTCCCAAGCATAGGTGAAATCAAAAAGAACCTAGATTTGTATGAGTTACAACAGGATACTCTCGATGAGGACGAGAATTTAGTTACTCTCCAAGTCATTAAGACTTTTCCTAGCCAAAAGAACCAAATCAAGAATGAGGTTTCTCTTCAATCTCTAGACCAAAAAATTGTGGATAGTCTACATGTTTAAAATCTCACATCTCAAAGGGATAATAAGAGTAGTCCTCAACATGATTAGGACTACACATCTCCAATAGCTAGGGGGAGAGATCTTGAATCAGGGCAGACAAATGTAGGGCTTAGACTCCAAAGAAGTGAGCATAGAAGAATTCCTCGAATGATATTTTCAAATCGAAAAGAAAATATTCCTTTGTACTCCTTTGGAAATAAAAAAACAACCTCTTTTCAAGAGGCTGTTGATTCACCTATCCACACAGAGTAGATGGATGCCATGAGGGATGAAATGGACTCAATGATACGAAATCAGGTTTGGGTACTAGTTGATCTTCCGCTCCAACGAAAGTCAATTGGAAACAAGTGAATTTTCAAGATAAAATGTAAGGCAGATGGAACGATCGACAAGTTCAAGGCCCGTTTGGTAGCGAAAGGCTATACCCAAATAGAGGGTATAGATTATGAAGAGACATTTTCTCCTGTTATGAGATTTCCCTCTATTCGCTTACTTCTGGCTCTGGTTGCCCATTTGGACTTGAAGTTGTTTCAAATGCATGTAAAAACTGCTTTTCTCAATGGGAACTTTAAGGAAGAAATTTATATGAATCAACCTATTGGTTTCATATCAAAAGGTCAAGAAGACAAAATGTGTCGTCTTAAAAGATCCATATATGGTCTCAAACAGTCTTCCAGATCATGGTACTTGAGATTCCATGAAGCCATTACTTCTTTTGGCTTAGTCATGGTTTCAGAAGACTATTGTGTGTATGTGAAGAGAACAACAAGTGAAATTTTTCTTCTCACTTTGTATGTTGATGACATATTACTAGCTGGTAATAATATGGAGATGCTCAAGACCACTAAAGAGTGGTTGTCCTCTGTCTTTGATATGAAAGACATGGACGAAGCTAGGTATGTCCTAGGTGTGGAAATAACTAAAAATCGTCCCAAGAAGCTTCTTAGTTTAAGTCAAGAGGCGTATAGTAATAAAATCTTGGAATGTTTTTGAATGCATTATTCCAAACTCGTTGACACTCCAGTTGAAAAAGGCCTTACCTTGAGTCTTGATCAATGCCCTAACACAGAGAAGGAAAAAGAAAAAAATGTGTAATGTTCCCTATGCTAGTGTCGTAGGAAGCTTAATGTATGTTATGTTGTGTATACGGCCTGACATTTGCTTTGCTGTTAGTTTGGTAAGTCGTTGCCAAAGCAACCCAGGACCTGCTCATTGGCAAGCAATCAAAAGGATTTTTCGATACCTTCGTGGTACTTCAGACCTGGTCCTTTGCTATCAAGGCGGATATTTAAAGTTAAGGGAATATTCGGATGCCAATTGGGGTGGCGACCTGGATGAGTCTAGGTCAACCTCAGGATATGTCTTCACCTTGGGAGGGGGAGTCATATCTTGGTGCAGCAAGAAGCAAGACTGTATAACATTATCAACAATGGAAGCAGAGTATATTGCTTGTTGTCTTGCCGCTCAGGAGGCAATATGGTTGAGAAGTTTTCTTCAGGATCTTAATCTTACTCCCAAAGTTAATGATCCTGTTGAATTGTTATATGACAACACTGCAACTATATAGTTTGCTAAAGATTCGAAGTTTCATAGAAAATTTAAGAATATCAAAAGGCGTTATCATTTTGTAAGAGACGTCATAAAAAATAAAGAGGTTGTTATAAAGTATATACCTACTAATAAGAGGGTAGCTGATCCCTTAACTAAAACTATTACCTGACATTCGGTTAAGGCTCATGTGACGAGTCTAGGTTTGCGTAGGGTTTAATTTTTCCATTGAGTTACATCTTGTTGTATAATGGACATGTTTTCAATTATAACGAGCTTTTGTTTAATAAAAGTTTATTTTTCAAATGTTCATTGGTACGCAATTACATGATAAGGCACATTATATTGTCACCACACACCAGGCTTCTGATTGACCTTGTCATACAGGTAATCGCCCTAACGCTTGAGTTACGGGTAGGATGAGACTTCACAATATTAATATTGAATGTATGTAATATTGTGTTATCTTCATACTTGTGTAGTAAGCATGATAAGTTTTTTATATTTGAATAGTCACCTTAGTAAGTCTAAGATGAGACTCTGATGAATTGGATGTGAAAGATTCAAATTTCACATTGAAACCTTAAAGCAAAATCTCGAGTGTCAAGATTAGCATTAGGTATGTTAATCTAGTGGCTCAGATTAGTTTTTAAGTAAAGCTAAATTCATGATTTGCACAGCAAAACAGAGTGACATATCCAACTTAGTGGGAGCTAGGCTATGACTCAGTAGGAGCTAGGCTATGACACACATTTCATATTGTGTATGCTATATAATGACCTTCTTGTGGAGTGACAGTTAAATCCCTTTTTCTGTCACTATATGATCCAATAGACTTTAACGTCTAATCAAATGAAACCGTTCGATTTAGAACTATGATAGAAAGTCAAGGCTTGGTGTTGCTACTTTAGTGTGTTTTTTCCAAGGGCTAAGATGTATACGGTCCAGCGGAGCACATTAGGAAAACAGTTAAGCTAATATGGATTATTATGAGTGTCTAAGGAAGAATTTTTTTTCTTCATCACTATATCAACCCGGGCGATTATACTTAGTGTATAATCATATGATATATCTATGAGCATAAAAGGACAGTGTATGCGTTTGGTGATATTTTGGATGATTTAGGGTATCATGTCTATGTGAAAGTGTTATGTTAGTTAGATTATGACTTAATATAACTCTACTGGTTCTTTACATGATCGTACGCCCCATTCTCAGTATGACATGTGAAATTTTAGAAAGAAGATATAACTCGTAGCTTATGTGGTCGAGTAAGAGTTGTTGGCAGTTACACGAATGACCATATATATATATATAATTCCGTCAGTTTCTTTTCTAATACAAAAGGAGGAAGTTGGTTAATGAGAGTTATCTTTCTTAAGACAACAAATACATCGTTATCTTTCTCTCTACAATTTTGCTAAATCCGAACGAAAGAGAAAAACTTCATTTTTCCTCACGTAAATCACACCATCAAGGGTTAGAATTTGGGGGGTGGATTAACAGTGACTCTAGTAGCCAACTGTAAAATATGGACTAGCAAACAAAGAATTGATCGACCGCTTTCGCATTAAAGTCAGTCCTTATAAAAATCTACAATTATGAATGACCTTGAATGGTGGTGATAGGAATGTCAATGGCCCAGCCCAACTATGGGCTAGGTGGCCCGTGGCTCGACGAGCCAAGATAGGTTCATCGGTAGCCCGATCCGACCACTAACTGACTGGTCTATAGCCCAACCCATGGCTCAACGGGCCATGGACGGGCCAGTATATTTAAAAAAAGTGTCAAACTCAACGTCATTTTTTGAAGTAGCGGTCAAGTCAAGAGCTAACTCGACCTTGACCAATGACTTGATCGGATCGATTATTTTTAATTTGTGACTTAATCAATTTAGGCTAAAATTAGGCTGAACCAGGTCAAAATTGACATCTTTAATTGGTGATGGAGAACTGGAATTCCCTGGATAAACTATTGAGAATGAAGAGCACGAGGTTTGTGTCGGAATTTTGATGTCCAGTGATTGCGATGTCGTCGATGATATGTGACACAAGAATTAGAAATTCAGGTATAGAAATTGGTCCTCTTGGTCCTCTTTTAAGAGGATATAGTTTCCGATAAAGATCATATTGTTGAGAGGTTAGTTGTAGCAAGTTACCCAAAGAGCAAGAGCAGTGGGACATCCGAAAATAAGTCTTACAATTGAGCCCAAGAGGGATGCACAGAAAGCAATACGTAAGGCATCAAACTTTCGCCATTTCTGATGTTGCGGAAAAGACAAAGAGGAGCTTGATTCAATTGTTGAAATATGACAAATGGGTCCATGAACATGGCCCAAGAGATTGGATGCAGTAAAAATAGCCTAAACTTGATTTCGCGTAATTGGTTGAAACCGAAGTCGTGGTGAGAAAATTTGCAATACGGTGAAATGGAAGATTCGGAGAATTGATTTATGTCATTTTTTTATTGTAATATGGTTAAACTAAAACTTCATGATCAGATCTCAACATTCTTATCATGGTTTACTGAATCTCATCTACGTATTTATGGATGATTTTTAATAAAAGAGGGTTGGAAAAAAGTTAACTGAATCGAGAGTATTGGATGTGCTGAACCTGGACCAAGATGTGGCAAAGAGAAAACGGCACCGAAATGGAGCTAAACGGGACAGAAGTGGCACCCAACACGATGTTCACCCCCCACTTTTCATCAGTCTTTTTAAGGGATTCAGTTTAAGCTCCCAAGGTCCTAACCATTAGCTAGCCAATCAGATACAAACTCATCCCCATCCCCTATTGAATTGCATGCAAAACAGGAACATGTGCAAGGGCCAAGTGTTGAAAAGCAAGTCCAAAAATAACCGCCCCAGGAATAATGAGGGCATTTCGTTTCGGCAAAACATTACATAAACGACCAAACCAATCGTGATAGGTGTAGCCACGCATGTCACTCAACTCCACACGCGTTATGATGGGAGCCGAGCCCATTTCTAATTGGTGTAAGATGCGAAAATACCCTCCAGACGCCGGAGTCCAGACACATCAACACTCCCAGTTTCCCCGAGATCATAAATGAATACGAAACAGAGTCTCAGTTTGTGTCAAACCACTGTGTATCTTATTGGATAGGTGTAAGCTTGCATGGACCCACTTCACGCCCAAATCCCACATGTCACTTTCTCAATCTTCTCAAACACGTACCCGTCGTACAGATTCCAAGTGTCAATGTCTCGTGCATCTTCGCTTCATGTTGCCTTACGCTGATTGGTTGACCTCCTCTCTTAAGAAAGTTTCCTCAACCGCATTCTTCTCATATGAACATGGGGTCTCTCTTCTAAGTTTGCCTCCCTCTTCCATCTTCCGCTATTATTAATGTCCAGAGCCACTTTCTAAGCTGTCCTGCAAGAGATTCTGGGGCGTTTTTTCCCTCTTCCTCGCCTCTTCTGTGCTTGGGTGAAGAGTAATCCAAGTGATAGGTCATCTGCGCACAAAACAAAAAACAGGCAACATGATTAAGGCCCTGAGTCCTTGCTCCAACACAGCTAAAACAGCTGAAATTATGTCTAGGTATAGGCCTATAGCACCAAAGCCTGAGGTTTCTGAGAGTTCTGGTGTTGAGAGTTCATTCATGTCCCAGAAGATCAAGCAGTCTCCTTACCTGAGGAACATTTGGCCAGATTTGCAGGCCAGACCCACTAGAACCAGAAAGAGAGGTAGAGCTGCCATTTCTCCAACTGTCCTCAAGAGAGCAAGGACACAGATGCATGGCCTTCCTAACCCCACTCATGCAATATCTTCCGCTTCGCATCTGTTAGCGCAAGGTTTCACTCCAGCTGGAACTCCTCACCTTACTCTTGCAAACCTGGTTGCTGTGAACAACAACATGGAAATTCAGCTCGCAGGACCTTCAGATCTGGTGACACTTCCTCTTATGCCATGTAGTCCATCAATCGCAGCTGTTGCTCAGAAAACAGTACCTGAACACAGTTGCATGGACACAGGTAAGGAGCAGTTGATTGATTTGAACAAAACTGCTGAAATACCAGAGGAAAAGGACCTGTTGCAGCAATTGAAGCAGGAATGTCCCACCAGTATCGTAATAGCACCTCAACCAGTTCGACCTGTAGGCTCAAGCATATTCATCGGTTGCATCAATGAAGACCCAAACTTTACCCCACCAGTGCAAGCTTCTAAGAAGGCAGAGGAAGTTGAGGAAGAAGTAGAGTCTGAGACCTTCCCTGCTGTGATATCTGATTCTAACAACAAAGTGAGGCTGGTAAATTCTGCTTATAAGGAAATGGTAGGCCAGCCAGAGTGTTCGTGGCTTGATTCTATGGTCTCCAACGATGGGAGGTTTAGTGGTGCATGCAAAAGGATCTGTGGAGAGGTGATACTTCATCTTTGTGAGTCGAGGGTCCCAATTTCATCAATTGGCTTTTCATGCTGGGTGCGGATAGAGTGGGGAAATGAGGGAAAGAAGAATTCGACCAACACTTTCTGTGACGTGATGAGGCTGTCGTGCGAATCCAAAGACTATCTGTTCACTTGGAGGTTCCATACCCATAACAGAGAGGGGTCTCAATCAAGCACCAACTTTTGAATAGTTCATAATTTAATGTACACAATAGTTTGCTTGATAATGCAAACTGATGTACTATGTATAGACAGGGCAGCTAATCTACCATGTACACCTCAAAGTATGTATATAGTTCGGTCAGCTTTCAATTTATGGTTTAACCTTTTGGTAAACACATAGGCTTCCGTCTCTCTTATTCACTCTTCTTCAAAGGCTCATTCAAATGGGTGGGCATCATGCTAGAGGCTTTAATTGGCTAAGAAGTAAATGTAGAAACAGAAAGAATACACACAATATAATTACATTCCATAATATTTACAGCTAAACGCTACTCAACTAAGAAATTGTTCATAAAGCATTAACTTTTCAACGTTTTGCCTGTTTTGAATAGCAGAACATTACTTATTCCCGATCTATGCCGGGCCCTTCCATTTGAAATTGTCAGCATATGACTTGGGCTGAAGAAAGTGAAGTATTAATTTTTTATTCACGGGGGAATATATCATTTAATAACAAAATCTGCAGAAACTAAGCAGAAATATTTGAAGTAAATATGCCCGTAGGAATGCTTAATACCTTCAAAAGAGGAGTGTGACGTTTCTTGACCTGCATCGGAGTTGAAATATCATCAGCGTCATGATCCAAATGCGAATTATCAGACCTTTGAACCTATTTATTCTAATTAATCACCATGACAAAATAATTTCCAAAGGTCAACTGATTCAGAGAATGAGAATGAGAAAAAGGACCAACTCTGAGGTCCAGATCTAATGTATTTTTCAAGAAGAAGAAAAAAGTTTGATTAAAAATAAACAAAAGTCCAAACTAGAGTTCATTTGTTCCATGTGACAAATTTGGTGCCATCATATTTAAAGAACACATAACTTTATAGTATCTTGTCCCAGATCTAATTTATTTTTCAAGCAGAAGAAAAAAGTTTGATTCAACAAAAATAAGAATCCAAATTAGAGACCATTTGTTTCAGGTGACAAATACGGTGCCATCATATTTAAAGACCACCTAAAAACTCTAGAGTATGATATCCTCCGTAGCTTTAAGTGACTGTTAGACTACGACCAAAGGCAAATCTTTATAAACTTCGTGAGAATAGCAATCACGAAGTAAAATGCATCGTTCATATATGGATAAGGTACTGCGTCTCAAAAAATATTTGAATTGATGAATCGCAAGCTAAGCAGGAATATATGCCTTACCACATATTCCCAACCATGTTTTTCAGCGAACGCCTTCGCAGCTTCTTCAGTATCAAAGTCAAGTCCTGCATCCCCAACATTGGCGTAAGGGTCTCCAGTGGACGTCCAACCCATCAATGGATTTTCCCACCTGCGTAAAATATGAACCACCGTCGTTATTGATATCATCAACTTGAAGTTTTCCACACAACAGAAACTTCCATCCGTAATTTCAATGAGTTAGGTAAGTAATTTTTTTATATTTTCACAAAAATTTATGATCACAATTTTGAAAATCATCCCATGAAGCAGCAGGATGAAAGTGAGAACAGGATGCTGGACTCTGTGCACACATGATGGTTGCACGACTGGAGGATGTGGAATGACAACCTATCAATCGGTGCTTATAAGAGTTTAATGCACGTATAAGGGCCCTTTGTGAAGACATCTCCGCTCGAATATAGAACTCCAGGTGTCCATGAATAAGGATTTCCCAGTACAATTTGTTTATGAACTTATATTGTCAACCATGCTGCTAATAACTTCTGAAATGTATTGATATATCGCTGCTTGTGCTTCATAGATAAATTAAAGTAAAAGGTGCAATAGACCAATCATACTTTTGAGTCGACAGAAAATCAATTTTCCATCTCCCAAGTTTCCCTGAGCCCTGTTGAGATGCTGTTCGAGCAGGCGAATAAATTATTACCTATCATAAGAAAATGAATGAAATAAGACAACCAAAGACTTGCCATGAAAGATTACAGAAACAAAATGCCAAAGATGATAGTTTTGCGGCAGACAAACATCTGTCTCACTAAGAGAAAATCTACCCAATTTGGATATTGGAACATAAAAGTACCACAATGTGAAACTACAATTTCACTCAAGTCTAGTAAATTGCTACTTCATTCTGCTCTGCCAGTTCAATGAAAAAGATAACAAACAGTCATCTATTTATAATAACAACATTGGAATAACATCACTAGCAACTATTCCAGTAAGCAGTTTGATATATTCCTTCGTACTGGCCTTGAGTACATGCTGAATGCACAAGTCCAAAACAAGGGAAGATTCCTACAAACTTGTAGTTCGTAATAAGAGGAAGAAATTTGAATTTCGGTTTATCCAGAGAAATATTAGACTGGTATGTATGCTCAAAGGTAAAATCATAATTTGAGTCCACAGAAGACCATCTGAACATCTTTGAGATCTAGAACTAATTCTCGAATTGGATCTATGCATCTTGTACTGTAATGAAGATCCGTTTTTTATGAAAGTTAACTGCCAGTATAGTAAATGAAGTTTGATTACCCAAACATTAGCAAGATAGCAACTCTAGGTGTTACCTAATCTTATATCTAAAACTTGTTTAAACTTCATTGTTTCTTTATCACATACAGAGTACAGGGAATAAGAACAAGTTTACGGCATGATCGGTGTTTAATTATAACAATGTCAAAGTTCTACCTTACAGTTTTATCAAAAATCCATGTGATTCCCCAGACAAGGAGAAATTAATGTCGTTTCATTCTTGGATAAGAAGTATATAACATGCCAATTTCAGTTTTCGATTAGCAATTTCACTTTTTTTTCCTCCTACACCTATCAGCATGTCTAAATCGCTTATCATACAATCTCACAGCTACACAAGTTCTCTAATGGATAAGATCACATATTGAAACGCTACAGAAACGAATTGCTTTCTCTTTGACAACTTCGTTCGCAAATGACCTGACAGTTACATTCCTTCACAATTTTCCCTCCTATTCTTCCAAATTCTAAACACAAATTCGAAAAACTCCGTTACCGTAGTTTCCATGACGCAAGCAAATAAAACAGACACAAAAGGGCAACAAAAAAGTGACCAGACTAGACGTACTCTTCTTTTAAGCTGTTCCTCGGGGATACCGGAGACCATGCCGACCTCGCCTGGTTTGATCTCTACCAGAGCGTCCGTAGAGCACAATCTCCGGGACGAAGAAACGACAGCCCACTGGCGAGCTTGAGCAAGGCACAGAACGCCTCTCTGCAGAGAACTTGCCATGATTCGTCGTTTGAAATTAGATCGGTGCGTTCGAACGAAACAGAGCTGATTGATGTGAAGTGAGAGTTTTCACTAAAATTGTCGCTGCGAAGTTGCGAGAAGTTTCGCGCCTTTGCACCCAGTCGATGCCACGTCATAAGTAAATAAACGTCTAAATATGCGAAGAATGAAAATCATTTTTTTCTTTTTTAGTAAAATAATATAATATAGTAAATATAATTAATTAAATTTATATATATTCTAAATATAATTAATTATAATATATTAAATATACTTAATTAGAATATATTAAAATTAAATATAATAAATTTGAATATAATAAATTTTGATAAATTTTAACAAATTTTATTTTCTCTTTTTAGCAAAACAATATAATTAATTAAATATCATTAATTATAATATATTAAAATCAAATAAAATTAATTAGAATATTAAAATTTGACGTAAAATAAAATTTTAAATTTTATTTTAGCAAAATAATATAATTAATTAAATAATATTAATTATAATATATTAAATTAAATATAATTAATTAGAATATATAAAAATTTTCATATAAAATTTAACTAATTTTTATTTTGTCTTTTTTAAGCAAAATAATATAATTAACTAAATATCATTGATTTTAATATATTAAATTTTGATGTAAAGCAAAATTTTATTTTTCCAATAAAACAATATAATTAATTATAATATATTTTTCAAGATTTTCAATAAATCAATCACTATCAATATTAATAGTAACCGTTCATTCATCCTAACCAGTCATCGTAATTATAATAATTATATTTATTCTTATTTTTCATTATATTCATTCTTATTCTTGTTATCATTATTCTAACAACCTATTTGGTTTAAAGACTATAATAGATAAGAAATTGAATAATTATTATTAAAAATAGAAAAGATGAGGAATATAATATAATAGGTATTATTTTATTTGGTTTACTGCTAAATAATTTATATGTTAATGTTTGGATTGAAAATATAAAATTTGAATAACAAAGTAACAATTATCAAAATTAGTTTTTCATTTTCATTAATTATATTTTATTATTATTATTATGATAACGGTGGTGATGATGACGACGACGACTACGATGACGAATGATGATGACGATTATAATAATAATTATTATTAATTTTATTTATTTATTATTAAATTCTTTATTGTTATTAATTTATTATTTCTACTTACTATTATTTTTATTATTACTAACTTTATTATATTTATTTATTATATTATTATAATATTATTAATTTCTTTATTATTATTAATTTTCTTCTTATTATTTTTAATCTTATTATTCTTATTAATTTATTATTATTATTTATTCTTAATTTTCCACTTACTAGTATTCTTATTCTTATTATTTAATTATTTTTATTAATTATATTTATTATTATTATTGTTTTTCTACTTATTATTATTATTATTATTATTTATTTTAGTACATTATTAATTATATTATTATTTATTATTATTATTATTAAATAATAACAAAAAGGATAAAAAAATCTTCAATAAATAACTCTATTCTTGTAATAGCTAAAGATATCTTTTAATGATATTTAACTATTTCTAAAAATTGAAGAATACCTAATTTTAGAGTTAGATATTATGATATTTTTATATAACTAAATAAAAAATTATTTAAATTTTAAGAATACATCAATTCCTATTCTTGTAAACCAAACATATTCTATTTGAACCAACCTTTGCCTTATATTTTATTAAGAAAATATCTTTTAACTTTAAACTTGGTTAAATTAATATTAATAAACTTACTTTAAAACCCACATAAAAACATTCTTTGGAGTTATAAATTTAATAATTTTTTATCATAATTTAAGATTATTACAATTTAAGGATTATGTTTTTCTTCCTATTTATTTGAATAGGGAATCAATCCCAAGTTTATAAACAATATATGGTTTATCAATTTTCTATGTTTATATTAAATTTAACTTTTGTTTCTTGCTCGTTAGCGTTGAATTAATGGCATTTGGATAAAATTTCTAATATTACCTTAGGCTTATATAGCAATTTTAAAATTTTTAATTGTATAACTAATTTTTTAAAACCTTAACAACTTATTTCAAAATATTAATTTTTGTTAATGTAACTAATAAATATATATTCATGTAATGTTTGGAGGACATATCACACCATTAAAAATAACCGTTTGAATTGAATTGAATGGTTGAAAATTTTAAAAATTGATAGCTTAATTAAAATTTTAAAAAATTTGAAAATTGAAAATGAAGAAATTGATCTTAAAAAAAAAAAGAAAACTTGGGATTTGCTCACTTGGTTAGAAAATAATTTTCAGGACCGGCTAAAAGAAGAAAATACATATAACTAAAGACAAAACGTGGCATTATCCGCATTGTTCCCTACATTGATATGTTATTTACTATGCTCTTCATTGCTTTTATTTACATATTTTAAATTTATAATCCAATTTTCAATAATTGGGTTTGCCTTTACTTATAACGCAATTTGGTAAGGAAAAAGACTAGCAATCCTATGAAATAAGACTAACACGGGACTAAACTTCAGACTTTCAGTTACGGCAATTATTCGCGGAACAAGAGTTTGTACTTTGTATAACCAAAAAGAGTGGAAATTAATTCATAAATATAATTTATAATTTATAATTATAATTAAAATATATAGTTTATAGATATGAGTAATTAAGTTTTTAATATGTTAATATTTACAAACGAACAAATAGTTATTTTAATTATGAATATTTAATTGATAATAATGTGAATTTTATTTAAAAAATTTAAAATGCCTTTAACATATATACTCATGAAAATTATAATTACAAATTCAAATATATATATTAGTCCAATACATTCCAGGGAGTCATTTGTCTACATGCTTTAGTTTGACCTCAAGCCACTTGTCACTTTCTCAGGATTTGATTCCAGTTGTTGCTTGGTTTTATCGAGACCAAGTCACCTTCCTCGTCCTCTTCCTTGATCACTCCACACTTGATGTTCGATAGAGCCCACAGAGGCACAGACACCAGTTTTCGGGATTGTTGAATGTAATATCTTCTCTCGATCCCAAAGCTTCCCTTCTTCTCCAATCTCTCTCTCTCTCTCTCTCTGTGTTTCGGTGTATCTGCATGAAGGACAACAGCGGAGATGACGCTCCAAGAAGAGAATTCAACCAAATCCAAGCTCGAGTTGGCGTGCTCAGAATTGAAAATGCTTCTTCAGATCTCTACAAAGATGGAAGATAGCCTAGGAAAGATGGGAAAGAGATTTGAGTTTATCGATGAAAGTCTATCAACAGCATCCAGAAGAGTAGCTCCTCTGCATTCTATGGCCATGGTCACTCGAGCTCTTGAAACCAGAATCAATAGGGCAGTATCTCCTGCGCTTATCGTCTTGGATAGTTTTAAGCTCTCCGAGTCTCTACAACACAAGCTCCTTGAAGTTTCCAACAAATTACCTCACCAGGAAAACCCTGAGAAACAGCTCAAAAACTTGCTCAAATATGTCGATTGTGTTGATAAATTAAACGCGGCGATAAACTCGATTAGTCGCGATGGCGAGCAAGTGATCCAGAAGTTACAAGAAGTGGTGGAGTTCTTGAGCAGGACTAAAGCTACGGATCATTTTAGAACGCATAGACTGAGAGAGACTATGCTGACGCTCAAAGCTCTCTACGATACAGAGGTTAGTGCCATGAAATTTGATGGGTTGCTCGACGAGGCACTGCTCAATTTACAAGATGAATACGAGTCCCGATTGCAGCAGTTAAGGCACGAAAATGTTGGCGACACACAAACGGAAGGGATTGATGAAGGTGAAACAACTGTTCTTGATCTGGGTTCGGAGTTGGAGATTGAACTTCTCAGAAGAATTTCCGAAACTCTGGCTTCTAACGATTGCTTGGATATCTGCATCGACATCTTCGTCAAGGTATGTGGCAGTCAGATTAGACAGTTTTTAAGGTATGCAATTTAAGATCAGATTGTTTGTTATATATCTGCTTTAGGTAAAGTAAGATGATAAAATAAGTATATGTGAAGTTGAGTTGCTGTACTCAAAAGCTTATTCAGAATCTTCAGGTACATGATACGAATGAAAGACGTAGAAAGTTTAATGTTTGTTCTGGTTCAAGCAGGTGAGGTATAGAAGAGCAGCAAAAGCTTTGATGCGGCTAAACCCAGATTACCTTAGAACATATACTCCTGAGGAAATTGACGAAATGGAGTGGGAGACCTTGGAGACAGTAATAAGCCTTTGGATTCAACATTTTGAACTTGCAGTGAAGAAAGTACTTGTGTCCGAAAAGAGACTCTGCAACCAACTTCTTGGAGGAATCATGGGAGGAGCTGTCCGGTTGGAATGCTTTGTAAAAATTGCAGACAAGATCATGGCAGTCTTCTTTCGATTCGGTGAAGGCGTTGCAAGGAGCAACAAAGAGCCTCAGAAGCTTTTCAAGCTCTTAGACCTGTTTGACTCCTTAGAAAAGCTTAAAACAGAGTTCGTAGAGGTTTTCGAAGGTGAAGCTGGGGTTGATATTTGTACAAGGTTCAGAGAACTAGAAAAACTCCTGATACATGCTTCAAGCAAAGTTTTCTGGGAATTTGGTCTCCAGATTGAAGGCAATTCCGATGGTTATCCTCCACCGCAAGATGGGTCTGTCCCAAAACTCGTAAGATATGCCATTAACTATCTCAAGTACCTTGCCACTGAAAGTTACAGTGCTCCCATGGCCAAAGTTCTATGGACAGAACAAATATGGAAAGCTGGCGCTTTATCAAAACCCGAATCAGAGGATAATTTGCTCGTAGAAGCTGTAACCAACGTCATGGAAGCTCTTCAAAGGAACATTGAATCGAAAAGATCACGCTACACAGATAAAATTCTGTCACATGTATTTGCCATGAACACGTACTGGTACATCTACATGAGAACCAAGAACACCGAACTTGGGAAGCTACTGGGAGAGCAATATACGAAGAAGAAGTACAAGATTGTAGCCGAGGAAGCAGCTTATATGTACCAAAAGCAAGCTTGGGGACCTCTTATAAGATTGTTAGACAAAGAAGAGTTGAAGAAGCAGAATTATAACAACGAGGCCATGGTGGCTCTGATAAAAGGTAAGCTTGAAACTTTCCTGAAAAGCCTCAATGACATAACTGAGAGGCATAGGGAGTGTTATGCCATCCCTGATATTGATCTGAGAGATCAAATTAGACAAGCGATCATTAAACTTGTGGTTACCGCCTACGTCGAGTTTTTTGACGCATTCTCAAACGTTTTACCGGCGAAGTCTTATGTTAGTCCCGAGTCAATCCAAGGCCTACTTGTTCAAACCTTTGTCGGAGTTGATCGGCTTGACGAAGCAAAGTTGAAGCAGCGTGATTCGAGGATTCGGGGACGTGGTGGACGACCTTCCATGTCTATCGAAAATGTTGTCAAGGAATTTCGCAAGTCGCGAGCAAACAATGGCGGTGGGTAGGGGAATTTGCTTCCTTGTTCCTGTCACATTTGAGTACATTCAATTATTGGTTACACCATAAAACTTGTCGACTTCATGCAAAAGAGACCAGAGTCCTTGTGTTTCTTTCTGTGAAAGGTAAATAAAGTTCCATTACCAACAGACACTGTTTTTGTAACATAATATGGTCGCAGCTTTGTTCGACCATCTCTTTATGATCTTCGGCTATTTGCCTTATTTCATATTTGAGAAGGGTAAAAGTTAACATTATATATATTTTTTTAATTTTAATTTTTCAAATTTTAAAAAGTTTATTAAATTGTCATAAAATTGAATAAATTGAAAATTTTAAAATATAATTAAAAGATATTATTGTTTTAAAGAATTTAAAGTTTAATTTAAAAAAGAGATTATTAAATAAAAATTATCACAATAAACTTATTAATTTATAAATTGATTGATTTTTAATGATAAAAATTAT
>JANSVA010000002.1:3671252-3691575 GCA_025504915.1 Erythroxylum reticulatum | reverse complement strand
TAAATTGATTGATTTTTAATGATAAAAATTATTAAAATATATTGGATTAAAAATTAAAAATCAAGTAAAAAATTTAATAATTGAATTGGTCAAATTGATTAATTATTTAAGTAAACATAACATCAAAGTTATTTAATTAGGGGTTACTTGGTTGAATACTTGACTTGTAAAAAGGCAGAAGATTCTGTACAAAACTTTTGACTGGCCAATAAGTGCACTGTCTCAAGAGCAACCTGTGGCAGACGAATTATGGAGAAGGTCCAAAACTCGCACATATCATAAACACCGATCTTGGGAAAAGGATTAATGAACAGCGGCTAGATTTGGCTTGACGGCTGATACAGTTTGATCAGCTCAAGATTATTCCCTTGCTTGTACGCCTCTGCTGGACTTGCATGCGTAACTGGTAACTGTTAAGTATTGGAACAAACTTGATGAAGACTTACCAAAGTACGTAACTCACAAGAGCAGCTAGGCCCAGGTGAGAAGTTTTTGGGTTCGACCCAAGTACAAGCTAAGTCCCAGTACCTGAAACGCATAGGCCACAACTCTCGGGGCGTGCGATGGCATAATTCCCACGGCTAGACGAATCTCCCAATTTTGCGTTTCCCGTACTGTACCCGAAGCTTTCCCTTTTAAACGTTCCCGACGTTCCGTGTCTGAGGATAACATCTTCTTCATGTTAAATTAAAACTGTCCTCTTTCACTTGCAAACATTTAATCAAACACTTGACTTTCTTATTTAGAACATGGCTTCCACTTCCTTTGCCGATTTCCCGGAGGACGTCCAGCTCTCCATCCTTTCATTCCTCGACCCATCTGACATCGCTAACTTCGCTTGCACTTCGAAGCGCTTCGTTTTGCTCTGCAGAAACGAGAGCAAACTCTGGTACACGATCTGCGATAGGCGGTGGGGGTCAAAGACCCAAATCAACAAATGGGCAAAAGGGAAAATCTCCTACAAGCACCTCTACAGGACTCTCAACAAGTGGGAGCATCTGATTGGCTTCTGGCGCCGATGCGGTCAAAGTCAGCAGAAGCAATCCGCCGTTAACGGAATCAAGCCCCCGTGGTTGGTCTTCTTCGAGTGGGGCCCTTCGTTTCTCTGCGGCTCCAGAGTCTCTCCATCCCAAAACGGCACGTACAACGTCACAAAGACGCCGTTTTTATGGCTCAGCATTTCGGAGGAAGGCCACATTGTAAATTACCTCGATCCCTCTGGGCAAAACTGTGGTGATTCTTACGACGAATTGGGGTTCGCGGAGATTGATTTGATTCCGGTGAACGTTAATTTTATCGGGGACGTGCATTTTAGTGTGGAGGAGAACGTGGGTTATGCTTTTAGAAATCTGAAAATTGAGGATAATGAGAATGCGATCGCCAGAGTCGAAAGTGGGTCCCCCGGAAGCTTGCCGGAGACTTCAGAGATGTATCAATACTACGCCAACAGGATGAGTCCTGGAGCTGATCGGTCGTGGAGGAGGCAGAGGAGGAGAGAGAAAGAGAGGCAAGGAAAAAGGAGGTGGGAAACAGAGCATTTCTTGAAGATTGTTGATTGCTCACCAACACCATCACGACCTCTTCAAGGCCTATGGAAGGTGTGGTTAATTCAGTTTTACGATTCGCATTTTTGCTGTAAACCACTTTTGTTAACTCTTCATGTTGTAGGTAATTGTTTGCTAATCATTGGCAAAGCTTTGTTTCTATTTTGTTCAGAGAACTGGCATTTTGGCTTTCCAATTTGAATTTTACAGCGTTTATTAATGCATCCTGTTTAAAAGAAATTTATATGGTTAGGTACTTCGACCGTGTTAGCCTTCCAAATTGATGCTTTTCTAAGTTTTAGTTTTGAAGAAATGATTAATGATTATATCGAGTGAAATACCTTCATCTGAAACTTTAGCTCGGGAATTGTAGTTTTGGCAGTTATAATGAGAATAGTACTCTTTTGATTGGTACACTAGGTTCAATTTGATTATGGACATGGTCGATCAAATTCGGATTATGTTTTACATTTTGTTCTGGTTTTGGCATAAGAATTAGTTTGCTTTCTGATATTCTTCCTATTTCATGTTACAATGGTCAAGACTGTAGACTGGACTCTACCTTTTTGTCACAATTGCCTCATAAACTCTTTCACTGAACGTTGCAGGGGTTGTCTGATGACATGAAGTTGGAATTCTATCTTGTAGCTTATGATGGAGTTGGCATCTCGTGTCGAATGGTTGGAGACTCGTCTGAGCGGCTTACCAATTGTTCTCCCGTATTCTGGACATCAAATCCCACTTTTATGAAGTCCCCAATTTCTTGTGAGGAAGCGAAGATATATGATACTCGGATACATTTTCGACCATCTGAAATAGGAGATCACATACACTGGGATGGTCCGTTTATAGACGATGAAGTCGTCTCTCGCATTATGCACATTAATTCGAGTTATGAGTTAGTGATTCCAAGTTTGGCAGATGCTTCCGCGAATCCTTGGCGTGTTGAAGGACGGATTTGGTTATATAGGAATGGGACGTTTGGGTTTGGATTTCTTAGGGATAATTTTATTGTTGATCTGAAGCATATTGCTCGGAATAACTGTCTTCTCGATGCAATACAGTCTTCTGATGATTTAAATCCTTCGGGATCTTAGGTTGTAAAATTGATTTATAGCTAGGTGTCATAATGCTCAATGACAATGTTTATCAGATAATTTCCTACAAAATAATGAAGTTCAATTGTTATGATAGGTTCCTTGAGTGTTGATATATTTCCTCCGAGTTCCTCCATTTCTCTAGATGTCGTGAATCGGCCTTATCGGCAGTGAGAAACTAGGTAAGTTATCCTAATTGCTATACTCTTATGGAGAAAGTTTGCTTTGGAGTTTGGATTATACTCAACTGTTTGTGCCATCTCGTAGCTTAGTTAGTGTTACATGCTGAGAATCAAATATGTCTTAGAATCTTCATTTATATATTTCTCATTGTAGCATCAGATCATCAAAACCAATCAAACAAAAACCAGCACATGCCACTGTAAGTAGGAAGAAGTTCTCCCTCGAATAAAGGAGAACCCAGTTGAGCTGCTGGGAATGGAGAAACCATGGCAGATTATGACTAAGCATCCACTTTCAGTTTCTACCATTTTCTCTCTCGCTGCCTCACCTTCAAGTTGGCTAAGTTTACCCTTTTCCCCGATAAGTTAATATAATTGGATGGACTAATCGTTCATCCTCCATGAATGCATGTGAAGCAGCTACTGCGGTAGGGAAGTCCTAGCACTGATCTTTCAACATCAACAAGAATGTGCCGATGGAATGGAATGGTTTTAAGTTCTGTCCGGCCGAAAAGCTTCTTCTAGCTACCACAACAGATAAGGGAGGCAATCATATTTATAAGATAAAAACGATAAAAAAAGAAAAGAAGCAACTTTGAGATTCCCGAGCGGCCGTTAGCAGAGAAGAAATTTGGAAAGTAATATCACACACGGGACGTTAACACTTCCTTGAGTCTAGAATCCCATACAGGATTTAAATTACGTGATAAGATACTAATATGAACAAAGTTATCAAAAGGGCATTTGGTCTAGTGGTATGATTCTCGCTTTGGGTGCGAGAGGTCCCGAGTTCGATTCTCGGAATGCCCCCGTCCTTTATTTTGCATTTTTCAATTGCCCAATATTCGAGATTTCAAATATCTGGCGAGGTTGGTTTCGCTGTCATGGGCAATCAAAGTTGGTTGCAAGGTTATTCATTTTTTGTTTTCTTAAGGTTTACAGAATACAGACAGTAGGATTCAAAGTTTTCGCTGTCATGATTTATGACAGTAGGATTGGAACTCCTTCACTATAGGACTTGGGTTCATTCAAAGTTCTGTTAAGGCTTATTGATAGATAAAGGACAGGATTCTAATTTTCCCAAGAAACTATATTCTCCATTTAAGGCGGATGTTTCTTGAAGGGTGGGATCTGCCTGAAGCTTCTACGCCGATGTACATCGGAGTCTGTGAGCTGTAAGAAAACCAGACATTAGACAAAAACCTGGGTTGGCTAAAACTTCCATTGTTTAAGATCCTGTTACCCAGTCAAAGTATTAGACCCTACACAAACTTATCATCTATGGCTTGTGAAAGTTTCAAACATTGGTGTGCTAAGCAATGTCCACATAATCATAATTGCGTTCACTGAGTGCTCGTCATGTGGGGTCTGTGTTTCCTGGAAAAACCTCATCTTCCTCAGGACAGTTGAACCACTTCTTCTAGAGGAATAGGTGCTGTAGAGGAAGAGTAAATGCTTGTCGCTTTCACGTCCCCTGTAAGCCCAGCTCGAAACTTCAATCATTAAACTAATGAGAATCGATGTACTGAAACTGAAAACCAAAATGATAGAGACTCAGATTTCTACTATCGTTGATATTTACCATGGGATGATGATAGTGTGATTAAATAAATGAAGAAACGCAATTACTAGTCAGAAAAATGAGGCAAATGTAAGAGCTGTGGCTATTTGTTTCCTAGCAGTTTGAGTATGAGTTGCATCCATTCATGTTTTGCAGGTCATGTGTGAAAGAGTGGAAAATCTTATGTTATAGCGAATCACCAGTTAGCCAATGCAAGTCATGTGCGAAAGGGGAAATCTTCTCCTGAACACGTGTTCTGTGCTAAAGATATCGTTTCTAGAAAGGGGTTTATAATTTTCTGTTAGAAAACAATTAGGAATCCAAGCAACCAGAGTTTGATAGTTCGGCTTATGGACCCACAAACTAGAGTTAACAATTTTGCTATTGCTCAGTTCTGAAATTAATATATAAATTGAAATTAAATTAAATTGATTAAGCTTAAATTTTTAAAAATCAAATTCATATAAAATTTTAAATTTTAAAAATTTAACCCGATTGATCAAACCCAATTAAAATTGAATTCATTTAAACTAAATTCAAGTTTGATTTAAATCTTATAAAAATTGAATTCGATCGCTATGCATTATTAATACTAATTTTATAATAATTAATACATGTAATTCTTAATAGCATAAATGATTTGTTAGTGTGTAAAAGTAATTAAATAATAAGAAATAAAGAATAAAATTAAAAATTAAAAATTAGAGCATATCTTGAATACGCTTGAACTGCGCAATCTGCGAGTGATGGAAGCTCTGCACTCGTTTAGTAATTAATTAAACTGTGCAAGGTCTTGATGATTGGGCCATACTCAATTGACTAAACTTGCCGTTGCAAGGAATTCATTCCAAATTGATTAATACGACATTGGTAAGGAATGACATCGGAGATGACGCTCATGGACCATCACTTGAAGATCTTAGAGTGCACACATAATAATATTCATACTTCTTTGAGATCTAGAACCTTGATTTCAACTTACTTGGGAGGTTACTTGTACTTGTTTATTTGACGTTAATATTCTATAATGACCTTCATTCTTTTCGTGTTTATCAAGTAATTTACTTTAATATATAATTTATAAATTATTATATATTTTTATGATTATTCAATGCATATTAAAGATTATTTATTTGGTCCATAGCAAAGTGATGAATAGTTACCGAAAAATCTTGTTAAAATTTTGCTTTCTTATCAAGAAAATTAAAATTTATTTAAAAATAAAAATATGAAATAAAAATTAATTAATTAATTTTTGTTTATAAAATTCAATTTGTTTTAAAAATTAGTTGATTAATTAATAAATTAATTAGATTTTAACAACAAAAATTATTAAAATTAATCAAACTAAAAAATTTAAAATCAAACTAAAATATTATCCAATTAAATTTTTTTTCGATTGAACCTGATCAGTTTTTTAACCTTTGGTCTTAAGTATTACGATACAAACAAAAAATAAGATTTTGTATTTTAAAAAATAAAATCATCAAAATAAATTTTAGTTATCACGGTGAAGTACATGCCTATGTTGGAATTTTTAAGAATAGGAGTACTTGTTTATCCATTAATTGTTTCTCATATTAAGCAACTATACTAAAATAAAACAACAACAATAATAACAATAATAATATTTATTTAATAAAAATTTTGCTAAAATATGGGCTCTAGATATAAGAGAATTAGAAAAAGACTAAAATATATTTAATCCTCTGTATTTTATCCTTACTCCTTTATTTTAAAAATAGATTTATTATCTTATTTGAGCATCAATTAAAAAGGAATTTAGAATTTAAAAATATTTTTTTATTTGGGTATTATGTACATGTTACATTTTTTTTGGACAAAAATATCCTTTTAGTCTTTTATTGACTAAAATACATTAAACTTCTATTTTTTCTTTATTTTATTATGCCATTTATTTTAAAAATAAAAATTATTTTAAGCATAGATTACATTTTAACCGTTAATAAATAAAAAAGAAAATTTATTAAAAATATCATTATCTTCACAACTGTATTTTATGACCATTAATTTATGAGAAAAAATTTAAAAAAAATATTTATGAAACAAAATTAAAAAAGGAAAAAAAATTAAGGTGCCATTTTTTTTCATAATTTGTTGCATTTGTTGTTGTATCTAGAATCTGGATTCTGACTCTTCTAGTTTCCTAAGAAAACTAAGAAATTAGATTAAGTAAGTAAGGTAATTTAGAATAAATACGTTACTTTCTTTAATTGTCAATTGATTGCTTGTACAAATAAAATAAGAATTTTCAACTTTAAAATAAAAATTAAATAATTTTAATTTTTTATTCCTGATTTGGATATAATTTGAAATTAAATATTAGGAACAACAAATAAATAGTTTATAAAAATTTAAATATTTCTCTCACATTCATTTAACATTTTTCTTTTTTTTCTTTATGTTTCATATTAAGTGAAACTCTCAATTCAATAATTTATATTATAAAATAAGTTTATTTTGTTTTTTAATTTTATTCTTATAAGAAAGATCATAAACAATTATTTAAAAATTAATAATTTATTGAATCATTAAAAATAATTTAAATTATTTATTTATTAAATACAAAATTTTTATTTAAAAAACTAAAGGGTAGTTTTGTCAAAGAGATGCAGACTGTACAATTATGGTTATGTTATCATAATACAAGGATAAAAAGGTCCTTTTGAATTTTAAGCTTCTTTGACTGGTGGTCAAAGAGGGTCTTTTTTAAAAATAAATGGGGAATAATGTACTAAAAACATAAGGAGTTAAATATATTTTTGCCTTAGAAAAATATGAAAATCTTGATTAGTAATAAACTCATATTAAAAATATTTCATGACTTGAGCTAGATTTGTCAAATCAACAAATTGGGCAGATTCATCTTTATCCAAGAACAATCTAGTGAGAATAAAGATACTAAGTTTGTTGTTCCACTTCATTCCTAACATGCAAAAAGTCACACTTGACGAGTAAGTGTAAGGAAAAAAAAGACTCATTTTTGAGCCAAAGTATTATCAAGAGTTTCAATAATAGGATTTGAAATCATTATTTCATGAGCACTCATGCCAGAAGCAAACGTATGGTTTATAGATAACCCTTTCTAGGTCATTTGTATATCTTTGAAGTCATTGTTTCATGAGCACTCATGCTAGAAGCACGAAAATATGGGTTAGTGATAACCCTTTGTTGGTCATTTTTACATACTTCCCCTTAGGGAAAACTTATTCATAAAGAATAACCATTATGCAGGAAATGATTGGAGTATGAACAACTAGAATGTAATGACTAACTTGCTGAAGATGTTTGGAAATTGACTCTGGATAAATCAAATGATCCAAATCAACAATTTTGAGCATTTTACGAATACTTCTAAATTTTAGTTTTGAATTCTTAGTTGAAAGTTTAGAATCATCGTCGTGATCCTCATGTTAATAGTGAAATTTTCGAGCAGGTTAATAAGTAAATATCTCGTTTTATTTATTCTTCTTCCTTCGCTGTTGATTATAAAACCCATCAATTATCTCTATCTTGATTCCCTTTTATTATTATATTATTATGTTTAATTGATCCTTTTTTTTCATTTTTTGAACTCAATCTATCATTGAAAAGTGTCAATTTCAATTAATCAATTCCAATGAATACAATTTTAGCAAAATTAACCTAATCATATACGTTACCGCTTGATCAAATTTTTTGTTGCAAGTAATTAACAATAATTAACACATTGATGTTAAATGTGAACACAGACAACCTCTCTTCATTTGTTTTTAATTACGAAATAAAGCAATCATATAATTAAGTCCAAATCGGTGGTTTTGTCAAAAATATTAGTATATTACATTGTAATTATCACAATTAATATTTTATTAAGTGTAGTTATCCATTAGCTTTGTCAAGTCCTTCGCGTCCATAAGCAAACAAAGACTTTCTTTACTTTATGGTAAAAATTTGAACATTTTCTGACGTTTAGGTTGAAGAATACAACGAAACCTTATCAATTCTTATTACTATATTTCATTACAATAATTTATTCATCATTACGATAAGTAGGCATAATAATATGACAATAATTTCAATTAAGCTTGAACGAAGTTTAATTAAATTATAATTAAAATAATATCATTTTTCTTAAATCATTTCAAATTGAATTTTAATTTAATTAGTTTAAATTTAACCGAACAAAATTAACGAATTTCAAATTTAACTAGTAATTAAAAAATCTAACCAAATTAGTTAATTTAACTGTAAAAGTTTTAAATCAATTAATTTTTTGATTCAGTTATTAATTTTTAATTTAATTTACTTTAACAACACTTATTATTAAAAGTGATTAGTTTATTAATTACTTGGTCAATTTTTGTAAATTAATAAATTAATTAACAATTTTTTAAACTAAATTTCAAAATTTTCGATATGTTTAATTTTTTTAAAATTAAACATTTTGTATAGTTTTAAGTAAATTATTAAAACATTGCTTTCTGAACATTTTCTTCATCTGCCAACTAATCCTTGTAGGTCAACTAAACCCCGTCCTTTATGTGATTTCCACATGAAAGTATATAGAGATAGGGATGAGTTACATCCACCATTTAAGCGGTAGGTGTAAATTTCTCAAGAAGCTTCTATTATTATAATTCCAAAAATCGAGCCGTTTGCATTGAATTGTCATTTAAATTGATCCATTCAAACTAATTTTCTAAATGGATAATTTAAAATAAGTGACTGATAAATTTTTAAAATTTAACTCTTAATTATTTTGCTTAAAAATGAAAAATGTATTTTGTTATTATTATTTTAGTTAAAATATAATAAAAAGAACATTTTCTAAAAATAAAAATTAAATTCGATAATTTAAAATTTTTGGAAAAGAATTCCCTCAGAAGAATCTCTTTTAATTTATATATAAAATATCATTAAATGTTCAAATTATTTAATTTAAGTTAATTACAAGTATTCACTGCTAAATTAGCAATTAAGATAAAATTGTAATAAGGGATTCAGTGCCTCGACCTTTTCAAGCCAACACGTTCAGATCTAGATGCCCGAGTGTCGTGGGTACCTTCTTCCCCAAGAAGTCAAACCTCATCGAAATTCACATGGAACTTTCTACAGTAATAGTTTTTGATTCATTTTCAAACATTTTGTTTGACTATTCATCGGCCATCCATGAACCTCTCTGATCCTAGTCGTCGTCATTATTTCTATTTTAGCATTCTTTATCAACTCTCTCGTCATCAATCTGCATATACAGCTCAATCCACATATAAGTAGCCATCAAAACGCACACCCTTTTGGCCATTACAAAGAAAGCCAACTCCTTCATTCATGTCAAGTGACCCGATGTTGAATCCATTAAGCTGCACCAATCCTAAGAAGACCAAGGATTTCAGAACATGCAAAAGCCATTCACTGAAACCTAGAAGGTCGAGAAAGAACTCTGCAAATCCTTTCTCGGATCGTGGCCTCGACAAATTCGAAGAGCTTCTCGCTGATCTTGAGAAGAAGAAGAAGATGATATACTCTAAAGTGGGACCTGAAGATGTGTATTACGTTCGGTTCAAGTATTCACCTACAAACGATATTGTCCCTGTCGTTGTGAAGTTGAAAGATCCTGATGAAAAAGAGAAGGTTATCGAGGTCGTGGATTCTAAAGAAGACAAGAAATTAGATAGTGATAAGCTCGATGCTCATGACACCACCGAGGTCTTGGATAAGTCGCCGAGAAGAGGGTCGTCAACTCCAGATAAAAAGATTGAGAAGAAGAGGTCTTCATGGAATTTGATGTTGCACAAATGGAGAAGACCATCTTTTTACATGCCGATGATTGTGATCTTCATCTTGCTGTTACTGATTTTCTTTGGTCGATCGGTTGTTATCCTATGCACATCTTTAGGGTGGTACGTAGTTCCTACATTTGAGTCCTAAAAAGCCGATGAAGAAGAAAATCAACAAGAGAGGATTTAGCGAGCCTAAGATGGTAAGCGATGATTTATCTTCTCCAAAGTTGAGCAAGATTCACGGGACTATGAAACTTAAGTCAGAACAACCGAAGAGTTTCTCCTGATATGTTCTTGTTTTTTCTTTTTTTGGGTTCTTCTCTTTTTGTTTAATTCCCAGAGGTTAGGAATTCAGTTTTCATGGGTTGTAAAGATCTTTTTGGTTCCAAATTCCGATGTTTGGTTGGGATTTGAGTTCTGTCTCTCTAGTGGATGTTCATAATTGTAAATTAAAAGTAATATGAGATTAAGTTAGGTTTGGAAGATAGTTTTCCCAATTTGCTTATTGTACAGCTGCATTCTTTGTTCCTTTTCTTTTTCGGGTTCAGGAAATTGAACATTGATTTTCTCTGTATATTCATTTGACTCAATTCTTTATTGGAGAAGAGATGACGGAAATAATCAATCAAGGGAAATAAGCAGAGAAAAGTCACAAATTGATGCGGGTGATGAACGGATCAATGACTGATTTCTAAACATTAGACCAGCCTAAGAAGAAAGCCACCATTTTTGAATAAGCAGAGTTATCTTGAAGATGAATGGATTTGAAACAATTCAGGTCAATTTCGTACAGTGAGAATATTATACTTCAGGATCACCCAGATATGTCATTTGTGATTGTTGGTATTTTGATAGATCCAGGGACAATAATCCTTTTCTTTGGCTTTTTGGTACATATGCTTCGTAGCTAATAAACTAATATATCAGACTTCTATGCCTGTCTTGTAAAGATTTTAGAATCCTGTCTTGTAATACTTCCTAAAATGGCGGGGCAGTTGACCTCCGTGAGTCACGTGAGAATTTTAGACCCGAAATACAAGGATAATTTTATAAGACCAAAAGCTGTAAACATTAAATTTAAAGCCTTTGTAATTTGATCTTCTTCACGTCAAGGACCCATATGGTTTGATTCTTGAGTGTCAAGACGACTACAAAGTGCTCACGACGTGCCTTCACATAAGCTGTATGCCACTAACATTAGTACCATGCAACAAAAAACTGTGAAGAGCTGACGTTCTGAGATGGGAAAAGTTAAATGAAAGAGCGAGCGTTTACTCTTGTTTCAGATCTTCCTCTGAAGCAAATTTGCACGATCTATTTCCTGCGTTAAATTTCCATGGAAGATGCAGTACATGTCCTGTGTAAACTACTCAAGCTGTAATGAAGTATCTGAGCATCAAGATGTAACCAACAATAAAATACACGAATGCCACATAAGCCTTATACAACGAATTTCACTGTCAAGCCAAAAAGAACCACTTTTCCATCCCCCACTGCCTATTTTGTGCAAATTTGTAAACATTTCTCCAGCAATCTTATTCCTGTAAATTTAATAAAAGACATCACTGTATCAAGGTCATTCGCATAGAGACAGGATTTACAGAAATAACCAGTTTAATTCGGAAGTCAATTGGCTACTTGAGTTGAGTTCGCTTTTGTTTTTAAGGTGATGAAAGTAACCAAGATGCTCATAACTTTTGGAGCACAAAGATGCAATTTATGTGTTATTTCATTTCATTTTATTGCTAACCTTGAATCTTTTCCTTCGTGCATCATCGGAAGTATAGTGAGAAATATATGGGTCACGCCTGGAAGTATCATCTCTGTAGCGCCTTCCTGATTGCACAGGCATGCCACCAGTCCTTTCCAGAGCCTGACTTCTTGAATTTCGAAAGAAACCATTCTTGTCCCACGTGACTTCATAATCAGCCTTCAATCTAGAGCCTTGCTGCTCAAGACTGAGTCATGTCAGAGACTTATGAATATATAAATTGACTAATTAGGAATTTCATGTATGCAGTTTGGAGGACAGGTTTCGATATCAAACTAGCTGAATCATTTGCTCGTAATGACATTTTTCTCCATGGCAAGAGTGAAATGCCATTCTCGAAAAGAGGAAAAGGGCAGTCAAAGAAAAATGTAAAATGGGAAATCTCAAATCCTAATTTCAAGCCATTTCAGTGAAAGTTCTATGCAAGCTTGCTTTAGTTTCTTGAGAAAGGGAAACCTATTTATTATATAAAACCTGTGAAACTAAACAGTTTAGCTAACCCTTTTCCCTGTAAAGAAAACAGATCAAATACAGAGTAAAGCCACACAGAGAATAACAATTTCCTACCTTTTGTAATGAGCGTCCACATAACAATTTAAGAGCATTATAGAAGTCTCCATGTTTCTCAAACTGCACAACAATTTTGCATTGGAGACCTGAAATTAAAATCCCATCATTGTCATCTGCATCCTTATCTTTATCATCGTCTTCAGCAACACTCAAGTTCCTAGCAGATATGAGTTGGAGCAACAATGGAAACTGGGTTACACCACATTACAGTACTAAGAACAATATCCAGTAGGGAATCAACATATACTGCAAGTATAACATATCGAACCATCACCAGGTTTACAGAGAATCCACAATTCTGTAACAATAACCATCCCTTCATAAATTTTGAACATAAAATACTTATACAGGTAACCAGGTCTTATAATTGAAGCAAGATATTGACTATTAGGATTATGGCCTTCAATTGAAGCTCATTTAAATCATATCTAAGACTGCCAAGAGAAAGATTGCTGCTTGAATTTTCCATGTACATTCACTCCTAAATCATATTCACAGTTCCATGGTAGCAACTGGTTTAGGCAAGTCTGTTTTGAAACACAAGAATGAGTTTTGTCAGAGCTTTTAATTATAATCTTGATTCAAGGTGGGTGGATTAGACATTTACCAAATCAGCTTTTAAGTTACCAGTCCTTCACATACACCAAAAACACAATCAACCAGAAAAAACTCTGTTTTTCATTTCAATTAGGATCCAGATTTCACCGCATCCACCCTCAATACATAGAAAGGGAGGATAGTCAAATCAAACAAGTACAAAACTGAGGCAGATAACAATAAGACCAACACAAAAGTATCACCTGGATAACACAAATTTGGCAGGTCCTTAATCTGTTACATATACTTCCCCAAGATAGAGCATTAAAACTCATAAATCACAATAACTTGTTCACAGAATTCAACATTCATTCCACTAAGATCACTTAAATTACAAACAAAGCAAAAAAACACAGTAAATCTAACTTAACGTTGCACTTACAGTGTCCATCCAGTCAACAAAGTTAATAACTAGAAAGTTAGGTATTGGCAGGAAATTTACTAGCGTAAGGTACTTGGCTGAAATCACAAGTCAAGCACAGAATCATAAATCACAGAAAAATTATAGAACTGAAACCCCATGAAACTAACACCAATACCTTATCTTTCCAAAAGTGGAGAATATGGTATGCGTGACTAACATGGAAGGCTTGGAAGAAACCCTCGGCTCAGCAAACCAACGTGACGGAACTTTTCTCATAATAAATGTATCAGGCTCTTGCCTTCCTCCTCTTGAATATCCTACCGAAAACAACACCAGATCACATACACAAGAAAGAACACTTCAAAACCACTGAACTTTACCCCCTAATTAAACAAACAGACAAAGAAACAAAACCTCGATTCCGAAAAGCGTAGAACTCGTCCCACTCTTTCTTCATCCCCTCAAAATCATCAAACACGGGCACGGCAACCCCCAATTTGTACTTGTCTCCTTCGAGGTTGAGTTCAATCCCATCCATTTTCCCAACAATGTGCTTTCTCCAATCGATAAACTTCTTCTCCAACTCCTTGACATCATCGTCCTTTTCGTCGCTTCGCCTTTTAGTTTGCAGAAACCCTAGGTCGCGAATGCAGAGACTGCCATCGGCCAGCGGATCGCCACGCTTGAGTTTCTTGACGTCTTTGATGCGTTTGATCTGAAGGTCGTCTTCAGGGATGGTGACTGACAGTGAGGTGGTAAGGAAGTCTAATAACGCGCGCTTGAGCTTCCACTCGTCGATTGGTTTGGTGGCAGAAGAAGCAACTGAGGGGTAGATGGAGAGTGTGAGCTTCACGCGACGAGGGGTCAACGAGAGATCGTTCTCGATTTCTAGGGTTTCCGTTGGAGGAAGGGACTCCAACGGTCGAGTGCTCATTGCAGTTCAGACTCTTTTCTCTCTTCTTCAGCTTGCTCATTCTCTTATTCGTCATCAACGGAAGTTCTTAATTGAGAAGTCACCCCGAAACGGCGCCGTAAGCTGTGAAGCGGATAGGCCGTAGATGAGACGTCATCAGTAAAAGACAGAAAAGGCCTTCTGTTTATGACACGGCCCGGTACAATTGAGGGAAAAAGCAGGCGTAGAAACAAAGTATAAAAGGGGCATCGACAGTCAACAGAAGTAGGAGAATTCGTTCATCGGGAGAGATGGGACTGTGCTTCTCCTGTTTCGACGGAGGCAACGAGCGGCGACAGAGACAAGAGGAAGAGAATTTGGAGTCCATCGAAGCTCGCGCCAAAGCGGCCGAAGCAGCTCAGAAACGGTAATTTAAATTTCCCCTTTTATTTAGTTCTCTTCTTCAGTTTCGAAACGTAAATATCCAAGTTTTGCATGTCCCGACAAATTTAGGATTACAGTCATTGAAGGAGGACGCCGTCCTACTCTCTTTCTATAATCTGTTCTCTGTAGCAATTTATGTAACGGTGTCTGTTTTGCAGGCAAGAAGATTTCGAAAAGTCTGCCGCAGGAAGGGCTGCGCGTGCACAACTACAAGGGATGGCTAAACAGTCTGCTAATGCTAACCAAGGCGAACCTGTCCTGAAGGTCAATTCCTTTCTCTTTTAATTTTAGCTTATTTGTCGGTACCTGTGTTGTTTATGATAATTAGGTATTCAGAACTACCGTTGTTCTTTAATCACACTCAATAGTCCTCCTCTACTTGAGATCAGATCCTTATACGAATGAGTACATAGCTATTGGCTCATGCCTGCATGCTCATGTTTTTATTTTGTTCATTCTGTTGGTGCAGTGGCAAATGGGCTGAGGCTTAGCTTCTTCCTTTGTCCGGCTACAGTTTCTTGGTAAGTTGGTTAGAGTCTTGCAAGTATCAACTAGATTTATTCAACTAGTGTCATAGATATACAGAAAGGTCCCATTTGTAGCTTCTGTCGATCCTGACTACAAGCCCTCATTTAGGAATGAGATAAATGTGGTGATAAACCTCCATTTAGATGACACTGAATTAAGGAACTAAATGTTTAGTTCTGGCAGTAATTATATTCCCCAAGCTGAAAGCAATCGATAAGCAGAAAAATGAAAAGCACATTTGGGAAGTTCTGTTTTATAAAATGCTTTAACAATGAATGTGTTTTTTCCAAAAAGTTTTGGAAAGAATTGCTTTTCCTCTGTATGAAGTCAACAATTACACTTCCTCTTTGCTGATATTAATTCCTATCTTGATGTTCTTGTTCCTGTTCCAGCATAACTTGGATAGGATTCAACTGTATCTTCTGCACCACCGGTTTCTCCCACTCTCATGGCATATCATTCTTGTTTGCAAGATATGTTATGTTGAAGACATAATTCTCTTTAATAAAAGTTTGCTGTAATTATTCTGTTATTATCTATGGGGAAGAAATCATTATCTTTATGATGTTTTAGTTCATTGAACGCTTTAAATTAGGGGTATTTTGCATTTGTGTGGCAATTCTTTTGCATCTTTCGAAATATTTCTTCCGTGGACTTATCTATATGATGTTTTAGTTCATCGAACGTTTTAAATTAGGGTTATTTTGCATTCTTGTGGCAATTTTTTTGCATTTTTCGAAATATTTCTTCCGTGGACAGTTAAAGACAAGTCTTAAAACCTAATTTAGCTAACTCCAAAACATCATATCATAAGCAGACAACCAATTTAGTAGTATGCATAATTTCATTTCAGCAATAAAAGTTACAACTTACATCAAAGTCAAGTCAATAAAGAGGTTGGCCTTCGAAAAATCTTAAGATCTCCATTACAGGTTAATATAACGCCAATATTTTCATTGAGTTTTTCATCACATCATTAAGTCTCCATTTGTGCATTTACATGGGAAAAATGAAAGAGGGACAGCTAACATGGTTTTAAATGTAACTCAAAACTACAACAGGATTGCTTTACAATTTAATCTTGATAGTGGAATTGCGAAATCCTTAAGTTCCTACTAATCCATTTTGATGTCGATGCAACAATGGTTAAAGTTGGAGGTTCTAGATGCCTTTGGTGACATGTTGAGTGCTTGTGACAACTTTGAAACCATTATCAGACAATGTCTTGAACAGGATTAGAGAGCTTGAGCTCATGTTTAGCTTGAAAGCAGTCAGGAGTATGCTTCCTTTGTTTCTGAAAGATTGAACCATGCATCACGATTTGTGGGTTCCATATGCAAGGCATGTCACCTTAAAATATTAATTGAATCTCGTTGAGGAATACATCGCATCACAATCAATAATTGCAGATTATTATGGGTTGAATCAGGCGGTCTTGAGTGGTGTCAGAGCCAAGGTATTTTCTTGTAGTTGTAGTGTAGTATGATCTTCTACATTAGAAAAAAATTTTCCTTCAGCAATTGGCATTACGCATTGACAGCTATTGAATAGAAATTGTATTAGAAATGACAAAAATTAAAGATATGAGCACATCAATAGCTTGTATCTTTTCTATTCTAGCATAGACTGTTGTGACAAATGTAACTCAAAACTACAGCAGGATTGCTTTACAATTTAATCTTGATAGTGGAATTGCGAAATCCTTAAGTTCCTACTAATCCATTTTGATGTCGATGCAACAATGGTTAAAGTTGGAGGTTCTAGATGCCTTTGGTGACATGTTGAGTGCTTGTGACAACTTTGAAACCATTATCAGACAATGTCTTGAACAGGATTAGAGAGCTTGAGCTCATGTTTAGCTTGAAAGCAGTCAGGAGTATGCTTCCTTTGTTTCTGAAAGATTGAACCATGCATCACGATTTGTGGGTTCCATATGCAAGGCATGTCACCTTAAAATATTAATTGAATCTCGTTGAGGAATACATCGCATCACAATCAATAATTGCAGATTATTATGGGTTGAATCAGGCGGTCTTGAGTGGTGTCAGAGCCAAGGTATTTTCTTGTAGTTGTAGTGTAGTATGATCTTCTACATTAGAAAAAAATTTTCCTTCAGCAATTGGCATTACGCATTGACAGCTATTGAATAGAAATTGTATTAGAAATGACAAAAATTAAAGATATGAGCACATCAATAGCTTGTATCTTTTCTATTCTAGCATAGACTGTTGTGACAAATGCAAGATTAAAGACAAAGGAAAGAAAGGGGGATTAAAGTCAAGACCTAAATTGAGTAAATATGAATGTGCTTTTTGTCAAGAAAAAAGACACTGAAAATAGGATTTTCCAAAGTCGAAGAATAAAAACAAATATGATGAGGAAAAAGTTGTTACAAATTCAAAAGTGTTGAGTGTGAAGATGCAAACTCAAATCCCTCATTAGTTGTTACATCCTTAATAAGCCTTTCTAGTCTATGGCTACTACATTTAGGTTGTAGCTATCATATGTGACTCAATCAGGATTAGTTCTCTGATTTTAGAGAGCTAGAAGGTGGAGTTGTCTATACAACAAATGACAATCTCTGCATAATAAATAAGATTGGTTCAATTTGCTTAAGAACTCACGATAAAATAACCAGGACTCTGGCAGATGTCAGATACATGTCAAGTTTGACGAAGAGTCTCATTTCCATGTGAGTCCTAGAATTAAAGGGATACACTATAAATGCAGCAAATGGAGTAATGAAAGTCATCTCTGATGAACTTGCGGTAATGAAAGGAATTCAAATAAATCATAAGATGTATTATTATCAAAGCAATGCAGTTATTGGAACAACAGTTGTAGTTTCTAATGATAATCAAAAGCTAGAAGCAGTCAGGTCGTGACATATATACTTGGGACATGTAGGTGAAAAATCCTTGAAGATATTAATAAACCAAAGATTGTTAAAAGGAGTTTGTGCCTACAAATTAGGCTTTTGTGACCATTGTGTCAAAAGGGAGTAGACAAGAGTGAAATTCAACACTACAATCTATGATACGAAGGGTATTTTGGATTATGTTCACTATGATTTGTGAGGACCTTCCAAAACAACTTTGGGAGAAAAACACTATCAAGTGACCTTTGTAAATAATTTTTCTTGGAGACTATGAGTGTATACTATGAAGACTAAGCATGTTGTAAGTTTTTCTCAAATGGATGAAGGTGGCAAAAACTCAAATAGGTAGAAGGATCAACTGTCTCTGTACAAATAATGGTAGGGATTACACAAGTGACCTATTTTTAAAAATCTACGAAGATGAAGATATTGTCATATACTTCACAGTCAGGGATACACCACATTAAAATGAGGTGGTAGAATGTATGAATTAGACATTTGGGGTTAAGGCTGTTATATATACATGTCATTTCATCAATTGCCATCCATTAACTGCTATTGGTAGTAAAACACTTTTGAAAAAATGGATTAAAAATCTGCTACATATTATGATTCATTATATGTGTTTGGTTCCATTGCATACTATCATGTTGATTAGTCAAAGTTGGATCCACGTGCAAAGAAAACAATTTTCATAGGGATCATCTCTGGTGGAACGATATATCATCTTTGGTGTCCAAAGAAAATAATTTTCAGCATAGATGTTACCTTTTATAAATCTACCATGTCAAGAAAGGTGACAATTGAAAATATTGAGCAGACAAATAATACCTTAAAGGAGGTAGAGTTTGAAGGAAGAACCGTTACCTTAGCAAATGATGAAGTAGGTGCTGAAACTCCTGTGGTAGAAGAGGAGCCAGATGAAGAAGAGGTTCCTAACAAAGAACCTCCATAACAACAATTACTAACTGCATTAAGAAAGTCAAAAAGGAACATTCAGATATCTGCTCGTTATGTTAATATGATGGCTTATGCATCTCTAATTGAAACTGATGACATTCCTACCACTTATAGGAAAGCAGTCCGACGTTCAAAAGAAGATAAGTGGAGGATAACTATGAAAGAAGAAATACATTCCTTTCATAAGAATCAGATGTGAAAGCTAAATAGTCTCCCAAATAGAAAGAAGACAATTTGATGCAAATGGATATATGCAAAGAAAGATAGATTTCTTGATAAGAATAATATTTGCTACAAAGCAAAGCTAATGGCCAAAGGCTATGCTCAGACAAAAGGAATTGATTATAATAAAGTTTTTCTTCTAGTTATAAAACATTCCTCTATTAGAATTTTGTTGGCTTTGATGGGACAGTTTGATATGGAAATAGTTCAATTTGATATAAAAACTGTGTTTTTACATGAAAATTAGATGAGGAAATCTATGTGACTCAATTCGAAGGTTTTAAAGTTGATAGAAAAGAGAATATGGTGTGTAAGCTTGAAAATTGTTGTACGGATTAAATCAATCTCTAAGGTTATGATACAAACGATTTGACAATTTTATAATGGGGGTAAAAGTACATAAGAAACAAATATGATAAATGTGTGTATTTTTGCAAGCTACAAGATGGATCCTACATCTATCTTCTCTTGTATGTTGACAATATGTTGATAGTTTCAAAGAAACTAAGGGGCGATTGGTTCGTACAGGAGAATGGTAATAAGAATGAGAATGAATATAGTAAGGAATGAGAATAAATATTATCATTATAATTATGATGGTTGGTTAAAAGGAATGAATAATTACCATTACCATAGATAGTGGTTGGTTTGTAAAAATACTAAGAAATAAAATTATATTATAATTAATTTATTATATTATATTATATTATAATTAATTTATTATATTGTAACTAATTAATAATATTTTAATTACAATATTTTAATTAATGAATAATTATATTTTAATTACTTACATTGTAACTAATTAAAAATATTTTAATTAATTTAAAACTTTTAATTAATAAATAGTAAGGAATGAAGTTTCAGGTTTTAGTAAAAACTGGACAAAAACTTTTAAAATGTACCCAAAAAAAACCTGGAAATAACGAG